>NSJW01000129.1:0-308509 GCA_019955255.1 Castanospermum australe | reverse complement strand
TTGAGTGAGTTCGACAGTTCACGTCAGTAGCTGATCACTTGAGTCAGATCACTCACCATCCTTTTGACCTCTCTTCTGGGATTTTCGGATGAGCAGCTTTTAGCTACAAGGTAAGCTTCTGGTATGCTGCTTGTATTATTTGGTTGCTGGTGTTTTACCTGCTGAATCACTAGGGCCAGATTCTGAAATTGAAAGTGAATCTAATACTATGTTGGGATGACCCTATTTGTGGAGATTCTGTATGACCAAGTATTAGGAAATGTGTGCCTGATAATGAGTTTCATTCCATTTTATATTTTTGCCAGCTTCTGCTTGTGGTGGTCACTTTGGACCCAAAGAACTGCTAAGAAAGTGTTAGATTCTGGTTTATTTTGGCCTTTTTTGTTTCATGATTCATATCTGTTTTGTAAGTCATGTGAGAACTGTCAGAGGATAGGGAGTATTTCCCGTAAGCATGAGATGCCCAACAACCTATACTGTTTTGTGAAGTTTTTGATGTTTGGGTATTGATTTAATGGTCCATTTCCTGTTTCCCATGGTTTTACTTACATATTGCTGGCTGTTGATTGTGTCTCAAAATGGGTTGAGGTGAAAGCTACCCAGACTAATGATTCTGCTATGGTTGTAGATTTTGTCAGGTCTCACATTTTCTGCAAGTTTGGTGCTCCTAGAGCTATTATCAGTGACCAGGGCTCTCATTTTTGTAACAGCAGCATGGGTGCTTTATTACGGAGGTATGGAGTGATTCACAAGGTTGCCACAGCATACACCCACAGACCAATGGCCAAGCTGAAATCTCGAACAGAGAGATTAAGCAAATCCTTCAAAAGACTGTTAACTCTAATCCGAAAGATTGGAGCAAGAGGCTATATGACGCTTTGTGGCAATATCGAACTGCCTACAAGACTCCGATTGGGATGTCTCCCTATCGGCTTGTCTTTGGTAAGGCATGTCATCTTCTGGTAGAGTTGGAGCATCAGGCATATTGGGCCATTAAGCAGTGCAACATGGATTTGGCCCAGTCGGGGGCGGAAAGGAAGCTGCAATTGCAAGAGCTGGAAGAGCTTAG
This sequence comes from Castanospermum australe, assembly GCA_019955255.1. Lineage (NCBI taxonomy): Eukaryota > Viridiplantae > Streptophyta > Magnoliopsida > Fabales > Fabaceae > Castanospermum > Castanospermum australe. Next base: position 307,440 of record NSJW01000129.1, on the reverse strand, counting down.
ATTGGATGCCTATGAAGTTTCGCGTTTTATACAAGGAAAAGACAAAGGCATTCCATAATAAGCAAATCCTAAGAAAAGAGTTTGTTGTAGGCCAAAAGTCCTCTTATTTAACTCCCGTATCAAATTTATGCCTGGTAAAACTTAGATCTAGATAGGAATGGTCCTTTTGTGATTACTAATGTTTTTCCTTTTGGTGTAGTGGAACTGTGTGATGTGCGGACTAGGAGGACTTTCACAGTGAATGGACATTGCCTTAAGTATTTTTATGAAGGGACCCCAGCAGCAGCCTGTGGAGGCAGAGATTAGGCTCACTGATGCCACGTACCCTCCCTCAGGAGGATGGGGAGTCTTCTTCCTCTTTTCTCTAATTTTCTTTTCTTTGCACTTTTAATTTCAACTTTGATTGTTAATAACAGGATTTTGCGAATAATACAAGTCTTGAACCCTCCTTATGATAATTGTTTGAGATGTACATAGTGTTGAACTTGGATAATTTTGTTTTTGATGGATCATTCTGGTTGGACCAAATTTTTCAACTCTTAGATTATCTGACTTGGTAGTTGATTTTGTGATGCTGATTACGTGCTGGTATTGACCCTTGTTAGATTTTGGGCCTGTGTGAATAGAATTTATTTTCTGCCATTCTTTCTTTCTTGTGTGCTTCTGCTCATGATTTTGTTCTCTAGAACTTGCCCTTTTTCTTTTTGAAATTGTATTTTTCACTGGCATGCATAAATATGATAGAGGCCTTCTTTCTTTCATTTACCACTTTGGCTAGATAGCCATCCCTTGCATTATATTCCCGTTGGTTAGCTCCTTTTGTGCCTTTTGGTATCATCCTTGTCTTAGCCATATTACAAGCCTAAGTGTAAAAATCATTTTATTCCGTACCTTGAAAAATTATTGAGCATTGGTTTTACCTTAGTGTTGTGTTTTAAGTGTGGAGGTTGCCTAGGACGTGCAACATTTTTAAGTGTGGGGGGAGATATTTGATGCTAATTGTCATTTGACATTCGTTTGGTCATTGTGCTTGTGTAAGTAATTGTGGAATTCCTCAAAAAAAATAAAGTAAAATAAAGGAGCGGTTGGTTGATCTTTTGAAGTTTTGCATTCTTGACAATTGTTAGAAAGGAGCGGTTTATCTTTTAGTCTTTATTTTTGTTTTATCATTTTTTAGTTTTGTTTTGAGTTTTTAATTTTTGCCCAGGAGTGCAAAAGGATAAGTGTGGGGGTATTTGATAATTAAATTTTATCGCACTTAATTGTTGTATTTGATTAATGATTTTAGGGCTGTTTAGTGTGTAACTAAATGGTTTTTGATCTAAATTGGACTTTTGGGTTTTAATTGGATTTAATTTATTTTCGTGCTAATTTTTCAGATTTACATTGTTCCAGTATTTTGATCATAACTTTTGTTCTAGGTATCCGATTAACCTTATTCTTATTTCGTTTTGCAGATAACTCAAAGAGCTACAAATGGTATTAGATGCTTGAAGGCCAAATTCGGACAAGAAGGTAAGTTAAAATTAGAGGCAAAGTCAGTCACCGAATTCTGGAGCTATGTTTAGTTAATTAGGCGTAACTTTGTAATTAGGAGTCCCAAATTACCTTGGACCAAAGCCATTAGTTATGTTTTGATTTGGGCCAATTTTGGAACACTTGACCCGATTTAGTTTTAGGTTAAAACAGTAGATTAGGGAAACATGAGACGGCAGCTTGACATTTGGGAAATTTTGGATCTAACAACTCTCTTCTTTTCTCTCTTCTGTTCATCTTGTTCTTCTTTTTTCTTTCTTTTTTTCATTTTTCTGTTTGTGCCCAGCCATGGTAGGCTAACTTTCCATTCAATCAACCCATGAATTGAGGATTCTGCTGTTGAATCCAGAGGACCTGTGCCCTCCATGAACTGAATCTGTTTCTCTTCCTCGTTACTCGAATTGAGCAACATGATTGTGTATGTTGAATATGAGCAGATAAGATTTGTCCATGATTTCTGTATTTTGATTATCCAGGGAAAGGGATTAAATGTTATATTTAATATTTAGGTTGATTAACCCAAGGGATTTAAAATCAAAACAGGTTGAAGTGAATACTGTGCGATGGCATGAGTGAACACACGCCATATGTTTGATTAAATTCTAGGTGATTGTCTAGTAGAGAGGGTTCCTATATGATGTAGGGATTCCGATTTGTTTAGGGTCAACCACGAAATTCAGTAATTCTTTGTCCAGTGACGGATGTCCTTGAAACCTCAACTCTGGGTTGATTGCTTTTAAGTTGTTAATTTCGTTTTATCTCTTGCTCTAATTTCGTTTTATATCTTGCTTTAATTTCAATCGAATTAAAACCCCCCCTGTTTATTGTTCTGTTTTCAATTGAGTGATTTAGTCCTATGCAAAAATCCTTGGGAGACGATTCAGGTTGTCTTATATTATAAATTTCTTTATAAGCTTAGTTAATTTGAGTGAGTTCGACAGTTCACGTCAACTGTTGATCATTGTTGTAATTATTGACTATTGACATTCTGGATTTAATGAATGTATAAGTTTCTGTTAATTATCCTGTTTTTCAAATTTATGAATATATACATATATGAATGTTGATGTTGAAATACAGGATTTGTCCTTAATGAAGGCATTATTGTTTGTTATGGGACATAATGTATACTTCCATTAAAGTATCATATTAGGGAGAAGAGCTAATATAGTAGTACATGAAAGGAACTATGCCGATTTGATAGTATAGAACCATCATGACTTTTCTTGGCTTTATTCTTAATTATGACTTATGATGAAATCAATATATGAAACCTTTAGCCGAATTGTGCACATTAATGTTGATGTTTTATTAAATCATGAAATGACATTTACCACATGAGCCAAGTGGGAGAATGTTAGAATATGTCTCATGTTTATGGGAATTAAATGTGTGATTTAATAAAATACATTGAGGGCTAAAGGGTAATTTTGGTAAATAATGTGGGAAGTTATAAAGGATGGAATAACCACTTGATGGGAATGATTATCTGATGATTGTGGGAAGTTATCTTGGTGATAACTGATGGTTTTGAAATTCAAAAGAAACGGATAACTGATAGTTTTTGAATTTCAAATGAAATCCCTATATATTCAGTCTCTACCCATAAGGATACCTGTGATTTTATTTTTCCATCAGAAAGTTAAAAGTGTAAGCAAGAAAAGGGAAGGGACTGATAAAGATTCAACAATCAAGAAGGCTTTCAGATCTGAAGTTTATTCCGCATTATGGATAAAGGTCAGTATTCATATTTTGATTTAATTCTAATGTATGTGAAAACCATGAATTCCAATATCCTAATTCTGTTATAGTATGATGGACCATAATGTAAAGGACACAAAATTTATGTTTACATTGGAAAGATTTAAGATGAAAATGAAAAACTATAGTTGTAAGACAAAAATAAAACTTAAAATAAAGTTGTAGGACGAAAAGTAAAATTTTTCTTATAATGAATTTTATGCATCATTTTCTTTTTAAACTTTTATATTTTTGCATTGAAAGGAATTTTGTTTTTTATATATATTGGCCATTGAAAATTACATTAAATTTATCTATTATAAACAATTAGAATTTTGCTGTAGAGTATGGGTACCCTAAGACTAAAATTTGCATAAATCAAAACTAAATTCCTCTTTGTACGATATTAAGGGTATACCCTCCATGTCAACCTAGTGCATTTTGGGATCAAATATCCTAAGTGTTGGCTCAAAGTTTGAACTTGAATAGTCAAGGTAGATAACACACTTCCTTAACTACTAAGCTGACTTGTTGACTTAAATAACTAAAATTTGATTTTGATAGTTAAGTTAACTTGAAATAAAGTAAGGCTTTCCTCTTTATAATTTAAAGATTTACCAATATATGATTACATATAAATTGATACTTCTAATATTTTAATTATGAAGACATTTGATAAATTCTTAGCTAACTTGATTTTGTAGAAATATTTCTGTAATTTAATGCAATTTATAATAATCAATTTATATGAAAAGTATATTCATTAATACATAAATAAATAAGTTAAAAATGCATAAAATTCATTATAAAAAAATTTCTACTTTTCATTTTGCAACATTGTTTTAGGTTTATTTTTGTTCCACCACTATAGTATTTCATTTTCGTTCCATCCACTAATTCAAAAAAATAAAATCCTCCTCAGACATGCAAATTGTGCACTTGTATCCACATTGAATGCATGTTAGCAAATTCAGTTAATATTTCTAATGGTATGAGTAGTTGAGATAAATTTGATGAGTTTTACAAAGATTTAGGATAAAAATGAAATAAAATATTATTGTGAGACGAAAATAAAACCTAGAGTAAAGTTAAATAACAAAAAAGTATATTTTTTTCTTACCCTTAAAATTTATAATTAAATAAAACTTTTATGAGCTGAGTATATTAATCAATATCAATATCATATATAAAAGTAAGTCCCTAATTGATATAATTCTATCAAGTGACACTCCCATGCATAGACACATATCCTATTTTTCTTTTTGACACGTGTTACACATTCACAACACTCTAATCAAATAACTATAATTCAAAATAAGAGTGTGTTTGGAATGATAAATTTTATGATTTAATTTCATTTGTTAATCAAATTCTTTATTTAAAAAATTATAAAATGAGAATTAATATGATTTGAAAATCTATAGAAATTTAATAGATTCTAATTAGATTGATTTAGAAATCCTCTTAAAAATGAGAGGGTTTGAGTAGATTTTATATAAGATATAATAATCATATCATTATAAGGGTAACAATATAAATTTCTTAAAATAAAATTAATTGAATTCCATTTTACTATATCCCAAATATAAAAATTGATTTCTAAATCAATTCAAATCATAATTTTTAAAAGAAGTTCCAAACATAAAAATTGATTTTCAATTCAATTTAATTTAATTCAACTCAACTCAATTCAATTCAATTCTAATTTTAATGATTCCAAACATACCCTAATAGATTTAATATTGATTATAATCAATATTTATTTAGAAATTTAATTTGATAAGAATTCCTTATTGACTCTTCAAATTTTAATATGATATCAATCATTAAATAAGATACGATAATTAGGGCTTTTTAGCCTCCTGTCAAAGATATAAATAGATATAGATAGATTAGTTAATATCAACCAATAATTAGAGATGATATATCAATAACTAATTGATTAAAATTTAAATTTTTATATTATAATCAATTTTGAATTTTTTCTTAAATATAGTCTAGGATTAATATGATTATATATTGCATTCGTAGAAGAAGCATCAGTTTATACCCTTTTCTAATGTGTTCTTTCTCCATTCGTTGTCCTATACATGGTCCACCACTGTTCATGGTTAGCCTCGCGATCTCCATTTTCTACTGGTCTTCATTCCCCTTGTTGCCCATTTCTATGTCCCTTATTTAGGTTTATTTTTTGTAAAAAAAATTAATTTTGTAGCTAGTTTCTTATTTATTATCCGTTTCCCTTCTTTTACGTCAAATAAATTAGTGCCTATATTTTTTATAATGTTCAAACCAGTGAGTAAACTTATGAGGAACATGATGTTTGATCAATAATAGAGTTGTAATTATTTCTGTATTACTCTTTAATTAAATTGTAGACACAAAAATGATTACTTTTCAACCAAATTGTAAACGTAAATTTTATTTCTTTTGTTTGTTTTTTTTAAATATTGTGACCTGATTAAAGTTTTTTTGTTTAGATATTACTATTATAGGATTAATAGTTTTGCATACCTCTCTTCTTACATTTACTTTTTGTATTCATCTAAATTGGTTTTATTATACTACTTTAATTACTCAAATAAATGGAGGCAAATATGTTAGAAAAACTTTATGGAAAAATACATGATGTATCCAAAATCTCACATCATTCTTTATTTTAATTATTTCTTTTCAATTCAGTATTTCTCTTTTCAATTTATCATTTCTCTTGTGTAGCTTTGCAAGCATGGGATGAGAAATCAATATATCAGGACTGCTTTAAATAGATTGTGCCTTTTGAAACTATCTCTGCATGCAAAAATATTTTTTTAACGAAAAGCTTTAAGTGAGTGGCACAAGTCTTTGGGATAGATTGATCTCGATTTCAAATCTTCTTTATTTTTTTTTTATTTTTTTAATATCGTGACTTGATTAAGGCTTTTTTATTTATATACTGCTATTGTAGAATTAATAGTTTTGCATGCTTCTCTTCTTATATTTTCTTTTTGTATTCATTTAAATTAATTTTATTATACTACTTTAATTATTCACATAAATACAAGCAAATATGTTGAAAAGGTTTTATGGGAGCATGTATCCTTTAATCACAATGTATCCAAAATATCAAATTATTCTTTATTTTAATTTTTCTTTTCAATTGACTATTTTTCTTCAATCTCTTACTTCTTTTTCTCTTTTGTTTTCAATAAGGTAAACATTCGTTACATCTAATAAATATAAAGATATTAATTAAAGATATTTCCTTGATCATTTTTACAATTTACTTATATAAAAAATTGTTCTAATGATGTGATGGAAATCAATGCATTTAGTGTTGTATTTAATATTAAAAATCTCAATTCAAAATCATGTATTTAATAATACAAAGTGTTAATAGAAGTCTATATATAATGTATACAATAAATATTTATGATTGTAATTTGATACTGTAATTGTCGGTATTTTCTATATTTTTGTTATGTTATACATAAATTCATAGAGACTTATTGTTTTCAATTTATTATTTATATATATTTAATAGTTATATGATAATATTCTTATATCATGCATCACACGAGTAAAAATCTAGTTAGCTTTATTCAGGGGTGTTTATGGACTAAGATTGACTTAGGCTAATCGTAGTATGATACTTTGATTGGGTCATTTTTTTTTACCCGGTCCTATCGTTAGACTTACACAGATCCAATCATGCTCAGCTTTTTGGTTAGCCTGACTAAGACCGAGTTACAATCAAATTAGCTTGAAATTTGAACATAATTTAGATTTTGATATGTATAACTAGTTAATTAAATTATAAAATTTTAACTCTTAGAAGTAGGAGGCAGTTTTATTCAATATTTAAGTGATAATATAGTTATACTTGTATTAATATGAAGAATTACACCCACATGCTTTATTTTATGTATTATTTTTACATATGATACCCTTCTTTGTTTAATAAATTACACCTAATTTTCTTACTTTATGTATATGTTCTACATCATTTCTCCTCTTAAATAATAAAGTAATGAAGGTAAAATTAATTCTCAAACAAAAAAAATGTCAAGTATAATAAGTGTTAACTTCATAATAGATAAATGTAATTACTCCTATATTTTAAGATCCAAATTTAATTTGAATTACTCCTATATCGTATATATTATATATAAAGTAGTTTAATAGTACATATTTGAAAACATATTTATCCTATTTTTAATATAAAATATTTTATCTCATATAATTTTAGCATGTTTGATGTTCTAAATTATATAATTTTTTTAAAAATATTTAAAAATTGCTTATTATTTGTTTTAAATTTTAATTAAAATTAGATATAATTCCAAGCCTGAATTAAAAATTAAAAAATAAGCCATGTTGAATTAAAAAAAAGTTATATTTTTTTTATTTTTTCATAAAAGCACGGTCCAAGTTGACTCAAAGCCGACCCATGATTAGCTCTGTTAATAATATATTATTATAATGACAAACTATGACTGAAAATAGAGAATTTTGTTATCACTAAAAAAATATAGTAGACAATATTGAATTGAGTCATGAAGAACTGCAAAATTTATAGGTAACTACATAATTAGATAAATTAATGGTTCGAGTAAGGTAGAGAGTAATTTTTTAAAAAAATTGGATAAAGATATATATCTAAATAATAATATAACTTATAAGAGCAGATTTAAAATTTTTATTTTAAGAACCAATGGTTAAAAGTTTTAAATTAATGAAATTTTCACTTTTTTTTTGAAGAATGTATAATTTTATAATACATATATCAAAGAGAAATTTTCAAGATAATAAAGAAAAAAAATTAAGACTTGGAAATCATGGCATCCCTAGTTCCTCTTTGCCTCCCTGGACTCTAGAAGAGGTAAAATTGATTTGCGAACAAGAATGAAGAAATTAGTAAATGATTTATATTTGAATATTTTGTTTTTAAATTTTTTTGATAAATTCTTAATATAAAAATTTTGTTAAAGTTTAGACTAAAATATCATTTTAGTCCTTTAAAGATTCATTAATTTGATCATTTAAAAATATTTGACAACAATTTGATTCTTCAAAAATATAAGATATTAAATTAGTTGACCATTTTGATATCACTTTAAATTTTTATATAACTAATTTGATGTTATATATTTTTAAAGGACCAAATTGATGTCAAATAAATTTTTAAAAGACCAAAATAATAATTTAGTCTCAAGTTCTTCATATCGTGTTTCCTATTTCTAAGTGTGATAAGAGGGAAGCACATTCATCTATCAAAAATTGTAAGGAAGAAGAAAATCTCAAACATAGTTTTATCTTGCTTTTTTTGGTATAAAAAAAATTTTAAGTTGAGGGGAGGCGTCCCAATCCAGGATCAAGGCAAGCTTTCGGGTTAATAATCATTTATAAGGGACCTACAAATAACTCACCAGACAAGTGATTGGGCATGAATTGAACTTGTGAGTGTTAAAAATGTAAACCTGCCCACTTATCATTTTTGGGCATCGAGTTTTATCTTGCAACTTGGAAGAATTTATGATTGACATTCAATTCGGAAAAGAGGTTAGAAAATATAAAACCCAAGAAAAATAGATATTAAACTTGAGAATGAAAAATACAAGTCCCTACATCTTAATAATTTTGAATTGAGATATCTTGTTGTTGGACTGAGAGTAATAATATTTACAAGTGAAATTTTTTATGAAGCTTACAAAACTGAAGGGCAGAACCTGGAAATTATAGGGCATGCAAACCATGGGGAATTGATTTCAAAGAGTTAAAGAGTCTCTCAAATATTATAAATGTCTCTATTTCACTTGGATGGCACTGCAGGTTCAACCACACATCGAGTATGAGCTCATATATTCCAAGAGGGATTATGAACCGAGCTTCATTTTAGACATTCTCAGGCAATGACCGATCAGAAGACTTGGCATTATCAGGTTCAGGAGATGTCTCTGATTTGGGTTTTTTCCCAGGATATAGCAGATAATGTTGGCACATAAAGAGTATGTCAAAGAATACAGACACCTGCAAAGGTTCATTCCATCAAAAGCAATATTATATGGGAATATTTCCTCTATCAAAGAGAAAGGTAAAAATTATTGGATCAAAAAATGACAGAGTTTAAGAATGTGAGGGTTGATTTAATTAATCTCTTTCAGAAAGTATAAATTTCAATGAAAAGAAACGTGCAACTATTTAAGAAAGGAAGCAAAAATATCTCATGAAGTAAGAAAATGATCCATACCAGAGATAAAAGTAGTTTTCCAATGTTTCCAGTGAAGTTTACCCAAGAATCTGGAAATTAAAGATGGGATTTAGAAAATATGTCAGATCCAACCAGAAACTTAGACAGAGCAAGATTCCTTGGTAAAGAAGATCATGACAAACCTTGATCCACTGATTGCACAACCATTTGTGCATAGTTTGTTATCCCTCCAGAAAAATCTAGTAGAATGTTAGTGATGCTCCAGCCATCTGTACTTTTCCTCATGAAGTTCATCACTGCCTATATTAGTAAGAATTTATCAATTGAAGATGGATGACTAAGAGATGTCAATAAACAGCTAATTTATATCTCTACAATCCATTTGTATATCACAAGAATGCATGAATATAAACATAAAGAGAAAGAAACTAAAATGATATTAATCATATTGTATAAATTGGAATAAATCCTAACCTGGGGAATATATTTTATAACCGTCATGCAAACTTGGATGTAACTGCAAGATGATCAGTTTCAACAGAAGTGAGAAAGAAATTCTAAAACACACATCAATGATGCATCGTATGTGACAATAGCATGGGGAAAACCTGATTGGTCTTGTGATGCTCACATTTCAAATAGGTTAAGTGCATGTTTGGGATAGCTTTTTTTTAAAGGAAAAAAATGCTTTTCCTTTTTTTTTTTCTCTTATAAAAGCTTTCTTGATAAGATTTTGATTATAAGTTATTTTGACTAATCTAAATGCACACTAAGAATCTACGATACAAAGTTAGCTAATGCAATTGACCACATAAAATGGAAGAACACAAACGACATACCTAAAGATGGAGATTAGCCAAAGCCAGTGATGTTTGGGCAAGGCTATGAAGACACAAACTGCTGCAGACAACCACGCAACAAGGAGAATTCCCAAGGCAATTTTAGAGACCTTCTGATTTCCACGCTGCATGAAACATTTACCACTTTGAGGATAATCATGAATTCAACACTAGAACAGTATGTTCAATGAAAAATAACATAGCACTAACTTCATATATTGCAATCTGGAACAAGGAAATTGCTGTCAGTAGAACAGCATGGGCTGAGAAAGCAACATCATTTGCTGCCACAGGTATCATCTGGAATGAATCAATATGAAAAAAAAAAGGGGTTAGCTCTCTACAAACATTAAATGAAAAAAAGAAGAGTTTGAACTTTTATAAATCAATGAATTATTATCTAATGACTTGCACAACACACATTCAGACCATCAACATTGTAAGCATTTTTAATTACAAAACACAGGAAAATTAAAATCGCTTTTCATAATTTCTAGGGGCTATTTGCTTGATACTATGCCTACCAGATGAAGACCAAAGAAAATGTCTACCAGATACCAAATTAGCAATTATAATGGTTAATTTTCAAGTATGTCAATATATCATGATGATATATCTATAAAAAAAATATAGATCACGATGATATAATGATAACTCCATCGAAAATGATGAGTGGTCTTATAGTGACATATATAAAACCGTCATAACACATCATAAATAAAAAATGATAGTTGGGCCATTGAATGGTTGAGGAGGAGCATTAGATATTGTAGACTCAGTAGAAGGCTAACCTTCATCAAATTTTTATGATATTTTCCTTGTATTGACAGAAAAATTTAAATATAAATTTAAAGTTATAAAATGTAGATTAGCAGTATTCAATGATGTTGGAGGAGTACCTAATACATTATCCGATATGAAATATGTATCCGACAATGATAGGACAGACATTTTGAAATGGTGCTTTTTAGATTGAAAATGGTGAGTGGTCTTATAGTTGACAAACATAATTTTCGCTTCTCGCAATAGCAAAAACCGATTCATCAGTTTATAGCTTCCTTAGGGATAGTGGAAGTATATATAGTATTAGAAGCAAACCTGTTTCTGACCGTATTTCTCTTTGTATTGCTTCTGAACAGCAGAACTAAAGTACAGAGACGCATTGTATACGAGATACGACGTATGCTTCGTCAAATTCAGCACCACGAAATCGAAGTTCAGCCCCACCACACTAAACCACAAAGGAAAACCCCCCCAAAAAAATGGAAGAAATTAAGAAAAGACAATAAGAGAATTGATGAAAATTGTGTTCCAGAGAAGACAATTTTCATGCAGCAGAGTGGGGATGTTGGAAGTGGACGAAGAGAAATCGTTATTTTCTGGGCAACGCTAACCTTTTCCTGCGAAAATTCAAGATGACTTGTGGGTAGAAACTGATAGACCAGCAAGCAAAAGCAAACCAACCCAGAACTTCGTAGAGGACATGGAGCGGAGCTGAATTCCAAGAAGCCATTTTCTTTCTCAGCTCTTTCTCCCAGAGAACAAGAAAGAAAAGAAAACACCAATGATCCCAGAGTGCAATGTTGAACTGTTAATGCGTGGATTCTATGTTTTTGTGTAGTGTCTCCCACCCAATTTTGATATGAAACGACGCATCCATATTACTTACGCATATACTTTATATATAGACGCTATTACACAAAAATGGATCCTTTCTGTTTCTATTTCTATCTCTGTTTCTGTTGCGATGTATAGAACCGGGATTCGTGACGAAAGGAAATTCTCTTGCTTTCGAATCTGGTCGTGTTTCTAATAATGGAATATGTATGATCTGTACGTGGTTACTTGTTCAGGATTGGTCTTTGCGCATAATTCAAGAGGCATTCATAGTATTAGTCAGATACAAACGCTATTACGAATCTAGTCATTTTCTCGTCACATATACATCACACTTCAACTTACGAGAGATGCTAATTGCGATTACAATAAAATCTTATTTTGCGGGAGTTTTAAGTTTTAAAACTCATTTATTAGACCTTACATATCCAATTAATGATATCATTTCTTTTTTGAGTGGTCCTCCTAAAATTTCCTTCGGATAAACTTTCTAATACTTAATAAAATAAATATTAAATAAAAAATAAAATATTTAATATCTTAAAAATATGAAAAAATATTTAATACTTTATTTAATAATTAAGAAGATTTTAAGAGTATGAGTTAGAAGTATATAAAATTATTTTAATTAAAAACTTTCTATACCTGCCTCCACTTTTAAAATTTTCTTTGTCAGCATTCAAATTGTTTCGATGAGTCCAGTTCAAATGGTTCATCTAGTTAAATACCTCTTACTTGGTTTTAAAACAGATGATGAACGGTTTATATGACTAGGCTGGATCAGTGAGTTAACTGAGTCATGGTGTCATTCTAGTTCAATTTAAAGAAATAATTTTAATGTAGACTTGTGTTATTAAATACCAATGACTTATTTTAAGAGTTTCTTTTAGTACACATTAGTTATTATTCTCATGAGATGTACGAGTTTAAACATTTTTTTAGATTGTTTATAGGATTATTTAGAGTTTTTTTAGATTATTTATATGATTATTTGGAGATTTTAATTTTTTTAATCAAAAATAATTTCATATTGATTGTATTAATGTTCTGTATATCTATCTTAAAAAATAATTTTAGAGAGTGAGATTTAATAACAATAATTTCATTTAAATTAGGTTAGTGTTCAATAAGTAATGATAATAATCCTCTGAATAATCTTTATAATACCTGATAAAATAAACATTAAATGAAAAGGTAAAAACATTTAATGTTTTCAAAATCTAAAATGCATTTAATATTTTCTTCATCTAGTAATTAAGGCCTCGGCCGTTTGGTATACTGTATAAGTGATAGATAGTATATTATAATTAATACTATATATCTTTACACAATGTTTGAGTAAGACATTATATAACATAATATTTGGTCAAAATAATTTTATTTAAACTTAATCGTATAACATATAGGAATCAAATTATTTTATTTTATACAATCTTATACAGTCAAGGCTGGATAAAATTATTTTAATCAGTATCTTACCCAAATATGAATAGTATTAATTATACTATACTATTCATCTCTTATGCAGTGTACCAAATGAGGCCTAAGGTTATTAGGTTGATTGTTTAGTTTTTTTTTGGTAAGATGGTTGATTGTTTAGTTAGATATTTATTCAATATACCTTCTCTAATAGTATTTAATGAACTTTATCTAAATATGTTTTCAAACATTGCAAATGCAAATATCTAAATTTTTTAGGTAATAACGTAACAATTTATTATTTAGGGTGGATATCCACTTATTAAAAGAATAAGTTTTGCTCACTTACAATGTTGAATAATTTTTTTTTGTAGAGTACAAGTTTTATCAATTCGACCTTTGAGTTATATGATATTAACATGATATAATCATGTGTACTAAATTTAAAATAAATTAGACATTCACATGTATATAATATAATACTTAATATTTACATATATTTTAAAATTTTTATTATACGTTAAAATAAAATAGTTATATGAACTATCTTCACCCAAAAAAAAAATAGTTAGATGAACTATTAATTCATTTTAAAATTTTATGAAATTTTATAGGCTTGATTTACATTATGAAAACTTTTATTTCAATGGTTGAATCAATAAAATTTAAAATTTTAAAAAAATTATTTAATAAAATAAATGTGTCAAAACATATATACTATTAGAGTAAATGGATTCCATCTATTATTTATTATATTATAATAAAGGAACCATGTCGACTAATGATACTTAGTAGTCCAAAAGACCTTTTCGAGTTTCCATTCATCATAAACTATTCTCATTCAAATTTTATTTTTCGCTTTATGATTTTGGGTTCTTATTTAATCTAAATGTTATTAAATAATATTATAAATTTAATCATGAATTTTATTATTATTATGTGATATGGGTGCATCTTATTGACTTAATTTAATATTTTTATTTGTCTTTTTTTTTATACTTTTTGGTCCTAGAAAAATATATTTCGTGTGCCTATAATTCGTAAAAGTAATGCTCTATACAAATCAGCCCTTCAATATCTGAAACGTCTAACAAGTTAGTCTTTCCGTTCAAGCGGTTAGACCAACTTTAACAAAAGAACTGATCTGCCATGTTAAATGTATTGCTGGAACGCTATATGCCATGTTGGAACATTAGCTATGATAAAGGTGAACTGAAACCCTTATTTTCCAAATTCATCCTCAAATTTGATGTTCCTAACCCAAAAATGATGAAAATAGCAAATTTTGCAGTGAGTGGGTGTGGTTCTTGTATATGGTTGTATGAGGAGGTTATTATTATTGACTTGCACAAGGAAAAGAATAATGGTAGGAAGTTTTTGAGAGGTCCATTCTTTAAGGTAAGTTCCTTATGTGTATAGTTACAGGGGATGGAGTTGGATTGTGGTTACTTTGAATGGGTTGAAGAAATATTATCAGTCACACCTACTCTGAGATCGTTCTTTGACAGTCGAAATATAAAATAGTCCCAAAATGTTTTTAACTAAGTACAAGTAACATACAAAATGGTCCTTGAAACAACAAATCAATAAGGCAATGAATCAACAAAATGGTCCCTTACTAACTTACTTTCTATTGGTCTGTAGTAAAACTTCAACCATTTTTACTATAGTTCCTTATATTTTCCTACAACAATCCCAAAACCATTTTCATGGCTCATATATTGGTCTTTGAATCAATAATTGCATAGGCAATTACGAAAAAATGGTTATTTGCATCTTGAGACACTATTACTAGCAACTAATGCGATAAACAATATGGAGGAAAAAAGAGTGGTACAAGCAGCATGAATCTTCTGAAACCCAAAAATTCCAAGAATCTTCTACAGAGCAACTGAATGATGATGGATTGTTTACTGAGATGGTGAAAAGGGAGAAAGGAAGGGAAAGTAACATAGGAGTGGAACGGTATCTGAGTTGGTGGGAAATTTTTCACATGTTAGGGTTCACTCCATACGACATCGTTTTTGTCTAATATGAGTTTCCCCAACGAACTATACGATGCCATTTTTCTTCAAATTGGATACCCCTCTGCATACTAGATATTCCATGTAATTCCAGCAGTGCAATTAAGATTACACATGCACACTAAGCGTGCCACATCAATACTTCCGATAGGATTATTGTAACTATTTGGATTGAAGGATTAATTTGTTAAATGTTTCAGAGATTAAGGGACTAATTTGTATAGAACATTACTTTTAGGGATTAAAGGCACACAAGGTTTATTTTTCAAGGACCAAAAAATGTATTTACTCTTTTTTGTTTCTTGGTAAAAGGTTCCTCGATACAAAGGGCCTTTGGACCAACCAAATCAAACCCCCAAATGAAACATCTATGACAAAGAAATTTTTTTTTTCGAAACAATATAATTGCTAGCTTGTTTAGGCAACTTGCCTTGGATTAAAGGGCTTGATGACTAACTTGGGGACGATCCTGATTTACTAGAGCTTACGGCAACAGTGGGGCCTGGTATACCCAGTTGGCAGGAAGACCACCACTCAGAGCCATTCTCGTAGCTTCATGAGCCACTCCATTGCTAGATCTCTTAGTACACAACAAACCGTAGCTACTGAATTGTGAATGAAACTTGGAAATGTCCTCTGCAACCCCTTAGATTGACCAAGTATTTCAATTTCTTTTGCAAGTCTCTATTACCTCAAGACAGCCAACCCATGTTCCTGGCCAAAACTAAAACATCTTGCAATGCTATGGATTCTGCAATTAAACTTGAACTTGTAGGAATTTTCTTGTCAATGCCTCCTTCTATCTGGCCTAAACTGTTTCTAGCTATAGTATTGTTGAAGGTGCAATTCTTTTTAGTTAAGCTCATTAGCAAGTGCTACAGTTTGATTTGACTTTGATTATACTTGAGCCTTGTCAAAGCAAGATGCTGGCCTATTGCACTAACATATCATAATGCCATTTTTTTTACATCAACCATGAGGACAAGGTTGTTTTTGAATGGATAGATATTGATAGGAATTATATTAGTAGTTGTTTTGGACAAAATCCGAGGCGAAAGCAATACTTGGGATTCGATCCAAGATGAGGAAATTGAATAAATTTGAGATGGTTGAACTCGTTCTTTCCTGATGACATGAATGAACCAAAAGGGGTGGTACCTGTAAAGAACACTCTGATCCTCAAGTTAGAGGGAGTTATAACAGGTTGTGTATGATTGTTAGGTTGATTCTTTCATACCTGAAGGAACCTCCTTATATAGGCCTTTGGGTGGAGCTAAATCTAGATGTAATCTTAGTGATTGATTGTCGTGATTACATTTATAATGAGGGTTGACCCATGTTGATCCTATCAGCCTGATTAGGATCGCATCCTTTATAATCCACAATTGGGAAGCTACATCATCTTGGTGGGTCCTTTTAGTATCGAACAATAGTAAACTTTGTATTTGTTAATACTTAATATTAATCAAATATATAAATAGATCCAAAAGAATCCAAATAAAATATTAGAGAATTAAAAGATTATTTATGTATAAGATTAAGGATCTTATAAGAAAATAGAGAGTAAGGTTCTTTAAATTAGACCATTTGTATTTATTTTCTTCTTATCAATTATCTTGCAACTTGCAAGACAATATGATTGATTTTCAATTTGTATAAGTGGTTATAAATTTTTTAAAAAAAAAGAAAAAGAAAAAAGATATTTAAATACAGGATTTTGAGTTTGATGCTTCTATCGATCTATGGAGATAACTTGGGCATTAGTAGAGGATGCTATCAAACTTGAAAATGAAAATTAACCACAAGTCCTTGCATCTCAATTATTTTGAATTATAATATGTTGATTTTGTTGGACTGAGAGTCATAATATTTACAAGCGGTGAAACTTTTCATGAAGCTTACAAATTAACTGAAGGGCAAAACCAAGAAACTATTGGCCATGCAAACCATGGGGAACATATTTCGGAAAGAGTACTTAAGAGCCTCTCAAATATCTATCTATATACAATATATTAAGTTGACTCCTTTAAGTTATAAAATTCCATGTTATTATATTTAATGATATAGTATCTTCCAAATCATGTAGCGCCACATCATATTATATGATGACGTGGCTCTTTCAAAAACTCACCACGTCATCTTATGTGTTGACGTAGCACACCAAAAGTCTTATGCAAGCCATGTAATGCCACATCCTCTTATATGCTGATGTGGCTTCCTCTAATCATATGTAGTTCTACATCATATTTCATATTATGTGTTGATGTAATCTCATTTAAAGACTCTTGCAAGCTACATAACGCTATGTAATTTTATGTGTTGATGTGACCTTATTTAAATATTCTTGCAAGTCATTTAACGAAATCTCTATAATTATGATATATGATTTAGTAAGAAAGACAAGTAATACACAATATTAGATGATTTTATACAGTATTTGACATAATATATTTTTCTATTCTTCTTGTTGAATTTTTAGGTGGTATGGATCCTAATAAGTGGTCTTATCCAAATTGTTAACTTGATGACCTAAATGACTTTTTCAATGATATGCTAACATATTTGATGTTAGAATGAGCTTTTTTTGGAGATAGTGGTTGCATGTATTATGTCTTTTCCTTATATGTGTGCTGTGGCTCAAGAGGAATGTACTAGACAATCCCTTAGGGAATGTATTATACCAAGGGCAAGAAGAGATGAGTTGATGAAAGAGTTCAGAGATAGGCTAGTTAATAATGATACTACTTGTGTGGAACAACTTCGTATGAATGTCCACACTTTTCGAGTATTATGTAGTATGTTACAAATGGATTAGCAACTAAAAGAAGATGGGTTAGTACCAGTTCAAGAATAAGTTGCTATGTTCTTACACATTTTAGCTCACCATGCTAAAAACTGAGTCATAAAGTTTAAATTTTAGCGTTCTGGAGAGATAATTAATTGATACTTCAACTTGGTATTGAGTTCTGTGTTGAGGTTGCATAAATTTTTACTTAGGACACCTGATCCTATTCCAGAGAACTGCGATGATGATAGGTGGAAATAATTTAAGGTAATATATATAACTGATTTTCTAAAGTTTTATGTTCTGTTCATGAATTGGTATAATTATATAGGTTGTATCAATTTATTATAGGGGTGTGTTTTGGAGCCTTAGATGACATTTATATTAGAGTTAATGTACCTAAGGTTGACAAACCAGGATATCAAAGCTGAAAGGTGAAATAAACACAAATGTTTAGGAGTGTGCTCAATAGACATGAAGTTCATATGTGTTTTGCCAGTTTAGGAGGGTTCAGCTTCAGATGCTAGGATATTGCGAAATGCTATTACTAGAGAGAATGGGCTTAAGGTTCCAACTGGTGAGATTGTTATATTGGTATTGATTTAGTCATTTTAATTATTAAACTTGTATTAAATGTACAATCATATTTTCAAATAGGATACTACTATCTTGTGGATGTTGGATATGGTAATGACGAAAGGTTCCTAGCACCTTATAGGAGAGCCTAATACCACCTTAATGATTGGAGACGTGGCTATACTCCTACAACTCCTTAAGAGCTCGTTAAGATGAGGTATTCAACAACTAAGAATATAATTGAAAGGACATTTGGGTTGTTGAAGATTCGTTGGGCAATTCTTAGAAGTCTATCATTTTATCCAATAAAAACTCAAAATCACATTATAATTGCTTGTTGTTTGTTACACAATTTAATAAGGAGGGAGATGGCAATGGATCCAATTGAGATGGAGTTAGACAACGTGCTTAATGATGAGGAGCAAGATGAACATGAAATCATACAAATAATTGAATCAAACAATGCATGGAGTGCATGGCGGGATGAATTAGCCAACCAAATAATGTTAATGTAAAGAGCTTGTCTCTCTATTTGGTTCAATGTTATTGTAATTTTTATTCTTGTAATTTTCATTAAAGTGTTGAATTGTGACTTATGTTCAAGTTTTGTACTTTTTTAATTTGTTTTCTTTGGGTTAAGACATTATTATTGTTTTTAAAGTGAATGTCATCTTTCTTGCTATTTCTTTTCATTATTTGTATACTTTATTATATATATGTTCACTTATTTAATAGGCATGGATTCTGCAAGTACCCAATCAACAGCTTCTAAAGTTAAGGGAGAACGTAGAGCTTGATTTGATAAAGAATTAAATGCTTTGCTCAGCTTGTTAGAGGAGACAAAAAATATGCAATAAGATGCTGGACAATTGAAAAATGGAACATTGATATGGGTGCAACAATAGTTGCAAGAAAAATTTCCCACTACAGGCATAAAAGTAAAGCCATACATTGAGTCAATGATGAGAAGATTGAAAACTGAGTATGGTGCAATATACAACTAGTGGGTTTGGCTGGGATGATGTAAACAAGAAAATTTTGGTTGACAATGAAGATGTGTTGGCAGCATATATCTAGGTTCTGAATATGTGTTTTATCTCTTTATTTGATTTTATTTTAAATTTTGTTTGCTAACTTAACTTAATATCCTTGTGATACTTTTTCTATTGTAGAAAGATGCAAACTTGAAAGGTTGTAGGGAAGGACTTTCCCTTATGATGATAGGATGATTTTGAATTTTGGCAAGGATCATTCTAATGGAAAAGGTGCTAAAGCCCCTGCTGATGTCAAGGAGGACTTAGACAAAGATGAGGGTACCACTGTCAACAACATACATACACAAGTTGAAGAGCCTGTGGATTTGAGTGATGATGATATTTAGGTTTTCAATCATTCAGTATCTATGAACCAAACTCAACAAACTACAAAGAATAAGAATTGCCATGTAAGAAAGAGGACTAGAGGAGGCGATTCAATTGCAATTAGCTTACAAGAATTTGGCAAAAGCATGTTTGAAGCATTAGAAGGCATTGCTAAAAGGTTAGTTGCTATGGTTGAGAATACAAAGTGTATGAAAGCCTTTCATAATGATGTAAGGGCTATTGCTGATGAATTGATGAAAATGGAGGAACTGACTCCTAGAAAGTGCAACAAGGCTGGTCGTGTGCTTATACAAAATCCTAACCAAGTCTATTTGTTTTGGGGGTTTAAGGGCGAACATAGAATTCAATTTGTGAAGGATTTGCTTGATGATATGCAGGGTTCTGAAAACCGGACCGGACCGGCTGGTCGGACCGGTTCAACCGTGAACCGGTCATTTGGCCGGTTCGGTCAGGCTCACAGGACCAGAATACTTTAAAACCGGTAACCAACCGTTGAACCGGAGCTAAAACCGGCCAAACAGTGTGAACCGGTCACGGTTTGGCTAGTTTCCGGTTCAAAATCAAGTTTTCGACAAAATGTGGACAAGTCAGGAATCGAACACGGGCCTCTTGGGTCAAACATTCTTTGAGCTTTTGGAAACTTTGCTCGCAAGTTTCGAACCATTCAAGTTTCATTTCCTTTTGGGTCAGTTTAGTTAACGAGACTGGTAAGCGAGAACAGTTTTTAATAAATCTCCTATAGTAGCCTGCTAACCCAAGAAAACTACGCATTTCAATAACAATTGTAGGTCTGTGCCACTCCTGAATAGATTCAACTTTCTTCAGATTAACACTTATTCTATATGTGGAAACTATATGCCCCAAGAAAGCCACACTAGAAAGCCAGAATTCACATTTTGAGAGTTTGGCATATAACTTATGATCTCGAAGAATTTGTAAAATAGCACAAACATGCTTCTCGTATTCTTCAGTCCTCTTAGAATATATCAAAATATCATCGATGAACACAATGACAAATTAGTCTAAGAAATGATTGAATACCCTATTCATCAAGTCCATGAATGTAGCTGGGGCATTAGTAAGTCTAAAAGACATTATTAGAAATTCATAATGACCATAGCGAGTCCAAAATGTTGTTTTCGGAATATCCTCTTTCAGATTCTTATTTGATGGTATCCTGACCGTAGGACAATCTTTGAAAAATACTTGGCACCTTGTAATTGGTCAAACAAGTAATCAATTCTGGGTAGAGGGTACTTATTTTTCACAGTTACCTTATTCAACTAACAATAATCAATGCATAATCTCAAGGATCCATCTTTTTTCCTCACAAAAAGTACTGGAGCACCCCCAAGGAGAAGTGCTAGGACGTATGAAACCTTTATCTAAGAGATCTTATAACTGTGATTTTAATTCTTTTAATTTAGCAGGTGCCATCCTACATGGAGAATAAAAATAGGTTTGGTATTGTCCACCAACTCTATACTAAACTCAATTTCTCGCTGGTGGTAGACCAAGTAAATCTTCAGGGAAGATATCTGAAAACTCTCTGACAATAGGGACTTGTTTAAGGGAGGGAGATTCTTGCTTAGTATCTTAAACAAAGGCTAGAAATCCTACACACCCCTTTCACAGTAATTGTTCAGCTATAATGCTGAGATTAAATTGTTTGAAACCATACTCCAATCTCCTTGATAAACGAAGATAGGTTTCCCAGGTATCTCAAAGGATATTGTCTTATCGTGACAGTTTAGAATGGCATGGTATGCAGATGACTAGTCCATTCCTTAGATTACGTCAAAGTCAAGCATTTCAAGAATAATAAGATCTACTTTAAAACTTTAATCTCCTGTCACAATATCGCATGCTGGCAAGTACTCATTAGCAGGAATAATCTTACCCATAGGAGTGATCATAACTAAGGCTGCTCGTAACAGATAACTAGCCTTACTAAGTTATGAAACAAAATAGGGTGAAACAAACGAATGAGTAGCACCAGGATCAAATAATACTTTGGCAGAATGAGAAGATATTTAAAGTGTACTAATAACTACTGCATTACTTGTCTAGACATCTTGATGAGTGTGTGCATAAACTCTAGCTTGTCCTCTTCCTGAGGTGTTTTGGCCTCTATCGCGACTTACAGCAAGAGTTGACATAGCTGGTTTGACTATTGAGACTGCCGATATGACACTTTTGCTGGGTCTGCCTTCTTTGAAGGGACAATCTCTGCTTAAGTGCCCCATTTGTCCGCATCCAAAGCAAGCTTCAATCTCCTTTCAACAAGTATTGGTATGCCTGTTCTCACAAGTATGATAAGGAGGAACTTCCCCAAATCGTGGAGGAATAGAAAAGGTTGCTTGTGACATAATCGCTTGTTCTGCCCTTCTGTCTTGGCCTCGCCCTTGCGATGCTCCTCTAAAATCATGAATAGTGATAGGAATATTTTAGGTTCTATAAGGTACATAACCCTATGTTTTTGCCCTTTTCTGGTTCCCTTTATTAGCATGACGAGCATTAAATTGTATTTTAATTCGCATGGCTACATTAATAGCCTGGACATAAGTCATTCCATTAATAATAGTCGTCATTCTGAATAGATAGTCTTTTAGACTATTCACGAATCAGTCCACCCTCATCTGCTCGATTGCAACTAAGTGAGAAGCAAAATGAGATAATCTGATGAACTGCACATCATATTCTGTTACTGACATATTATCAAACTGCACCAATTGTTTGAACTTACATGCTCACGCACTCCTTACACTTTGTGGAAGAAAGCAATCTAGGAATGCATTGTTAAACTCTAGCCAAGGCAGGAGTTCTCTATTGTTCCTGTGCTCAATGTAAGAAAACTACCAGTCATAAGCTACATCAAGGAGTTGATAGCTTACTATTTGTATAGCTCTGATGGAGGAGCATCCTAGCGACATCCACAATCAGTATAATTGCTTCAGAAATACACTAGGATCCTCACGAGGATCAATGCTTGTGAACTTAGGAGGTTTCAGATCTCTATATTCTCAAAGCATTAAATGCTTCTCTCTCCTGGGTAGTGCTGTTACAAGATCTACCAATTCAGAATTATGAACAAGTTGATTTTGAGATTTATGTTGCCTAGCCTCCAATCGCCTCAAAGCTTGTTGCATATTATTCATAATTTATACTAGTTCATCTAGTCTAGTATCAGCAATCTTTTCACCAGTCATTCCTCTACCAAGATCTTCTTGATCCTGCCCCTTTGTGGGTTCACGAGGTTCTGAAGAAGCTTGGTCAGAAAGGTTCTCTGGAAGATTCTCAGGAGAGTTCTTAGGGTGACTTTGCCATAGTATCTATTAAAGAATAATCAGCTTAGCATATCTAAAATATTTATAAAACAGACAATAAAGACGCACATAATTTGTCAACATGGATATAAGAGAGATAAATATCTTGTAAGTTAGTACCTCAGGTATACTACCTATACAAGACACGTATCCCCTACTATTTGCAATCATAGACCTCTAGACCATGTTCTGATATTAACTTTGTCACATTCCACCTAAAATTGGGATGTGACATTTATTTTTATCTTTTCAATTATTGGAAGTTTAGTAAACCTTGGGACGAGTATCTTGAAATATTTTTTATAATGGCCAAAATTACATATATTTTCCACATTCAAAAAGGCTTATTTGTCATAATTCAAGTTAATTGGGATATGTTTTGGTTATTTTTTTTTTTTTTAATTTTTTTAGAGAAGTTAATAGCCAATTGTTTGTAGAATCATTCTTGTATCCTTTGGGAGTAAGTGCTTTTTCTTAATCCATGTTATTGGATATTAGACAAGTGTAAAAAAAAATTATGTCATACTTAATACCATATACTTATTTATTTTGCAGCCACTTTCATAAAGTAAGAAAAAAACACTTACTCCAAGTTGTGATAATTGACTTACTCCAAGTTGTGATAATTGCAGGATTACAAGTGCGTGATAGTTAGGAAACAAGATGAAAAGGTGAGGCCCATGATGTTAAAAGTCACAAGAAATTTGTTAGATAAGTACAAAAAGGCATATGGTCAAGCAAGACAAATATAGTGTGCTTTGTAGTGGGCTACATTCAATAACTAAAGCCCATAGTCAAGAAAATACCAAACCTAAAAAAAGGGTATAAATAAGAGAAGATATATAAGACAAAAGAGAAGAGAGAAGTGTGCATATAAAGTGAAGAGGTGGAAAAACATATAATTTTCATTAATGTCATTTTTTTTAAAGAAGTTTCACTACTAGAGATTGGGGCAAATCTTTTTAAAAGCATTTATTCAGCAATAGTTTAGTTTATTTTCTTACTATTTTGGTCATATTTTCTATAATTGAATTCATGTTTATTATTTTTGTTATGAAGTAAATTCTTATTGTTGGGGGCTAATGTAGTTAAACTCAATTGATGTGAATTTTCAGTTTATTTGCCTTTAAAGATTATTTATTTTCATGATAAGTGTGTGTTATTGTTACTTGATCACCATTTAAATGATTTGTTGGGTATAATTGAGACTGAGAGAAAATATTATATCATAGCTTCTAACAAATGCCGTGGATTGAATTGAAAAATCAGGAGATACCAATTAAATTCATGTAGCAAGTTTAAGTTTTGGCAAGAATTAAAACTTGAACAAAACAAATTTTATAGATCTTCATGCATCTTTAATTTATTTAAATTTATGCATAGAGATACGGTAAATTGATAATTTAAGATAGATTGAATATGTCTCGAGAGAGAGTATTTAATAAATTAGAAAATCTGTCTATCCCATGAGTATAAAGAAATCTTTAAAGTAAATGTATTTGGGATTTATATTGATTTGGGTAAGGTGAAATCTAAGACTCTTAACTCTTTCGTAATTTGCATCACATCATCAGTTATTTATTTAGTTTCATTTTTAGTATTTTAGAGCTTTTATTTCTTTTCCCTATTGTTATATGTTTATTCAATTAACATTTAGAATTGAGTTGTTAATAATTAATTTTGAGTTTAAATTCTCATGGGATTCGACACTCTACTTTTTTACTATATTACTTGATTGAATAGAGCACTTGCTAATATTAATATTTTTCCTTTTGTATCTAAAATGAATATTTGAAATATTAATGAGAAAGGTGAAATCTAATGCAACGACTATATTTTAAAAAGATGGGAAGAATGTTTATTTTCTAAATTATAACTTCTGATGAGAAATTTAAACATGATGTGCTCTTTGATTGTATAAAGTATGTTTTTTATGGAAGAAAATTTTGATAGAACATTGTAGCTAACAACAATAAACATTAATCTTGGTGCATTTTAATTAGTTTGAACCTCAACTAGCAAGGGTCTAGATCTGTTTACCCCAAGTAGGTGGATATTTGTTATTTGTTGACTTTCGAATTGTATAATCATTAGTTAGTGCAATTTAGTTTTGGATTAGAGACCTCCCAACCGATGATAGATATTTAATTTACTTCAGGTCTAGTAATTTAAAAATGATTTCTTTATTGGCCTTATACAAATATTATTTTGAACTATATCTTCTGTAATATCATTATGATTATATTTTTGAGAATTGCAAGAATAGCTTATATTAAAGAATTCTTATATGACCTTGCCCCATTGTTGTTATAGATTATTATCTCTCACAAAATTTTGTTACTAACTATCCCAATGTTATACTGGGTTCAAGATCTTCAACCTATTAAGAGGAGTCTTATGCTTTGGTGGGCCCAACACAATAATCGTGTGGGCATATCTTCATTTCGCTATCTATGTTATGATGTCATTATGTATTTTGGGTTATATATATAGAGATTGAGAAGTGATTCATTATATATAGGTAAGATCTAACTTCTGTCGTAGTTTTCTTTTGGTTAGATGATGGATTGTATCCCTATTGCGCATCAGGTTGATGCTTTGATTTTGATAGACTGATTTGATGTATGGATGGTATATTTTGGGACTGTTATATTATTAAGAAAAATTTGCTGAATTTTTGGTAGAATTTAGCTTATTTGTTTATATGATTAGGTTAGGCTTGTTAGGTTAGTTATTCCATCGTATGTGCTACGTTTAAGTCATGACAGTAAAAAATCTGCACGATAGCTATTCATCGAATATGCATTTACTGTGTTGCTCTCCAATGATTTCCCAATGCATTTCCACGTGGACGTGCCAAGCCACACACATAAATATTAAAGAGTGTTTTATATTCTCTTTATTCGGTGTTAATCTATCTAATGTGGGGCTTGATAACTCTCACTTACTTTTGTAACTTATAGTAACTCACAGATTTAAAAAAGATTGTTGAAATCTTATTAAAATATCTAACATTCTTAAAATTAGCTCAAATGAGAATAGATGGAAATTTGGGATTTTGATTGCTCGTTCACTTCAGTAATAGAATTTCAGCTAAATCCAAGTATTTTGATCCTTAATATAGCTGCATATATAACCATTTTATCTTATAACTATGTAAGGGTCATTTGTACTATAAAGAACTATTGGAGAGGTCTTAATATCAAATTTCGGCTTTTCATTCAGATTGTCAGTTATCTACTTGTTTGCATATTAGTTCAGTACCTACTCATTTGGACATAGTGCGTTTGGGATTTTGATTGCTCGTTCACTTCAGTAATAGAATTTCAGCTAAATCCAAGTATTTTGATCCTTAATATAGCTGCATATATAACCATTTTATCTTATAACTATGTAAGGGTCATTTGTACTATAAAGAACTATTGGAGAGGTCTTAATCTCAAATTTCGGCTTTTCATTCAGATTGTCAGTTATCTACTTGTTTGCATATTAGTTCAGTACCTACTCATTTGGACATAGTGCGTGCTTGTTTGCATATCAATTTAGTAATTAGTTTGAAACTATCGTCTCATCTGGATAAAACTATCGTCTCATTTGGATAAAGTGCTTTACTCATTTGGTTTCGTTTTGAGATTTGAAAAAAGCTTAAGTTATGCACATGTATTCCGAATAGTATACCCATAAAACGTGTGCAAACACTCTTTAAACATTCTCAAACCTAATGAGCCCTTCTAATAATAAACATTGAAATAACATGCAAAAGGTCCAAACAAATTTAGCACATAATTGAATTAATAATAATTTAAAAACTAATTGTATATGGAGCATATGATATCATTTGGGTGTTTTGCTCCCATGTAGGCACCATGTGGTACAAAGATATAACTAACATATACAAGTGCTTGCAAATCTCTAAGGCCCATTTAAAAAGATATAGAAACAAAGCTATGTACTAGAACTAATATCACACTAGGACAAACATTTTCAAGCTAAGTGTGATCCGTGCAAAGTATACATATAAGAAAATTGTCGTCATTGTCAAAATTAGGGTTGGAGATCTTCAAATCTAGCATTTTCTCCCTTTTCACAATGACACACTATACTCCATAAACTTCATACGTTTTCTAATGATGACTTATTGGGAGACATAGCTGGTGGCCTTGTAATTTCTTCACCAAGTAAGGAGGTTATAAGTGGCTCAGTGATTTGTTCATCTAACTGAGAAGAAATAGGCACTTTCTTGGTAGGGTACAACAAATAATGTTGACATATGAACAAAAGGGAGAAGAACATGGATACCTGCAATTATTTGTAGTCCATAAGAAGAGAAGAAGAAACAGAATAAGAAATGCCAGTTTTAAAAAAAAAATAAAAATAGAAGATAAAATGCTTCATACCAAGGATAGCAAGACTTTTGCTAAGTTTCCATATAAGTTGATCCAAGAATCTGCAGAGAATAACCGCAAATATGAATTCATTAATAAAAAGGACCTCAAATTTCAAATAATTCACATAAATTTTAATATAGTTTCATAAATAGATGAAATCACTTTGATCTATGGATTGAATAATCATCTGTGCATAATTTAAGGTTCCTCCAGAAAAATCAAGCAAGACATAGCCAATGCTGAATCCATCTGTACTCTTGCGTAAAAAATTCATGACTGCCTGCGTACATTTTATTATTGAAATTGTGACATATTAAGATCATGAAATTGTGAAATGATTGAATAACCATCATCAACATTGGCATAGTACTAATAAAAAATATGTAAAATTGAAAAAAATTGAAAACAAAGATGTTGAGCAACATGGCACATAGGAGGGATAATTGAGAGAAACTAAACTGAATTTGGATTAAAATGAGAAAATTGAACGTACACAATACAATCTTGAGCTTACTTAGAGAAGCTCTCAAATGAACTAAGCCAACTAAGGTAACTAACTACTGAGCCAATCTCACAAACTAATTATTGGTACCCTAGTTTGTTGGGTTGGGCTACTATAACAAGAGGATGGAAAATGGGATGGGCTTGAAGAATGTGCTAAAAACAGTGGCTCATACTTGGGTCAGCTTAATTTTGTAGGCCACGGGCTACAAAACGAAGACGGGGACTTATTTTTGACTTGGTCTTAGGTTGAGGCTATTAGGATGGGACCAGAACTCCTAAAAAGAAGAATTGTGATGGAGTGAATGTTGCTCCAACCAGAAAAAGTGGAAGAAGACAATTTTTCCACGGCTTCAAGAATATAAAAACAATTGTAATGGACTGAAGGAGGGATCCAGACATCAGACATCACACGACCAAGCATCTTTCATAATTCAACCCTTTTATCTTTATATTTTCAATTTTTATTAGCTGTCTTGCAATTTTACAATTTATTTACTTGGTTTTATTTGCACTTTTACAGCTTCTTTACTTCGTTTACGTTCAGTTCATGTCATTGGTTCTTTCTCAACTTACAATTTGAATCCCAGAACATTTATTGTACTTTAGTTTCGTTCATGTACTCTTACTTCTTTGAAATCAATTAATGTCATTTCAAGTCTTTTTCATTGCAAGCGCATTCCACTAGTTATTTTGTTAAGAGAGTTTTCTTTAGTGCATTAAGAACCCATAGGGAAGGGCATAGTTCCTCCCTTTGGGAGTTTCTAGGTGAAGCTCATTTTTTTGGGATAATGGTGAAATAGGGGAAGCATGCATGCCTCATAGACGAAGCTACCTTAGCTTTTTCCACACCAACACAAACTAATGGTAGTTAACCAACAATTAGGTGGTAATACCCTCCATTAAGCTAGAGGATGCGTACATAACATTTCTAGCTTGGGATGAACAATATAACTCATGTCAATCAACAAAAAACTAGTCACAAAAACACAACAAGTCATGCTGCAATCACATCGATCAACAAGAAAGAAATATGAAATTAAGCAAACTTGCTGGAGTTATCACCGGAATTATCATCGATTACCAGCTGCTCACAAATGTGGCTCTTCAGGCCACCAAACAGCATCACAATAAGATGTCAGAAAATGAACCAAAGCTTAACCACCCATGGAAGAGGTAGAAGCTGAAATCGAAATCAAACTCAACCACTGAAAAACAAAATTTGAAACTAAATGGGTGAAGTGGCTAGAAATGCACAAATCCTTCCCCCATCCTCAGCATAAGCTAAAAGGCCACCTCGTGCACATGTAAAGACGCCATGGAACATCGAATATGAAATGCAAAAGAAATACAATCACTGGAAAAAAAAAATCACTAATCGATGTTTCCACCATCACTAAGCAACCCCCAGAACAAATTCGAAGGAAGAGTAACCAAGAACATATCCAAACAGATCCACCATAAGAAGAGCATCCACCAAAACAGGTGAAGCAACCAAGAATGAAGCAGGAATGCAGTTCGGGAAAAACATGTTGACCACGAAAAGGCACAGGCAGCAATGTGAACCAACAGCAACGAAATAAAAAATTGGAGAGCATACACATGCAAGAAGGCAACAAAAATACTCCAAATCTAAACCATTGCATAAACTTTTATGCAAGAAGAAGAAAAAAACTGCAAAGCATTGACGAAATTGGAATTCGATCTCATACGCTGTTGTAACCAGAGAGAGAACGATGGAGGAAGCCATTGACGAAAAAAATTATCTGACGAATTTCGACAAACATCTCACACCTCTCTAGAGAATAGAGAAGGGATAAATTAGTTGTAGAAAACGTTCCTCTACTGGCACTTTCAAGATGGAACATTGGACCACCGCATAGACATGGAGAACATTCCAGAATCTGAATCCGAGAGGATGAAATGCCGTTGAGAGGAAGAAACTGACAATGGAAAGATTGTTGCCAACCAAACCTCATCACTAATCTCAATGTAGAAAAGCGCAGCATAGATCTACCGCCAGCCAAGAGGAGCAAAGAAACAAAATCATGAATCCAAAAAAAATTTATGAAAGAATCTCATAGGAAAGGCAGAGAAAATTTCTCCAAAAATGAATGAGGAAATGGGTTTTGGAGAGAGGGAATAGGTAATCAGAAAAGGCAGAGAAAATGGGGGAAGAAAATAAAGGAGTAGGTGGCAAAAAAATCAAAGAGAAAAAGGATTCAAAGTGGGTATCATCGGAACTCTGATACCATTTTGAGAAACATGATACAACAGAGAGAAAATTGAGAGAAACTAAACTTAACTTGGATTCAAATGAGAAAAGTGATTGTACACAGTACAATCATAAGCTTAGATAGAGAAGCTCTCAATTGAACTAAAGCCAACTAGAGTAACTAACTAGTGAACCAATCTAACAAACTAACTAATGATAGTTAACCAATTATTAGGTGGTAATAACAGAAATAGCCTGTCGTGGCCACGCTCATGTCAAACAGCTGGCCAAAAGGGTTGTGCCGAGAGGTTAAATAAGGTTGTAAGTGCTAAGACCATAATACACTTTAGGCTTGCAAGTTAAGTTACACAGGTTGATCTACTACTTTGTGACAGTGCTAGCCACCACATTTCTAAATAGGATTTTAGTTCATTGAACCTAACTCAAGTGGTTGAAGTGAAACTCTGAAAGTTTGGTTATGTTATATGTTAAAATATTAAATAGAAAATTTGAATGGGAAGAAATTAAATCTAACCTGTGGGATAAATTTAATGCACGCCATGCATACCTGCGCAGTGCTGCGATAGAAAGTAGAATTCTTAGTCAATCATGGCACGTAATCTTTCTCTATTATTGGGGAATGGCATAAATTTAACATTTCAAAGCATTTTAGAAATATATTGGGGGATGGGAAGAAATTTGAAACACTGCATCAGATAAAGAGACCAGAAAATTCTACCAAAACAGAATTCAACAGTGAAATCAACCTGCAGTTTCAAAATATTATGATTGGAATTTTTTTAGTTTAATTACCAGCAACTATTAAAATTAAATTGTAAAAAAGGAAAAAAAATTCATTAAAGATTAGGGAGAATCTTACGTCAAGATGGAGAGAAACCAAAGCCAAGACTGGGCAGGCAAAGCAACAAAAAAGAAACAAACTGCAATAACCAACCACAACGCAGAAACAATCACTACTGTGAATTTGGAGAATTTCTGATTTCCACGCTGAAAAAAAAAAGAGAAAAATAAGATCTCAGTACGTACTTTCTCCTTGTGTGAAAGTTTAAAATAATTGTATGAATGCTTTATATATATATAAAGTAAGGTTTATAGTTATACTTCGTAGATGGCAATTTGGAATAGGGTAAACAAGGTCAATACAGTAGAATGGAGCGACAAAGCCACATCATTTAATGCAACTGGTATCATCTGCACATTCAAATTAAATCAAATTAAGAAATCTAGCAAAAAAGTTATATAAAGAAAAACAAAGGTATATGATCAGGTATAAAATTTGACACAATTGTGTTACTCTGTTGAATAATATTTTATAAATGTTGAAAAATTAATTATTACTTCATTAAAAAAAATTCATTTATAATATTATTTTTGTTAAAAAATTGTTTTAAGTGTATGTGTCTAGTAAAAACAAAAGATTGATTTTGGTGCAATAACAATACAGAGGTTTGAACTTATGATCTTTTAGAAATTACTCAAACCCCTCATCACTAACTCACTATTAATGGATTAAAAAATTGATTTAATGATTTATTCAAATTTATCAAATTATATTTTTCAAAATTTTATTATTGTTAAGAAAAAAACCACAATGGCTGATAGGATTCAGGAGATTACTATGAGGTGTAGCATTTTGTAGTGTAGCAATTGTACCTGTTAGGGACTGTTAGGGAAGGTTGTTGGTTTGTTTTACCAGTTTGAAGATGTATAAAAGGATTGAAGGCTGTAATAAGAGTTTACATGAGATGAATAAAGAAGTAGCAGGATCACACTGATCTAAGGCTAGAGGCATCGTTCCTTTGGAGTTCAATAAGATTGTGTGTGTGTGAGTTCTAGCAGGCAATTCCTAACATTGGTGCCTTCATTTTCATCAATGGCAGAGGGTACACAAATGGGGCGAGTGGAAGACAGAGTTGGACGTTTGGAGGAGACTACATAGCTTGGGGAAGCAAGGCTTACTAGAATGGAGGAGACTCTAATGCAAATGCAAGAATGGATGCGGGAATCAAGAAAGAAAGAGCTACGCAGGGAGGCACAAAACCAAATTCAAGAATCACAGCTGACTACGATTTCTGATTCCCCGTGAATCTTGATTCGGAAGTGGCCAAGACCATGAAAATCGAAACTCCTTCGTATGATGGTTCAGAGGCTAAAGATTGGGCATTTAAAATACAAGAATACTTCAACTTTTACCAGGTACCAAGAGAGCAACGAAGTAAGCTAGCATCCATGGCCATGACAGGACCTGCTTACACGTGGTACAAATGGATGGTGAAGAATACATTGATTAGATCTTGGGAGGAATTTTTAGACACTTTGATATTGAGATTCAGTGATAGTTCGCATGATGATCCAAGGGCGGCTTTGAGAGACCTCAAACGAACATCATCTGTTGCTGAGTATCAAGCTAGGTTTGAAGAAATTTCATTCAAGGTCAATGGGTTATCGGAAGATTGGTTGATTAGATTTTTTGTGGCAGGCTTAGTTGATTATCTTAAGTGCGAGGTAATGGTGGCTCAACCTTCAACCTATATTCAAGCTGTAGCAGTTGCCAAGTTGCATGAGCAGAAAGCATTGGAGCCTACAAAACTTAGCCAATTTTTCGAAACCAACACAAACAATTCATACAAACACTAAAACTCAGTTGTACCAGCCACAGTATCCACATCAGTTAGCCAACCTAAGGCTGCTAATTACACAATACAACCTGTGCAGTAGACCAGTACCAAGACCACAACTAAACCCACCCAACAGGTCACAAAGACCCCATTTTATAGGAAGTTAACACCTGCAGAATTAAAGGAGAAGAAGGAGAACGGGTTATGTTATTATTGTGAGAAGAGCTATGTGTCTGGCCACAAGTGTAAAACTCAATGCTTGATCTTTGTGGGGAATGAGGAAAAGGATGAGTTGATATAGGAAACGATGTCAATTGGAGAACATCAGTCAGGCGGTGTTTAGACGGAACAAGGCATTTTAGAAATCAGTTTTCTCGCTCTTTCAAGACAGGTGAATCCATCCACTACACCATTGCAAGGTACCTATGATAATACTCCATTATCTGTGTTGATAGATAGTGGTAGTACTCATAACTTCATTAGATCCTCGGTAGCTAGCAAATTAAAAATGCCAACAGTAGATATTCCTAATTTCAAAGTTTATGTGGGCAATGGAGATTTCTTGATTTGTAAGCATAAATGTGAAGAGGTTCCTCTACATATTTAGCATCATAAATTCGCAGTGGATTTGTTTTTCATGGAGTTGGGAGGTGCTAATGTTGTTCTGGGAGTGCAAGGGTTGCAGGAATTGGGTCCTATAGTTACAAATTATAAGTTGTTAACCATGCAATTCACTTAGGATAAGCAGCAAATTACGTTACAGGGTGATAAACATTTTCAATTAGAGCCAATAAACTCGAAGCAAGTGCACAAGTTAGCCAAGTTGGAAGGAATTGCCTCAATGTTCCAGTTCCAAATGGTTCCCAGTACAGAAGGAAAGCATAAGGAAGAAAAAGTGTTACCTGAAGCCATCAGGTTGCTACTGCTACAGTACAACTAACCACAAGTTCATAATGTCCCTGGTACGTTCGAAAGGCTGTCTTATGAATATCCTCATCATTCATTCGGATCTGGCGATACTCGACTCTCAAATCCAATTTAGAAAATATAGCTGCCCCATGTAATTCATCCAAAAGCTCATCTATTGTTGGTATTGGAAATCTATCTTTGACTTTTAACTTGTTCAATGCCCAAAAATCAATACAGAACCCCCATGTGCCATCTTTCTTCTTCACTAATAGGACTGGTGAGGAAAAAGGACTTGTCCTTATGATCCCTAACTTGAGCATGTCACTAACAAGCTTCTCTATTTCTTTTTTTTGATAATGAGGATTTATGAAGGATTGCATTTGATTTGTTTCAAGTGTGGGAAATATGGGCATCAAATTGAGCATTGTGTTGATTTTCATAATCCGGTGGAAACTTCTCCGGTAGCGGTTACCGATCAGATGCAGGTGGAGGGGAAAGTTAATGATCCACAAACAGTGGTAACGTGCCTACGCATTCTACGTCACCAATGATGCATGGACAGGAACCGTTACATGCTGGAGTTACCGTGCTTCATTCTCAAAAGGATCCTTGCTTTGGGCCGTGAATGTTTGCAAAAAAAGAGCAGCACCGCAATTTACGCAATGCTCATAAGTCAATGTTTGAGGTATTGGGAGTGCATGCAGCTGAGATGGAAAAGGATACCTTTGTTGAAGTAGATGGGCTGGCAGCCCAATATGCAAACCAGAATTGGCTAAGGCCAAGGGAGCTATGCAGATGCATATCAAGAACCAACAAATGGGCTCCAGATCTACTCAAAGTATGGGTCCTCCATCTGCTTCTAAAAATCAATAGTCTAATTCTTCCAAGGCCAGCCTGTCTCACAGTCAGGCCATAGATAAGAGCCCCAGTTCTGAGAAGAGTCTCAAAGGGAAGACTATTCGTAATGCACAAGAGGATACAGCTTCCTGGGTTCTCTTTAAACGTCTTGAGAAAGAGCAATGGCATCAGCATCAGGAAGGTCATCAGTTTAGCTTTTTCATGAAGAATCGGATGCTTAGGCCACCTCAAGAGGATCTGGATTCCCATCAAATGCTTCATGGTGGAGACCCAACAAGTAGTGGTGTTAAGAAACCACCTCATCCAGAGAA
Source organism: Castanospermum australe (assembly GCA_019955255.1). Lineage (NCBI taxonomy): Eukaryota > Viridiplantae > Streptophyta > Magnoliopsida > Fabales > Fabaceae > Castanospermum > Castanospermum australe. The sequence goes on along the minus strand of NSJW01000129.1, from coordinate 272,185 downwards.
CACGATTGTTATCCAACAGGGAGTTAAGTTGTCCGAAGTTCCCTCTGGTTAGGGGGCGTCTGTTTTGACGGTTGATGGGGATTCTACCCATGTTCGTTCTTGAGTCTTTGATGGACTCTGTTTTCTATTTTCTAGCTCCCATGAATATCATATTTTGGAATTGTAAGGGGGTGTTGGTAGCAGGGGCTTTGCTACTTTAATCAATGATTTAATGGATCGATGTCGTGCTCATTTCATTTGTTTGATGGAAACTCATATTGCTAGTACGAAAGCTAGACATATTATTTCTAAAATTAAGTTGGATGGCCATTTTTTTGAAGAAGCAGTAGGACAGTCTAGTGGTATTTGGTGCTTTTGGAATAGGAGCTGTTGGGATGTCAGTGTTGTGCATTCATCTTGACAACTTATTCATATGAAGGTTTCTTTTCAACAGGGTCTTCCTTGGTTTTTAACAGTAGTTTATGGTAGTCCTCAGTTGGCCTTTCGCAGAGAGCTCTGGTCTTCTTTGGAAGAGACTGCTGATAGCATGGATGGTGCTTGGTGTATTGGTGGGGACTTTAATTCTACGCTGGTTTCTACAGATTATGGTTCTGTTGGTGGATCTCAAATTGATTCTAGTCACTTTGTCTCATGTCTTTTAAATTGTGGTTTGAATGATATTGGTTTTAATGGCCAGCCTTTTACATGGCAACGCAGAACTGTGCGCAAACGTCTCAATAGGGTGCTTTCTAATTTGTCTTGGGCTAATAGATTTGGGGAGGTTCTGTTCAACACCTTCCTAAGTTGAAATCTGACCTGCTGGAAAATATTTCTTCATTTACTGATTCTGTTCAATTATGGAATAAGGAAGTGTTTGGGGATATTGCTAGGAGGAAAAATAGAATCTTGGCTAGATTAGAAGGTATTTCCAGGAAGCTTTCATTTGAGGAGAATCCTTTTCTTGATAGCCTTCAAAAGCAACTTTGGTCTGAATATGAAAGTATTGTTATTCAGGAAGGGTTATTCTGGCAGCAAAAATCAAGGTGCAAATGGATTAATTATGGTGATAGAAATACTAAATATTTCCATGGATTAACTATGGCTAGAAGGAGACGAAATAGAATTATGTGCTGGAAGTCTGAATCTGGGGAGTGGATTGATACCCAAGATGTTTGAAGCAAATGGGTATTGATTTTTTTGCTACATTATATCATGATGATTCACCTTATGAACGTTTTATTATTATTGGTGCCTTTCCTTCTCTTTCTGATGAGGAATTGAAATTTCTTGGTTCTGAAGTTACTCTTGATGAGGTTAAAAGACCTTTGTTTTCCATGGGAGGTTTGAAAGTACCTGGGCTAGATGGTCTTCATCCTCCTTTTTATCAATCTCAATGGGACATTGTTAAGGATTCTCTTTTTCTCTGGATCAAGCAAATTTTTTGAAATCCTCATAATATTGCTTTGGCAAATAGTACTTTCATTTCTCTTATTCCAAAAGTCGAGAAGCCAGAGTGTTTTAAGCAGTTCCGTCCTATTAGTCTTTGTAATGTGAATTACAAACTAATAACCAAAATTATTGCTTCCAGGTTGAAAGGGGTAATGGCCAAGCTTGTAGCTCCTACTCAATTTGTTCCCGGGAGACAAACTTCAGATTATATTCTTGTTGCTCAGGAAGTCATTCATACCATGCGGTCTAAGACAGGTAAAAAGGGTTTTATGGCTATTAAAATCGACTTGGAAAAAGCCTATGATAGACTAAAATGGGAGTTTATCAAGGATACATTAAGGGATGTGTGACTTCCTGACACTCTTATTCATGTGATTTGGCATTGTATTACTTTCCCTTCTATGCAACTCCTTTGGAATGGGGAATGTGCTGCTCCTTTTGTTTCTTAGCGAGGTATTAGACAAGAGGATCCTCTTTCCCCCTACTTGTTTGTGTTATGTATTGACTAGTTATCCTAGTTTTTTTCTATGGCAATTAATCATAACATTTGGGAACCTATTATGCTCTCTAGAAATGGCCCAAAGCTGCTCATCTTTGCTTTACTGATGATTTTGTTCTTTTTGTGATTGCATCAATGGAGCAAGTGCAAGTTATCAAAAATATTCTGGATATGTTTTGTTCCAGTTCTGGCTAGCTAGTGAATCAAGACAAGTCTTGCATTTTCTTCTCTAACATTGTTAATCATGCTAGGCGTGGTGAGATTAGTCAAGCTTTTGGTTTTCGGCTAATCGCAGATTTGGGTAGATATCTTGGTTTTCCCTTTCTCCATGAAAGGAGTTTCAAAAGCACATAAATTTATTCTGGACAGAATCTCTTCCAGGCTGAATGGATGGAAGGCAAGCTCTCTTTCTTTAGCTGGGAGAGTTACTATAGCTCAATCTGCTCTAGCAACTATTCCTAGCTATGTTATGCAGACTACTACTCTTCCGTTGAGTATTTGTAACAGAATTGATTAAGCTTGTAGAAATTTCATTTAGGGCTCAACTGACAATGGTAGGAAGGTTCATCTTTTGAGTTAAGAAGATGTTTGTAAACCCAAATCTTCTGGTGGTTGGGGCTTCCTTCAGCTAGATATGTCAACAAATCTTTTATGATGAAATTAGGTTGGGGGCTTGTTCACTGCAGAGATGCCCTCTGGGTTCAAGTAATGCGGGCTAAATATGGGTGCACTGATGCACTTATACCTGTTATGGCTAAGAAGGCCAACTCTTCTAATGCTTGGAAAGGTATCAAAACATTCGGCCTATCTTTTATCGTAATATGATCTGGTGGCTTGGGAATGGTAGAACAGTCTCCTTTTGGAATGATCATTGGGTGCCTGGAATTCAAGCTTTTAAGGATTTTGTAATTGCTCCAGTGGAGTTCCTTGATATGCAAGCTAAGGTGGCTGATTTTTGTTTTACTGCAGGTGGCTAGAATTTACAGTTTTTGTTGCAGGTGCTTCCTCTGGATTTTATGGATATTATTCAAACTATTAGACCTCTTTCCCTTCATGATCATCTGGATTCGATTGGCTGGGCCCCAACTTCAAATGGTTTGTTCATTATTAAGTCTACTTATAGTATTTGTGCTACTCCTTTCCCTCACTTGGAGCAGTGGGTTTTTAAACTTCTTTGGCATATCAAAGCTCCCCAACAACTTCGTGTTTTTCTCTGTTTAATAGCCAACAATGCTTTGCTCACTGATTCTGCAAGATTTAGTAGATATATCTTTGTGCATGCTCTTTGTCCAATTTGTAAGATATCTGAGGAGACTGTCATACATGTTTTGCGTGATTGTACCACTGCTAAGTGTGTGTGGAAGAATTTAATCCACCCTACTCTTCAAGGACAATTTTTTAACTCCTCCTTACTGGAATGGATTTCCTTCAACCTAGAGAGGAATTTGGGCAATGATCCTTCTTCGTCTTAGCCTATCCTCTTTGTAACAACTGCTTCTTCTCTTTGGTATCAGCGAAATATTTTTGTTTTTGAAGGTGCAGGGGTGCATCCTCAAGCTCTGTTATGTAAAATCAAGCGTTTAGCTTTGGATTATTGCTTAGCAATGGATGTTCTACAACAAGCGTCGTTATCAGTTCCCTCCTTTCGAGTGCTGCAAATTTCTTGGCTCCCTCCTCCTTATGGCTAGTGTTGAGAGGAGAAAGGATCATAGAAAGTCTTAGTTTGTGAGAATGAGTCAGTGAAATTACACAGCCCTTTGTATCGGATTTTATAATACTTGTGTAATTAATGTACAATAAAAAAGAATTAATGAAATGATCCTATTACATAATTTACATGATTTTAACATGATTCTAATTGATTCTTTACATATTCTACGTATGATTCTAACATGATTCTAATTGATTCTTTATATATTCTACACCCCCCCTCAACCTGAAGCATATAAATCATATGCACCAAGTTTGTTACAAATATAACTAATTTGAGGACTTTTGAGAGACTTTCTGCTAATTGATCATTTGAATTGACAAAGTTAGTGGTGATGCATCCAGATAAAATCTTTTCTCGGATAAAGTGGTAGTCCAGTTCTATATGTTTAGTCATTTCATGAAACACTGGATTTGAAGCAATGTGCAGAGTTGCTTGATTATCACAAATCGGTTGCATTTGCTTAACATCTCCAAATTTTAACTATTGAAGTAATTGTTTCAACCATATAAGTTCACATATTACCCAATGTCATAACTTGATATTCTGCTTCTACGCTTGACCTTGCAACATCTTGTTTCTTACTTTTCCAAGATACCAAGTTGCCTCCAATCATCATGCAATAACCTGTGGTGGAATGCCTATCTGAAGGAGAGCCAGCCCAGTCTGTATCTGTAAAACTAATGATCTGGGTATGTTCTTTGTCTTCATAGAGAAGACCTTGACCTGGTGCTCCTTTGATATACCTAAGTATTCTGATTGCAGCATCCCAATGACTATCACAAGGAGCTTGCAAAAATTTACTAACTACACTTACAGCAAAGAAGATGTCTGGTCTAGTGATGATAAGGTAGTTTAGTTTACCAACAAGTTTTCGATATCTTCTAAGATCCGACAAAGACTCCCCCTGTCCTGGTAAAGCTTGATGTTTGGATCCATAGGAGTATCTATGGGTCGACATCTGTCATGCCAATCTCCTTTAAAATATCAAGGGCATACTTTCCTCTGAGAAATAGCAACACCAGTAGAGGATTGAGCGACCTCAATACTAAGAAAATATTTAAGGCGACCTAAGTCCTTAGTCTGAAAATGACGAAAGAGGTGTTATTTTAGTTGATTGATACTGTCTTCATCGTCACCTGTGATCACAATATCATCTACATATACCACTAGAAAGATACTCTAATGTTGAGGAGAATGGCGGTAGAAAACAAAATGATATGTCTGTGAATCAAGCCAAATTATTGAATTACTGTATTGAACAGTCCAAACCATGCCCGCAGAGATTGCTTCAACCCATAAATAGAACGAAGTAAGCGACAAACTAATCCAGACTTCCCCTGAGCAACAAAACCAAGAGGTTGCACCATGTAAATCTCTTCAGCAAGTTCACCATATAAGAAAGCATTCTTAATATTAAGTTGGAATAGAGGACAATGTCGCATGGCAGCCATGGATAGAAGAAACCGAACAGAAGCAATCTTAGCAACAAGTGAGACTGTATCATTGTAGTCTAAACCATATATCTGAGTATATTCCTTGGTTACTAGGCGAGTTTTCAAATGGTCAATCTGTCCATCAGGGCCAACTTTCACAGCGTACACCCATCGACACCCAACTGTGGACCTACCCTTAGGTAACGGAACAAACTCCCAAGTGCCACTAGAGTGTAAGGCTTGCATTTCATCTATCATAACTTGTCGCTACCCTAGATAGGATAGTGTCTCACCTGTAGTCTTGTGAATAGAAAACAGATGACAAGGAGGTGATAAAAGAAAAATATGGAGAAGACAAACGGTAATAACTTAAAAGGTGTAAATAGGATGAGGATTACGAGTAGAACGAATACCTTTGTGAATGGCAATTGGGCGGACTAGCAGGAGGCAGGACCTAGAGCGGTAAAGGTGCTAGTTCAAGGCTAGAGTCCACCAGTACCTACTATGGAAGTATCTTAAAGTAAAGTAGAAGAAGTGGCTTCGGTAAGATGTAAAAGTAAGGGAACAGGAAAGAATATCAGACACTGAAGAATGCTTCAGCAGGAAAAGATGAGAAAAATGGTGACTCCTCAAAGAAGGTGACATCAGCTGAAGTGATAGATCGGTTATTGTCTGGGTAAAAGCACCTGTATCCTTTCTGGAGATGAGAGTAGCCGAGAAAGACACACTTAAAGGGTTTTGTTTGAAGTTTGTCCTGTCCAGGGATTAGATCATGAACAAAACAAGTGCAACTAAAAACACGAGGTGGAATGGAATACAATGGTTGAGACAGAAACAAATAAATGAAGGAATTTGATTATTTAAAACAGAGGAAGGCATGCGATTAATCAAATAACAAGTAGTGAGAACTGTATTACCCAAAAATCGTAGAGGGACATAATTATGACTAAGTAAAGTTTATGCTGTTTCAATAAGACGACGATTCTTACACTGAGCAACACTATTTTGTTGTTGGGTATAAGCACAAGAGAACTGGTGAAGAATACCCTGTGAAGCCATAAAAGAGGTAAAAGAATAAGAGAAATATTCACGAGCATTATCACCACGTAAAATGCGAATAGAAGTATTAAATTAATTACGAATTTCAGCACAAAAATATTAAAAAATAGAAAAGATCTCAGCATAACTCTTTATTAAAAATAACCAAATGCATTAGAAAAAGTCATCAGTAAAAGTTAGAAAATACTGATATCCCATAGTTGTGGGAACACGACTAGGACCCAAACATCCGTATGTACTAAATCAAAAGGGGACATAGCCCGATTATTGACACTTTTGAAAAATAAAGTACAAATATGTTTCTCAAGTTGACATGACTCACAATCTAAAGATGATAAAGACAACAATGTAGGAACCATTCGGTGAAGCTTGGAGATATTAGGATGACCAAGGGGACTGTGGAGGAGAGAAGGAGAAATAGTAGAAGTAAAGGCAGCAAGTGATGAAAGTATGGTAAGATGGTATAGCACGTGAGACTCATGCCCTTCGCCAATCATCCGTCATGTATCCCAGTACTGCACATGAACAAAATTATTAGTGAAAGTAACAGAATAATGAAGAGTGCTGGTTAATTTACTGATAAAGATAAGATTGAAAGGACAACCTGGAACATAAAGGACATAATCAAAAGTTAAAATAGGTAGAGGACAAATTTGACCAAGACCTTTAGCCATAGTTTTGGAACTATTGGCTAAGGTAACCATAGGGAGGGAAGTTGAATGACAATATGAAAGAAAAGACTAATGTTACCAGATATGTAATCAGAGACACCAGAATCCAAAACCATGGACCAAGGAAAGAATGGGTAAGGCAAGCAACAGAATTACCAGTCTGAGAAGCGAGGCAGAGGTCGATGACTGAGCAACATGATACACTAGATAACATTCATAGGCAGCAACTGGGATAGTGACAGTGGACAAATTTGAAGAGTCGGATGCAAGAACAGGAGAGTTTGACTGAGCAATATTAGCTATGCTAGGAGGTTTCTCATGTGGTTTGAAGTAACATTCACTAGTGTGGCCAAACTTGTGGCAATAAGTGCACTGTGGACGTTGACCTTTGTCACGACCATGAGACCCAAAACTGGTAGCAGTAATGGTAGATGGAGAAGCTAGAACAAAGGAGTCACCAATAGATATAGTTAGAGTAGGGACAGACTGAGTAACTCGAAGTAGCCGAACAAAGACATCCTCCATAGAAATAATAGAAGCACTAGCCAATAGTTGTTGACGGACAAAGTCGAGCTCGGGAGGCAAACTAGTCAATGTGAGAAGCATGAACAACTTGTCATAGTTGGTTTCTTGAGTTGCAATATCAGCAGTAATAGGGAGAAGTTTAGTAAACTTAGTACGAATACTCTGAATATTATTCAAATAGCTAGACATGGATTGGTCTTGTTTGCGAATATTAAGCATATCAGAGATAACACCATAGAAGCGCAGAACATCATTAATGTACAGCAATTTGGCTTTGGTCTATATCTCATGACAAGTCTGATACGGTCGAAAAAAGGGAAGAATCTCACAATCAATGTTATTCCAAAGGAGACTGCAAAGTTGAGCATCAATTGTCTCCCCAGTGTCTCGATCAGCCGTAAGAATATTAGATGCTTTCTTTATCAGATGATCAAAAAATCTTTAACATTTAAACTAGAGATCAATTACCGGAGCCCAATGCAGATAATTGAAACCATTAAGTGGTTCAATAGTGATGATTAGAGAACCCGAAATTACAGAACTGAAAATACTCGACTTTTCAGTGAAGGAAGTTGTACCAGAGGTGAATATGATGGGTATAGAACTTCAAGAAACCTAGAAAACAAGAATCTGAGTTGAAAGCAGAAGACCCAAAAATTACGATAGTAGACACAGTTCGCAGAGATGGGGAAGCCAAACACCCACTGGAAGATCACGAACCTAGTGGATAGAGCTGGATCTAGCCGAAAAACACACGGAGAAGTGGTCAGGAGAAACGACGGCCGAAAAAAGTCCAAAACGCGCTCTCATGCGAGCTAGAAACGCAAAATGGACAGATTCCAATGACGACGCGGCTCCAGGGATGGGACTGGTTTAGGGAGATGCACGTCGTGGTGGGGTTGATTGTCGAAGAAACACGCCTCAGATGTGTAGATCTGAAATGGAAGCCGTAGGAGGAGAGAGAAAAACAACACTGGCAGCAAGGAAGTGAGAAAAAAAAATTTAGGTTTCTATCCCTAAGCTCTAGATACCATGTTGAAAGGAGGAAGGATCATAGAAACCTTTAGTTTGTGAGAATGAGTCAATGAAATTACACTGCCCTCTGTATCATATTTTATAATACTTGTGTAATTAATGTATAATAAAAAAGAATTAATGCAATGATCCTATTACATAATCTACATGATTCTAACATGATCCTAACATGATTCTAATTGATTCTTCACATATTCTACAGCTAGATTAAGCTTAATGTCGGTGGCTCAGTTATCCAACAGCAGGGGAGGTCAGCTTGTGGAGGTATTTTCCGTAATCATGATGGTAGTTTCCTGGGAGCTTTTGTCTCTAACTTGGGTTCTTGCACCATCACCATGGAGAATTAATGGGTGTTTGGTTCGGTTTGAATTCTGCTTTTACCATGGGTTTTAGGAAAGTAGTTCTTGAGGTGGATTCCAAGGTTGCTTTGCACTTGATTCAATTTGGTTGCCAGCCTTGGCACCCTTGCGCTCCGATTGTGGCGTCTGTGAAGGGTCTTTTGGCCTGTAATTGGGAGGTCAAATTGCAGCATGTGTTTAGAGAAGGAAATGGGTGTGCTCATGTTCTGGCTAAGCATGGCCATAGTGTAGACGTTGGTTTTCAGTTTTTTACTGCTTTGCCTCTTTTCTGTCTACTGCCTTCATGGCAGATTGTAGTGGTGTAGTTTTTGATCGCTGTGCTGTAGTTTAGTTGGGCTTTCTGCCCCCGTTGTTGATTTAAAAGAAAGTTGAAGATATCAACAACTTTTGCCCAAAGAAAAAAAGTTTGACATTCTACCGCCAGATATTTTCAAGGGGGAGTTATGGGCAGAGTCGACATCCTCATGGCAGAATGGGTCCACTTACAGAATAAGAACAATGTACAATGATATAATTTTTTCTGTTGGTCGGCTTGTCTTTATCGTTTGTGGTCATAAGATAAGAAATATTACAATACTTGATGGATGAAACACTAGGTTGGGTGGGGCTCCACTCTCCTGACCCGACGATCAAAATTTATGTAAATATTCGGAAAGTTTTTTGTGTAGATATATTTGCCATAAATTGTGTAAATTAAATTAATAAATAATTAATATATTATTATTTTAAATATAAAGTAATTATTTAATACGTTATTTTATATAATTATTTAATATTAAATTATGATATGTTAGCTGTTTACTAACTTACACAAATTTGAGCCAACTACTCCAACGATACCACAACATGAATTTTCTTTTCATTGCAAATGAGGTTTAAGAGTATGAACAATGGAATAAGAGGCTCAAGTATAAACAAAACAATATGACTAGATTTAATCTAAGAATCAAATAATTTTAAAAAAATTTAGTGTCACTTGATTTAAAACTTTTGGGTTGACAAATTTTAAAAAGAAGCTTTCTATGCACCCAAAAAAAAAGAAGAAGAAACTTTCTATGACATTTTTATAATACAATTAAATTTTATATTTAAATTCATTTAATTATTATTGTAATAAATAATACTCTCAATTGAGATCTATTAAGTAACCAGAGAGCTGGACACTATTTATCAGCATTGAAACTCACTTAAGTTATAATTCGATGTTATTTAGAAAATATTTACTGTCCAACCATTATTGAAGATGTTCGTAAATAATAGTACTATCAAATGTTTACTGTGCCAATATATGGTCGAAAATTTATGTAAATTAAACTAATAACAAATTGACACATCACGGGCATTATCTGACTCATCATTGACCATTAGAAAACACTAGCATCATTGATTTCCTCATCCTCTCGTTTTCAATCCCTTAATTTGTTTTATAATACTGCACAAAATTTTCAATTACACAATTTTCAAAATTATATATATATATAGGTTTTTTTTTCGTCCATTTGGTTGATACAAAAAAACACACACATGAATATCCATCACATATCTAACTAATTTTTGAAGTAATTATACTGATATATTTTGAGGTTAGTATTTATTATATCTAATATCTTATTATTTAAAAATTACATTTATATTTTTTATTTTATATATTATTTTTATATCTTATATTTTTAAAAAAAATATATGTTTATTTTTTATATTTTATATATGATTCTTACATCATTACTTATTTTAAATAATAAAATAAAAAAAATAAATGTAATTTTACAAACAAACAAAAAGATGTCAGTGTAATGAACGTCGGCCTTTAATTACCACTCAATTTTAAGATCCAAAATTCTATCACAAAGTAGGGAATTGAAACATTAACAGAAGAGAAGGGGAAGGTAGTAGAAAGAAAACAAAATTGATGAAGAGCCAAGAGAAAGTACAGACACAGTGGAATTAAAACTACCGAGAATTTGAGAAGCTGATTGGTAATTACCTGCTGAAATCCAAACCTTTTATGGTACTCCAACTGCACTGCAGGGCTGAAGTAGAAGCAAGCATTGTAGATGAAGTAGACAGTGTTTTTGGTGTTGTTCAACAGGGCGTAGTTGAAGTCCAACCCAACCACGCTTTTGGGAATTTGGGATATCACAGGCCAAACAGCAAAACAATCAATCTTCTGAATGAATCTGGGTCCCAGGAAAAATAGCAGGAATCCATGGCAGAGTATATAGATTTGCAGTGAAGTTGTAATCATGGTTTTAAATTTAAAACCATGACGTTAATGGATACCTTTTTCTTCGGAAATTCAAGATGACTTGGGGATAGAAGCAGCTGGACCAGAAAAAAGAAGGCAAGCCATCCACAAACGGTGTATGACCCTTCAAGGATGGGAGAGTTCCATGAAGGTTCCATCTTTCACTTCTGCAGCATCACTCTGTTTCTCTACCTATAACTACTCTACATATCTTATAACTTGAACTATAAGTACAAAGGAACCGTTAAATTAAAAAGAACGGAATAAAATAAGAATTGGAAAGAGATATTTATATTTTTTTATCTGATAAAAAAATTAAAAAAATTATTATCTTTTAAAAATTATTATTCTTTTTATTTTTAAAATAGTTATTTTTTTTTATTCTCATTTTATTTCTTTGCGTGTGTGTAAAGAGTTATTGGAAGATGATTGGTGGGCTTGAGCATGGAAAACAAGACAGCGGAAAGTCATTTTCAATTTTTCATTCATTTTTCTTGGAAATGGTCATGGACATTAATTTTAGTTTTTTTTTTCTCATTTCAATTGTTATGATTTATTTTTATAATTTTTAAATTGATGTAATTAAATAATTTTTTTATACATAAAATGATAGAAAATATAAGTTATTTCAATGACCTACTTGAATTTTAAATAATAAGTAGCGGTTCACTTGAAAAATTACTTGTTAAAGAAAGTTTCTCAACTAATCACTTGACATCACGAATTTTTAGTGGAAGGAATGCATAGATTTATTCGAATCTTTTTAACCAAGTGTCCTAAATATATATTCCATGTTGCCTGGAAAAATTGCAAATAATTTTTTTCTCTAATATAATGAATAACTTTATTTCAAGAATTTAAATTGATTCACAGTTATTGTAAATTTTTTTACTTTTTTTAGATGTAATATGATAATGTGATCAATTAAAATTCAATAACCAAAAAATCATAAATAAAACATAATGTACCTATAAATTGCATTTTAGCCAAAACGACAAGTAAAAAGAATACGTAAATAATATATTTTTTTTTATTTTTAATTAAAATATTCTCATAAATATTATTATAAAACTAATCATTCACACATTGTTGCAATTAGAAAGTATGTAATTATTTACATGCATAAGCATCATATCAGCTCAAAATATATTATCTGAAACTTCGGTCAACGTCAAGGAGCCATTGTTTAGTTACGTTAAGTTACGTTAACTGGCATTAGTTGAACATTCTTCTAAAATGGTTTTTCGACGTTTGGAGTTATATAATAAAAGGTAATAATATATATATATATATATATATATATATATATATATATATATAATTATTTTTCTTTTTAAATTTTATTTCTCTCTCTCTCTCTCTGATGAAAGCCTAATTTGACCTTCAAACTTGACACCTTCTTGATATGGAACTGACCAATGGTGCACAAAGACATGACAATGATAACGTGGGTTACCGGCATGTTTGAGAATAATTTTTTTTAATTTTGTTAATAAATTTTAATTATTTTTTTTTAGTGCTAAAGCTGTAAGACACAAACTTGTATCATTTAATCACATATTTGTTAATAATTATTTTAATTATAAAATAAATTAATTTAAACATATAATCAAGAAAGTAATTTATTGGGCTTCTGAGCAGATAAAGCCCATAAACTAAAATTACAAGCCCAAAAAAAGATCTGGACACATAGGTGAGGTTTAAGTCCAAGAATCTGATTTCATGGGCTTTCCATAGGGCCAACCAGGACCAAAAAAAAGAGGGCCAACCATCATCATTTCTCTTCCTTCTTTCTCATTGTCCCTCCGCATTTCTCAATCTCTTAAAAGCCTTCTAAACTCAAGCAAGATTCAAGAATAAGCAATTTTTTTTTCTTCTGCAACTCAGAATTCAGAAAAAATAAACCCAGAGAAAGAAAATGGCGAATTCATTAATAAGAAAATCCATAAAAGCGATGAACCCTAATTTTCTGACCGCAATCTTAGCTTACCCCATTCGCCGCTTCAGCTCCGTCGCCACCGCCGAGCAATCTCAATCCGACGGGCCAACTTCCTCCTTCACCTTCTCGTCGGACGGTGGCAGTCGGAAGAACGAGGATAGCGTGTACCTCAAGGGACCGACCTCGAATCGCCGGCGCGATGCTGCGGCGGGGCCGTCGTCTTCTTCGGTGACGATGCCGATGTCGTTCATGACTGGGTCGATCGTGGGTAAGCGGTTCTACAAGCAGGTGACGACGAGGGAGGCTGATGATGGGAATGGGTGGACGGTGATACTGGATTACAGAACTCTTAAGACGCCTTCCAAGAGGCCTCTCAAGCTCCCCACTGTTGCTCTCGCCAAGGCCATTGCTGCTGAATGGGACTATCAGGTATGCTCATGTCTTGCTCAATTCGTTTCTATATTTGGGTCTTTGCAAGCTCCTCTCGATTGTCTTTGATGGGTCCATCTTTTCTTTTAATATATAATTTTAATGAATCAGAAACACACTGTTGTGCATAACATCTGCCACTAAATACTCCCAGGAACCCACCATCTTAGATAAAGATACCAATTTTGCAGAATTGTACTAGTTCCCTTAACTGGAAGCGAATCTGGGTTTGACCTACTTGCAGTACTGCAGTTGGTACTTCACACTTATGCTGAACTGAATTTAAACCTTGCAGCCTCTTATTTGTTTCTTAAAGATGATAAATTGTGACTTGACAAGCAATCCTAAAACTTTTAGCCACCTATTTTTAATATTTACCACTAGCATTTGGTTCCAATCACTTTAAAAAGAGTTATCAAGGCATGGGGTATCATACTTCATAATTATGTTGCAAATGTTTGCCACAATTTCCTAGAGGAGCTACAACTAAAGTAGAGGTGATCACTATTTATTGTAATGGAATTACAAATTGTAGGTGATAGACACTAGAGCCTTTGGTTGCCAGATGTTGATTTAGAGTTGACATGTCCAACATAGTGACACTAGAGAATAACCTGTTCAGGAGTTCAACTTTTTCTGCCAAATCTGTCTACATACTAATAACAATGGGAAAGGATTGGTCCAGAAGTTGTCCATATTAATTGATCATGGCTAACTGTATTGACATTTAAAGTAGAGAATATCATTTGAACAGCTACAAGATTATCAGGCCTGGCTGGTGGCTAGCAGCAATCACACTCTGAAAATTCACAGTTCAAATTTACTCTTCTATAGTTGGCTCATGGCAGCTTTAGTCATAATTTTGGCAAAATATCTCAACTGAAGGGCTGCCTGGTGTCAGTCATCATAACAGAGAAATATGCTTATTAATTACCTTGAGCTTGCTTGAAAGCTATGATAACCTTAAATATTCCTCCAAACAGGGTTATGATAATTTAAAGTCACTTTGTGGGTTGATAGCTCATGCCTGCTTCCCCTTCCATCTGTTTTGCCCCTTAAATTGTCATTCAAAATATTTTGAAACTGCTTGTTCTGTTTAACTATAGTTATGGCTGCTTATGAGTTACTTCATTTGTTGAATACTGTGTAATGAAATTTGATTTATTGTAGCAAACAGATGGCATAAGACCCTTCACAATGCCTCTTATGAGACTTGCTTGTACTGCCTTGGAAAGAGTTCCACTCACAAGGACTAAAATTATTGAGCATTTGATGAAGAAATTTAATCAAGATTTGGTCTTTTGTCGTGCTCCTGGTGACAATGATCTGACAAGCCATGTCCATGGTATGTTATTGGTTGACACATCTTTACATAATGTCTGATCTCAGTTACTAAAGTTTATGATTGCCAGATGTGAAATGTTCTGAGTGTACTAGAACTTGGAGTCATCATCTTAAAATTGTATTTAAAAAAAATTGTATTTTCTTAGAGCTCTTCTAATATACTTGTTTAGCAGATCAAGGTTAGGCTGGCACATTGAATGACATCTTACTTTTCTACTACATGAGACTGCTAAGCAATGCATTGAGAAAAGTGATCTTGATTCCTTGGGGGCATGAATTTGTCCATGGCAAATATTTGAATTTTATAACTCTGGCCATGGAACATTTATTCCAAGGAAGACAAAAAATAACAATGATCTCTCTATGCCTAATATGAGCTACAAGTCATGTGACTAATTTGCTTTATAGTTGCTGGAATTTGGTCTTTCAGGAAGACTGGCATAATGTAGGAGTTGGGTTTTTTTAGCTGTGTCGGAGTTTAGGTCTGTATGTATCTGTAAAAACTTTTACCATGAAGAAAACTTCTGCAGCTTTTAGTTGAGTAGGTGGTATTGTTATCAGGGTTTTAAATTGCGGTTGCAACCCAATTGCGGCTGCAATATTGCTGTTGCGGAGTCTCAGCAACCGCAATTGAAGCCGCATCAACCGCATTTTTCGGCAATTGTTCGCAATCTTTAGAATCACAGTGTAACCGCACCCGCGACCACAACCACAATTTAGAATCATGATTGTTATAATTATATTTGTAGTAGGCTGTCTTATAGTTCCCTCATATGTGGAAGCTGTTCAAAGATATAGTGCATCATTGTACCTAGAGTGATTGTTAAACATTTTTTTCTTGCAAGTTGCAACATTGTTATTGATCAAAGCTATTTGGGCTTAAGAAGCATTTCATTGATTTTGAGAAGGAAGTATCAATTTTAATTTGAAACTTCCAACTTTGCAGATTGCCAAGTGGAGAAAATTGATCCTCTGCTTCGCTGGGTGGAGTCAGAATTTGGCTTTAAGCCTGTTGTATACTCCAGCATTTTTGGTGGAAAGCAGGAAGATGGTCTTGTAACAGCTATAGAGAATCTTCTAAAGAAAACAGATGACTGCGAATTGGCAGCAATTGATGCTATTGCAGCAGCAGCGCACTCATTAATTATTGCTATTGGAGTAGTTAAAGGGAAATTGCAGCTTGAGGAAGCAATTCAGCTTACTAGACTTGAAGAAGATTTGCAGGTTCTTACATGAGTAGCACTCTACCCGATTCATAAACGTTTGTTTGTTTTTGTCTTTATGAACTTGTGCTTAAATATTGAAGTAGAGTGCATGGGTCTAAACATGATATTCCAAGAAATAAAACTGATTTCATCTCATTTTCAGGTGGACAGGTGGGGCCTGGTTGAAGGCGGCCATGATGTGGATATCGCTGATCTTAGGGTACAGATTTCATCAGCAGCTGTATTTCTTGGTTTATCAAGGAGTATATAGTTTTTAACTTTTGTTTTGTTGTAAGTTATCATCCTAAGGACTAGCTGTCAGGCTAGTATAGGAAAGCAGGTTGTGGATGTAATATCCAGAACTTTCCAGATGCACTATTCAATGTTACACATAATCATGTTTTGTCAATGAGTTGAAACATTGTTAACGACGATTTACTGTGGCCTGATTTCTGCTGGAATAACAGGTAAAATTCATTGTACTAGCGTTTTGTTACTGCTTTATGGCAAACAATGTTGTGGGTTGTGGATAGTAAGATGATGACGAAATATGCAGTGGACTCATCTTTATATGACATCAATGTTGTAGAAAATCATCTAGGAGGGCATGAATTGAAATATTTCAGGCATGGTTTCAAGCATGGTTGTGAGATTGAACTGATATTATAGTTGGAAATTGTTGTACAATTCAAATGGTTACTTGCAATATTATGATTCTATGTATGTTTTAATCATTCTGTTTCACCTCTGCCCGTTTCTGTCCTCCCTGGTTGGCAAATTCTGCATTTGTCTGTGCGAATGGTTGGAATGGAGATTTTTCTACCTCTTTCTTCACCTTGGCCAAAGAGCTGGGATGATTCAAAGACAATCAAAGACACTGGAAAGCCTGTGACAATTTATTAATAGTGAAAGCAATAATGCGTCAACCAAGTTGAAATTTAAAGTAGCTGCTTATGCATGGTGAGGCGATGGGGTAAGATCAATCAGTAATGTAAGTTGATTCACTTTAGCTACTACCACCATGCTCAAAAACAATTGATGGTATGCAATGTCTTTTTCCTCGTAGCGAGATCAACAAAGTAGGTATTATAAAGAATTCACAAGTTCTTTCTTTTCATCATCCATAGGATAAGAAGTCCCCATTGTTGAGTCCTGAGCAAATGCATATTCTTACTATCATGATCAAGGGATTTTTCTGCTCTGTGGATGAAAATCTTATTATCTAATTCCAAAGTTAACTTAGCTATGCAGGTTCTTTTGGTTAATACAATTTACAAATTTAAATGAATTGAATTTTCCATATGATAATAAAGTGGAGTTGAAGGATGCAATTTCCTGAACAAATTCTAGTGTACAACAATGTGGTTCCCCTGTTGCTAAGTATACCCGTGCCTTCTAAGGATCTTCCTGACAGCATTGCACACAAAGTGGAGGCTGTTTTGTGATGTCACAGTCACAACATGCAGTGTCGCAGTCGTTGTTGCATCCTGTAGAAACATTATTCGTCTATCTTGTAAGGATTCAGGAAATATGCAATTTTTGCACGTATAACCCTCAGAATTTTCATCACAATGAAAGTCCTAACTTCATTGACCATTACCAAAACAGAGTAGCATCAAAGAATGTGGATTACGAGCTCACCTAAAATGGCAAAGCCTGTATTATAATTTTTCACTGCATTACCTGTTATAGTCACATAAAGGGGTGATTGGATGTCTTGAGAAATTCTGAGAATTGAAAGGCGAGTGCTTCCTTGAATCCCATGCTCAAAAGAAATGGTGAAAACCAGAAACCAAGCTACCGCCAACAACTTCATGGCCGTGACGGTGTTATCTTTGTTTGGTGTTGGATGAGCTCAACGGTATGTGAAGTTTTCTCGATATAGTGTTATATAAGGTTCTCAACTCTTTAAGCTTTTTGAGTAATGGGAGAGCTTAACCAGTCTTGACTTCTGAGATGTAAATCATTAAATCTCTTTCACATGTTCATAATTTTATGTATGCTGTGATTAGATGTAATGATCATTCCAAAGCTGTGTTAATTGTGAATACACACTTTCTGATTTTGGTTACTTTATTTATTGCGTAATTTAACTTGAAGATGCCTCATGACAATTCTATGAAGCGAGTATTCAAAAATTTTATATTGATCAAGGACAAGGACGATACAAGAAAAAGGGCATAACAATACTTTCCACCACGTCCATGGCTTCATGAGCAAAAGACACGAAAGACCTCTTGTTTGGGCTCTTTTTTATACGTAATTTGGGTTTCAAGAGCTTGCCCGATAGACTGGAGGGAAGAAACACAATTTGTAAAAGAAACTAGTAAGATCACCCAAATTTTAAAAAAAAAAAAGAATAATAACTATAACAAATTTTAAAAAAAATAGTAGACTAAAAAATAAAAGAAAATATATTATTAAATAAAAAGAAGAAATAAAAGAATAGGACCAATTAAAAGATAACTTTCTCTTGCTAAGATTTAAAATCATGACCAATTAACTAGTAAAATGATAAATATATCACAACATCTAATATTCACATTAATATTACAATTCAAATCACAATTTTCTTTTTAAATATTATAATTCTAGAGGCTCATGCCAGAGCCAAATTAAATAACCAATCTACTAAGATTATGAAAGCACCCATTGACCAAGAACACAAAAATTATGATAGCATCCTACCTCACCAAGGTATGAGCATATCCTGTTTGGATTTAAATCCTTTGTTTTTTTTTCCTGTCCCTAACTTTGTTCCCCTGACAACTCAGTAGAAAAATATATCTTTCTTAATTAACATTAATTTCTTTTTAAATTACCTCACCAAGGTATCAGCATATCCTGTTTGGATTTAAATCCTTTGTTTTTTTTTTCCTGTCCCTAACTTTGTTCCCCTGACAACTCAGTAGAAAAATATATCTTTTTTAATTAACATTAATTTCTTTTTAAATTTTAAAAAGAAATTAATATTAATTAAGAGAGATATATTTTTCTTTTGGAGAACAAAATTAGAGACAAAAAAATGAGACCGAAGATTTGATTCCATTATGTAATGGTGTTGTTACTGTAACTAGGTTTTTTTATATACATAAATGATTAAATATTTATTAATTGTTAATTTTTATAATAAATGTTTAAATTTGCAAAATATAACTAACAATTAATAAATATTTTACAAATAATCAAGATAAGATTTTTCAAATAAATATTTTACAAATTCAATCATAACATTTCATTAAGATAAGATTTTTCTTAAACAAAATTGTCTATATGTTTCCATATTCCAATTTGCTCATCACCTTCACTCTCCTTTCTGGATAACATAGGAGTAAGATCATTCTCATTTTCATTCCTTCACGCTTTTCAAACAAATCCCCCTTAATTTTTATTCCTTCCTAATCAAATTTCAATCCTTAAACCATTCTTAAACAAACTTCCGACATCATTGAAGCTTTACAAAGTGTGAAGCCTTCCGTGGTAACATTGGCTTTCCCATTACTCGCCCCCATGAAAAGCCAAACATGCAGTTCTACAGCTGCAAGCTCAACCACCATACTCCCAACATAGCCAAGAACAATTGTAATAGCTAGGTTGATCTAGAACACTGATAGCTAGATCCTTTGGGGGATACTAAGCAGCAAATCTAAAACCTGGCAGTAGCACCCTAAATGCCAAATCACCACTCTAACCATGCTGCCCAGGAAGAAGAAGAGAGCATGATTCAGCTTCTGCTGTCAACTGATAATGAATGGTAGCAGAGGATGGAAATACCGCAACTTGGAATACTTAGTGTATTATCCAAGCAGCAGAATGGTCACCATCTCGACCTAGAATTTAACACGATCGGAATGTAACATGTTGGCTGGTTAAATGGTGCATAAGGTGAGGCTCCCAGTCCCCCAATACATTTACATTTACATGGGATATGTTCAGATGGAGGACAAGAAAAAAGCGGGGAAGAGATTATAAGAAAACTTTAAACAGTGATGCGGGTGTGCCTTTCAATTTGCAGTACAGAGTATCTTTGAAAACTCCTGGGCAGAGCATTTAAGCTTATATGCAAAATGGCTGCAGCCAATCTATGAGACAGGGTCCTATTGGCTATTGACATTTATTTCAAAACAAAAGCCAATGGCAACTTAAAAGGCCAAATTTTACAAAAAGGGCCTGAGGTTTTGTTAACAATATGGATAGCTATATCCCCCACATTTGAAGAAAATCAAAATCCCAGAATAATGATCAAATGCACACACCATCATGCTTCTAAAATGGAATTTCAAGCTCTTAACTGAAGCGACTTGATATGTGAGATTTGCTTTCCGGGGTTCAAACCCTTTGGGCAGGCACGAGCACAATTCAATATGGTGTGGCAGCGGTAGAGCTTGAATTCATCATTAATGGCCTCCAGTCTCTCCTTAGTGTACTCATCACGACTGTCGCTTATCCACCTGCAAATCCAGCAGAGACAATATCTCAGGTTTTAACAACTTACAACCCATACAGCAATAAATTCTTCCCTTTTTTTTTTTTTTTGGGTAAATTGCACTTAACACCCTTTAACTTTGGATCATGTGCAAATTAAACCTTAAGTTTTACAAAGATGCAAATAACCCCTTGGACTTCACCATTTGTGTAAAAAACATCTTCCGATAGTAAAACCGTTAACTTTAATAGATTTATCACATGACTTGCATGTGACAACACAAAATTAATTAAAAAATAAAAAAATTAATTACAAACTATTATATAATTTTGCTTTTTTATTTTTTTATTTTCCCTCTAGCATTAAATTACTTTTTTTTTTATAAATTTACTTAAGTGAACAAGTAATATGTGATAATACAAATATGCACTTAATAGAATATAACATTAAAAACATTGGGAGTAGTCTACCAAAAAAGAAAAAAAACATTTGGAGTTGAATGAGCTTTCAGACCGATTCTTATCCTTTCTCCTTAAATGCACTTAGTTGGATTAGAAATTATTCCTCTTCAGCGGCGAATTGTTCATGTTCACATTATGGTGAGCTTGGAGACAGAAAATCAAGAAGTTATGGATTTTGAAACAGTTTGCGCCAAATTCTCATGCTGGAAGAACTATATTTGTGGGTCTTTAAATTTATAATTTCTCCTAATGCTACTCCTCATTTTGTTAATTGGACCATGCCTCCCTCAAGTGTTCTGAAGTTGAATGTTGATAGGAGTTGATAATCAGGGTAAGGCAAGGATAGGGGGTGTTTTCAGTAATGCACATGGGTCTTGAATTTTGGGATTCTCCTGCTTTATTGGTGTTTTGACAAATTTGCTTGCTAAACTTTATGCATTTAGAATAGGTCTTTCTCTACCTTGGTCAAAAGACTATAAGAATATATGGTGTGAATCAAACTCTACGGATGTTGTGAATATTTTAATATATTTTAGTTGTTCACTTAAGAAAACTTTTTTCAAAGAAAAATAATTGAATACTAGTGAAAAAATAAAATATAAAAAGAAAAATTATATGATATGGTGTTTAGTTTGTGATGATTTTTTGTTTCTTAATTATTTTTGTGATATCACATGCAAGCCATATGAAAAATCCGTTAAAGTTAACGGTTTTATTAACAGAGGTGTTTTTTACACAAATAATGAAGTTCAAGGGGTTATTTGCACCTTTACAAACCCTAAGGTTTAATTTGCACATGACCCAAAGTTAAAGGGTATTATCTGTAATTTACCCTTTTTTTTAGGGACCCCCGGGGGGGGGGGGGGGGGGGCTGAGAACAATGAATCTAATAAATATTACTGCCAACCTCTTTCATTTAATATTACCCAGCACCAGTAGGCAGCTAACAAAGACATAGTAGTAGATCTTGTGCAATAAAATTAACAGAAAAATATCTTTTGATATGATTGATATACAATTTAGTAAGTAATATGAAATTATTGAATAAAAAATAAGGGAAATTTTAAACTAAGGTACCAAAATTCATAATTTTATCATGTATGCACACAAACTGAGGACCCAAAAGTCATGAGTGATTTATTGTAAAAGAGGTGAGAGAAGTGAATCATGATTCATGACCATTAAATCTTACATGGATGGTCAAGATTAAAAATTACTTAAAGGACATATGATCACTTAAAAAACATCACATGACTTTATGTTTCAATCTAACCTCATATGAATAATCCGATGGTCAAGTGATGAGTGGTTTCATTGTGAGAATGAGAAAAGCAAATCTTGCAAATCTTGACCATCAGATTATGCAAATCATGGCATTCTTGTCATTATGACACAACCTAATGTCACAACTAAAAAATTATGACACAACCTAAAGTCACAGACTGCTGCCAAACTCGGACCTTGCCAGAAAATGACAAAGACCTGCCAGAAATGACAAGAACTTGCTGGAAAACTAGCTCATAGTTTACTGGAAGAGGAAGACACAGCATCAAGACCTCTGCGATGAGCCCTTGTGTTTTTCTTTTTCTATGGGTTTACCATAAATGTTACGGGGCTTTTCAAAAGAGGGCTAAGCCTTCATCTTGCTCGCATTGCACACAATGTGCAACAGATAATTGCACACATTGCATGCACAATAGACGAGCAAGACAAAGGGGACAATGCAAGAGGGTTTCATTTCATTGCCCTTAGGTCTCATTTCCCTCCGCAATGGGAAAATGTGTGCACAATTGCACAGAATCAACAACTATGATATAATGAAAAGCATCTTAAGAGATAAACTGTACCAATTACATGTATACATTAGCTAAAATATGCCTCAATTTTTTTTTTTAAATAAAGACTTTAGTTTTCACATACAATTACTACTATATAAACGTGTACAAGGTGAATTATTTACTAAAACTGTACTCCCTGCATGTACAGCTGATACAAATGTGAAAAAGAATGCTAATAATGCCTGTAGGCTGTAGCATGAATACCAATATACGTATATGTGTATACACATACCAAATAACTAAACTGACAAAAAAGTTAGTAAGTACGGAAGACATCTAAAATACTGATTTACATAAATGCAGTAAACATTAGCTTGGTTAAAAGAGCCATGCTAAGAATGCAAAGGTATTGCAGGTTCAAGGACAATCAGGGTATCATTATTGTGTCACATATTCTTACTAAAAACATCATGATGCTAATCGAACCAAATAGGTTACATATACAACAATGCATAGATTTCGAATACCCGCGAATAGTTCTCCAAGCATTTAAGAATAAAACTTTGAAAAGACACAAAAAAATAAGAGTAGAAAATTCATTAAAACAAAAGGCAAGCTTAGCTCCACAAAAGAAGATCCCATTTCGCCTAAGGATACGGAAAAGATACAGAAATTCCTGCCTCATTTTCTTCAAGAACTAAATTGATATACTTGCTGAAGTACAGACCTCAGCATCAAAAACAGAAATTGAAATTACTTACCAAAAGAAAGCATGCATAACAGGAAGATATATTGAGAAGCAACCAATGGACTAGTGACAGCCGATTGTTTAAGCCCACAACACCCTCAAATTTTTTTGATGACAGTATATGCTAGATAAATGTTAATGAACCACAGTTGAAACAATTTCCTCTCAACCCCACCAAAACAAGCCTAAGGCAAACATTAAAATATCAAGCATAATATGGCATGTGTGAAAAATACTACCTACTCATAATAAACTTTCAATCTAATTAACAAAGCACAATGATACAGGCAAGAACATAGAATTTAGCAAATAGCATCCCATCACCATAGACTAATACATTTACAATGAAACAACAGCAACCAGCACATTCCATGTTCATTCACTTAAAAATGGTCAAATAGCATAAAAGTAAGTGTTGATTATTAGCGTGGAGTAATATATGCATAAAATAATGACAACAGCTTTATGTTTCACATACAGAGTGTTATACAGTTACTATAAGACAAACATGAAATGGGCGAATTATATGGTACACCTTTCCTCCCTAATAGTCAAATATAAATATAGCAGACATTAAAAGAACTAGGAATGCTAATAATGCCTGCAGCATTAAGACATGCTTGTATGATACTCAATCATAATAAAGAATTAAACAGAAAAAAAAATAGTAGTAAATATGGAGGAAGAGATCTAAAGTACTAATTTAAATAAATGCAATAAAAATTAGCTTAGTTGGTTAAAAGATTTATGCTAAGAATGTAAAGGTATTGCAGGTCTGAGAACAAAATAGGCACCATTCCAGTGTCTCATTCTTGCTGAAAATAATAAGGGAAAGGAGTATCCACAATGATCCTAATCGACCCAAATAAGTGATATACACAATAGTTTAGATATCAATACCCTCTGATAATTCTCAAAGCATTTAAAAACCAAATTTTGGGGAGAAAAAGAACGAGTAGAAAATTCATCAAAACAAAGAACAAAAGACAAGCTAAGCATCACCTATAATATCCTATTCTGTCTAAAAGTAAGGAAAAGGCACAGAAATTCCTACTTCGTTTGCCTCCCTCATTTTCTTCACAAACTAAAATGAAAGCTCTTTTATACTTGCTTAAGTACAAACCGTAGCATCAAGAACAGCAATTGAAATTTCTACACTTCAACGATGGACTCTGTAAACTAATTCTCTAAACCCAGAATACCCTAACATTTTTCTAATGACATAAGTAGAAATAACAAATTCTCCAAGTCTTCGCTAGATAAACATTAAAGAATCATACTTCAAACAAATTTCCTCTCATTCCCTCCATTTCACCTAAGAAAACCAATAGAATATCATGCACAATATGCCATGCGTGAACTACAATACCTGCTCGGCTGCTCCAAATAAACTTCCAATCCAATTCACAATAATATAATGATACAGACAAGAACAGAGAATACAGCAAATACCATACTCAGTTACAATGACTAATTCATTTACAACAAAAACTTCATAACCAACCAGCAAGCTTAGCTCCATGCCCATTTACTTAAAAAAAGAATGACAAAAAGCACAAAAGCATGCGTTACCTATTAGCGTGGAGTAAAGCGGCGGGGCCCAGATAAGACTCAGGGTTCCACCAGTAACTGGGGCAGGATGTGCTACAGCAGGCGCACAATATGCACTCGTACATGCCATCAAGCTTAGCCCTATCCTTCTTGCTCTGCAGTATCTCCTTTCCAGGCACCGGGGGCGGGCTCTTGCGCTTCAACCAGGGCTCGATGCTCTTGTACTGATTGTAGAAATTGGTCATATCCACTACCAGATCCTTGATGACGAACATGTGGGGCAAAGGAGTGATTGTGGAGGCAGACCCAGAAGGGATCTTGGTGAGGCAAGCCAACCCGTTACAGCCATCGATGTTCATGGCGCAGGAGCCACAGATGCCCTCCCGGCACGACCTGCGGAAGGTGAGGGTGGGGTCGATCTCGTTCTTGATTTTGATCAAGGCGTCGAGCACCATGGGCCCGCACTCCTTGAGGTTGATCTGGTAGTCCTGGAGCTGAGGCTTCGAGGGGTTGTCCGGGTTCCACCGGTAGATTTGGAAGGTCTTCAAATTGGCGGCGTCCCGAGCCACCGGCTCCCCCCGCTGGACCTCGGCTTCAGAAGCGTGCAATCGGAGCAACGCCAGCTTGGACACCGGCGACGACGGAACCCTAGAAACCGCCCTCCTGAGCAACCCTGTCGCCATTTTCGCGTGCGCAGTGCAGAGAGAAGAGAGAGAAACAAACAGAGAGGAAGTGAGAGAAAGAGACGCTGCGAATATTTGCGAGTGTTTGGGAACAGGGAAGAGGGAAATGACAGGTAGGACAATGTGACGAAAATGGACAATGTATGCTACGATTTTTGTTTACTTTTATATTTCGTTTAAAGATTTTATACAAAAATTAAATTAAATTATTATATTAATTTTTAAAAATTTTATATTAATTTTTTAAAAATTTTAATTTTATTTATGATCTTTAATAAATTATTTTATTATTTAAATTAAGTTTTAAAAATTTAAAATTCAGTAATATTAATTTTTAAATAAAAATTAATTTAAATAATAAAATTAATTATTAAAAATTATGATGATATTTAAATTTAATTAATGTATAATTAATAAAATTTTTAAAGATTAATTTAATAATTTAGTTTAAAAATTAAAAAAATTAATAAATAATTTTAATTATAAAAAATATAATTTAATATAATTAAATAATTTTATTTATTTTATTAATATTTTTTATTTAATTTTTTTATTTTATTAATATTTTTTTATTAAAAAATAAAAATTAAATTAAAAAAATAATTAATATTTTTTTAATATTTTTAAATAATAAATATTATTAAAAAAAATCTCTCATAGATAAACTGAAGTGAGAGAATATAAAAAGGGCATGGTTGCTATGTGAATATATACAATTGGTGGGGCTATTTTGGGCACTGGGAAATTGGTTTGTGGCCATTGTTTTTTCGTGCTGTGAAGAATTGTTGGAGGGTTCAATTGATGACGTGGCTGAATATGAAGCGTTGGGAGTTCTCGTAACGTGTTGAGTTTCATGCAACATTGAATTTGATATTTTGTAACTATGAGTATGGAGGCGTGTGTCCTCCATGAACCTTACATTGATTTTGTTCCATTATTGTTAAGCTTAATTCATAATTTAAAAGAGATTTGTAGACAGATGAGGGCGACTCTAAGGCTCTTTTTTTAAAAAAAATATATAATTTTTTATTTTTCTCTTTTATTTTAAAAAATTATGTATTAAATAAGTTCATTTCTATAAATAGAGAAGTAGAATTGGATTCTCACTTTAATTTTGTTATTTTGTATTTAAAATCTAGTTAAGATGTGGTCTTAAACTAAAATGACTTCAAAATATTATTTTAAAAATATTTAACGTTAATGCTTTGTAAAATTATCCTAAATAACTAGAGCAACTTTCCAATTAAATAAAAAAAATTGAAAAATCATATTCCGAAGCTGACCTATAATTGGGCAACATTTCAAATTAAAAAAAAAATATGACATTTGCAATAAGAGTGTTTGTCACATCGGAATCAAAGATGAATTCATCTCTCTTGAACAATTTGTGAAGCTATGATATATTTAAAGAAAGATGAATAATACTCGTGAGATGTTAACGTAGTAAAAATAAGTTACATTACTAGATAAATTATAGTTTAATTTTTTAGAATCACATTTTTTAAAGAAAATTATATCATTATCACTTTTAATTCGAAAAGATAAGGTTTATGAAACAGTTAAAATAGACCGAATATTATAGGACACTCTTGATTCAAAAAAAAAAAAACAAAGATGAAGAGTGAAAAAAAAAAATGAAGAGGATAGGGTAGCATTTGTGAAAGTGAATGAAGAGTTAGTTTTTTGTGGCTATTGACGAGCATGTACTCCTAGAAGCAAGAGAAGTTGATAAGAAGTTGACGGAGAAAGAAAATGATAGAACCTCAGAATTTGCTTCCTCCCCACAATTTTTCTAACTTTAGAGAACTAGAAAATGATGAAGTAGCCGCATAACACACAAGAAAGGACTTGCAACATTTAGCCCACCTATAGACAACACACCATATGCCAACAAAGGACTAGGGGTAAATCCATAGGACACTTGAAGTCAAAGAACTCATTGTTTGATTCCCATCACTAGTCACACCAGAGACAACATTGGATTATTTTGAGGGCTCTGACTTCCATACTCCAAAATGCCTTTAGATTATCAATACTCCATTGGTTCCCATCTGTTGATGAAGAATTAAAAACAAATCAATGGCCAGAAATGAAAACTAAAGACCTGGTCAACAGGTTAAAATAAAGAACATGAAAATACAAAATCACTCCTTCTTAGTAACATAAAATAGAAAATTTAACTGCTACATGGGTCAAAAATTAATGAAATTTGCAAAGAGAGGCAATGGAAGCTAAAGACATCGTGTGGGGGAAGTAAAACGTCATCCAATGTGGAGATCGGTAGTTGCCAACAATAGGGACATGTGGTCGAGGCGAATCCATCAATGGGTGGTATTGTGTATTTTTTTCCCGTCAACGATGAGCTTTCATAGACCTCCAGGAGTATTTGTGGGTATTTGTGGGTTGAAGATATCCTCTTCTATGGAAGAAGCAAAACATCATCGAAGGTGGAGATCGAAAGTTGTAGACGGTAATGCAAGTGTTCCAGGCGAATCCATCGTCGCCATTCTTGTGTATTTGTTTTACGTCAATGGTGACCTTTCCTTTCCTAGCCCTGGCCCTCTAGCTGTAGCTTTTTATGTTCATCGTCCAAGCTCCTATTCCTGAAATTAGAAAATAATCATGTTCTATGTGCATGTAAATTTGGGTTTGTTGCTATGTGTGGAGATGAATACTGTGCTTGATATATCTAACGAATGAGTATGTAAACGAAAATATTTCCTTAGGAAGAAGATTGTAAAGCTATGTGTGTGGAGTGAAGAAAACTCATTGTCCTTTGTTTGTAATTTGCAGGCTGATGTGGGGGATTGGGATCAATTAAGGAGGTTATGATTAACAAAGTTGTAGACTTGACCAAAAAAGATACGTATAATGTCGGAGCCAGTTGATATATTCATCTACAATTAGATTTATAATATTTGGGTAGGATCTGTGTAATTAGTTAGTTTTCTCCAATGTTGAAGAAAAGAAAACTAAAATAAGTAAGTGATATTTATTTTTGACAACCTAACATTATATATATATATATATATATATATATAGAATGGTTATATTGGTTAAATTTGTTTCAGTATGAGTTGAACATATGTTTCATGTGAGGTAACTTGAAATGAGACTTTTATGCAGGAACAATATGTTTCAGTATGAGAATGCTGTCATAAATGAAAGTCACAGGCAATCCTTGCTCCCCCTTCCAGAAAAGGCAAATGGAACAAAAAAAAAATTGTTAAAGGTTGAAAATAAATGCTTGATGATATGTAACTGTAAGAAGGTATAATAATTTTATAATTTACCTCAATAGTTAATTGTATTGATGAAAAACTAGTGATCATTCTCTTTATAGGAGTAGGCAGTTTGATGAAGGGCTGAATTTTGTTTGTCTCTTTGAACATTGTATGGCATATCATGTTAACTTTATATACATTGGAAACCTATAAACACAGGTACATAGTAGTTAGAATGAGAATGGTTGTTGTAATAAGACAACTATTGAAGCTTACATAGAGGTATGGTTCTAACTTTGAAGTTTAACTTATGTGTATTGTGATTTTAAATAACTAAAGTTGTTGGTTGACATGTTGATGATATGACTTATTGATTGTAGATGAGATTAATTTTGACTCAGAAAACTCTGATATATAAAATTGATGTAGTTAATGTGGTGGAAATTATTATAGATTTAGATTTGTAATTGAATAGTTAAATGTAATCGTTATGACTGTAGTATTTTTTGTTTATGGGTGGTAAATAAACTGTATTTTTTGCTGAGAGGATATGTTAGCCATGTAAAATGTTAGTGGATATGTTCAATTCATGGATACGTTCAAATAATTGAGTCTGTGCAGAGTGTGCATGCTGAGTCCTTTTTTGTTGGTGTTGCTATTTTTATTGGTTTATGATATGGGTAACAACTTTGTATTTTATATGATAGCCAACATTGTTGTTCGCTAAGTACTGATGAGGAGGGAGCATAGGCTTTTGCATAAGGTGCAGTGAGAGCGCTGACATGGAGCAACACCGGAAGATACCACCAACAGTGTGTGTTTGTTATTTATGCTATTGTGATAATGTAATACAAGTTTGTGCTAAGTGATTATGTGGTGTATCTTTTATATAAATGTGGAGTTGTAAATATTGATGGTTAGTTGAATGTCCAGATGATCCATGTCAGATGGAAGTTTGAATAATTGGACATGAGGAGTTATGAAGCATGGCTATATCAGCAGGACTAACATCTAGAGCCAGAAACATATTTTTTAAAGTGGTCTTTGCATATATTTACTTGTATTATGAGATATTTATGAATTATTGTATCTACAAATATCCTTCTTGTAGACTGAAACATTGTTTGAAGATTTTTAACTGTTGTCCCTATTAAAATTGCCGGCACCATTGAAGAAATATATATGTCATTGGAAACATGTAGCTTGCTTACTACATATATTGCACCACAGATTAACGAATTTGTAACGATGACATGAATACTTTTTAATTATTGTACAAGTAAATATATTATTTGATATTTAAAAAGTAATGGAATGAGAATAATGTGTTAATATTTTTAAAAACATATTAACTTTTTAATGAGAAAAAATAAAATAAAATAAAAAAGCAAAATGAAATTATGCATCCCCTCAAACTTAAAACTGGCATTGTCCTCAATGTCTGAAAATAAATAAAAGAAGAGCTAGAGGACAAAGAACATAATAGTAGCATCATATAACCATGATAGAGTCAACAAACAGTCAGAAACAAAAGAGATATAATATCCAAAATAGTAGGTCAAAGTAGCCAGTCAACTAGTACAGCCCATAAAGTGATAAAACATCAAAGGGAAAATAAGAAGAAACTAACTAATAAAGCTGCTTAATGGTCTGATCAGTGCCATCCAACCGCTCCTCTATTTAGTCAAGGCGACAAGGGACTCTGGTCTCCATGAGCTCCATACGCTGCATGAGCTGAGCTAATGTCACTCCATCATGGCTGGTCGATGGTGTGGGTGCTGAGGTGGAGGGATGTGGATCCTGAGGAGCAGGTGCAACCTGCTCGTCACCTTCTTCAATAGAAGGTTGACCATCATCATCTATCAGTCGATAATCACCGCCAAATTTGGCGCATATCCTTATAGAAACAATGGTCTCTAAATCAATCCTACCATTCCCTGGAAGACGCCTAAATGTAGTTTCTCTATTGTCAAACCCAAAACGCTTAGCAATGGCAGTAACGACACCGCTAACTACAATCTTTCCACTAGCACTCTTAGCCACCTGGCGTAGATGTGAGCATAGAAAAAATGTAGTACTGACACGATGACCACAACTCATACACCAGAGGAAGAATAACTCAACTATACCCACAACTCTAGTACTATCTCCACGACCACATATGGTATGTGCTATGACTCTATGCAAATAACGAAGTGCAGCATTGTGGAGGCTAGTAAATTTAGTAGAACTAGCAACATAAGCACCACGACCAGAAAATTTCCACTCATGCATGACCCTCATAAAAATCATTTGGGATGCGTTGCAACCCAGATATATCAAAACCAAATAGTGCACTAAACACAGCCATAGTAAGAATATGGTCAATACCTAACGAACGAAACTCAACCTTGCCAGGATATTTGGCAAGATTGCTAGCATTTGGATACATCTCTACACTGAAAGAACTCAGAAACTCAAGAGTAAGTTCTGCAAATGTAGGATATCTAAGCTGAGCAAATGTAGTCC
Source organism: Castanospermum australe (assembly GCA_019955255.1). Classification (NCBI taxonomy): domain Eukaryota; kingdom Viridiplantae; phylum Streptophyta; class Magnoliopsida; order Fabales; family Fabaceae; genus Castanospermum; species Castanospermum australe. The sequence goes on along the minus strand of NSJW01000129.1, from coordinate 240,921 downwards.
AACCTATATTCTCTAAGAATGTCTTAACATCATTGGCCAAACCCAAATGATCTAAAGTAAAATAATCAATATACCTGCTTGTTATGAGACTTCTGCAAGTGCACAGATCACTCAAGTAATAAAGGAATCCAAAAGGACTCAGTATCATCCCACATAAATTGAATTTGATTACCAAAGTTGAAACTACTTAATCTTAATTGAGAAGAACAATTAAAAAATTAATATGAAGGTAACACTTAAATAAAATAGATAAAGTATCAATCAAAGAGAGATATCTAGAGCTTTCAATTTTACCTTCTTAGTCATTTTGCTACCTTAGTCAATCGCATACCTGTTCTTTAATTCTCAATTTCAAGATCCAATCTCCTAAATTATTTAATACTCCTTCTTGAGTAGACATTAAAACTATCCTTAAACTGACCTAAGCTATCTTCCTTAAGCATAGATTAAATCAATATTAAGAATGCATTAGTGCTCATGATAGATTGTTAGATAATTTACACAAATCATGCGTAATACACAATTCATGAAACTCAATTCAAGATGCTTTCATACAATTACCTCTCAGTATCATATGTGTCATCTAATCATCTAATTCGTCCTCACGCAAGAACATAATTGAATTGAATTCAAATTTAAAAGAGAAGAAACACGTAATTCAATTAACTAAGATAAATAAAACTTTTAACTTGGATCCATTTATGCCTCAGAATAAAGAACTTAAAAAAATTAAGAAAAGAAAACACGAAAACTAAAACACAAAACTCAAAGCTGGGCTTTAAGCCCCAAACACCCTAAACTACTATCTCCTTGCTTCTTTTATAGTCTTTAGAGAACCTAAAGCAACTAGGGTTACAAGCTGTTAGCACCTCCAGAGACTTGCATTAAGATAGATTTTTCTACTTGAAGACGGAAGAATCAAGGAAAGTGATCAACATAAGATTTGTAGATCTATCTCTTAGCTTTCAAATGTCACCAGAATCATGTCAATTGGATCTCCATAGTGAGATTTATGCTCAAAATACTGCAATAGGTTTGACAGCAAAAGTTTCTTTAAATGGCTTTTGATTAAATCTTCTTTTCCCCATCTTTATTAACTTTCATTGATTAATTTTCCTAATTTACATGCAGAATTGATTCCAAATCAATTTACCTATAATAAATCATAAATTCAAATCTATTATTAGAGAATATATAATAAATATCATAATAAAGATATGCAACAAATGTGCAATATATGATTTATCAAATATCCCCACACTTGAAGGATTGCTTGTTCTCAAGCAATGAAAAGAAATTTAAATATAGGCGGAAGGTATTTTCTAATGAGATGATAAGAATTGCAAATCAAGACTTTCAAAGACAACCTCAAGAAGATTAGTACAAAAATAACTTATAAAAGCATTTAATGGTTGATCAATCATGCATTGATATTTAACAAATCGCAAATCATTACTCAAAACATGTTTTCACAAATAAATCTCAAGAATCCTTTTGTTCTCGAATGAGAATATGCACAATAGGTAATTCCCTAATGCCTTTAACAAATAGAATGAACTAATTTCTCAAAAGTCCAAGAAGTGAAACCAATACCCTTAACACTTTATTGAGGATCATTAGGACTTTATCAAACCTTCAAATATCCATGGTCTTTTTCTTGTCTATTTCATATTTTTAACTTGCTTTTTTTTTTAGAGATTGGATTAGCACGACCTGACTTATGACCATGCCCCTAATTTACACATCAAAAGCTCGAGCCAAATGATTCAAATTTGTGACTGTGCGCCTAATCCACACATCAAAAACTTTTATCCAATCCAAAGGATGCAAATTCATGATCGTGTGCCTAATCCACACATCATAAACTTTATCCAAGCCAACATCTTTTTTTATTTTATTTGAGAGACTTTCTATTCACCCCCACACTTATCACTTTTATACTCTTGGATATAATATAAACAATTTCTTTTAATTACCTAAATCATCTTCTCAATTTAGTGATGCCTATAATTTGTCTTGAAAAGGGTGGAGGACTTGTTCTAGTGGGGGCAAATAGTGATTACTTTCATACACATATACCTTTTGTAAGAATTCAAAAATTCAATGTGAAAGATTTGATCAAACATGCAAGAAAAATAGAATGCCCAATGTTAATAAGAATGAATCATGAAAGTCCTTCCATTAATGCTTTTCTAAGCTACCAGGCAAAAATAACTCTCTTGGTCTCTTGATCATCTCTCAAAGCAATTCTCATCTTTTTAAAAAAAGTAAAACTAATTAAATTAAGCAAATCAAATCAAACAAATTTAGAATGTACAAAATCTTTAAAGATTCTAATTTCCTAATATATCCACACTTAAAAGATGATATTGTCCCCAATGTAATAAGAAGGTAAAGTAATAGAGAATTAAGGAAATAGAAAACTCCCTTGTTTATTCTAGAAAAGCTTGATCTCCTTAGATATGCTGCCTCCATTTTCATTAAAGACCTGAAAATTAGCAAGGAAATAAGGAAATAAATAAGCAAAACAAACAACTAAGTAAAAATAAAAAAATAAAAAAAGAAAAATCAGAATTTGGTTTACCTCCCAAGAAGCACTAATTTAAGGTCATTAGCTTGACCCCTTAATCTTTTTCCACCAGAATCTCAACAAATATGCTTTAATGATTCAAATATAATGCGTGGATACTTTGTGGAATCCTTTTTGCTGGTCTTGATCAAGGTTTCTAAGCTTAAAGTTAGATCTTTGCTTGAATTTGCAAAACATAAAATCAGGATGTTAATGAAAATATTTTGGCCCAAACATCCTAGTTCATCGCTAAGTATGCTCTTCTTTGATTTCTGGAATGGCTTCATTGGAGGAGCTCAATTCGATCTTTGGAGACGTCGTCTTTAATTCAGTTTGAAAATATCAGGATTTATGCCTTTCTCCTCTTGGCTTTGGTCAATCTCGCCACTTTCTTCTTCTTTCACATGAACTTGCTTTTCTGCGTTGAATGTGATAGTCTTTAACTGTTCTCTAGAGTTTGCTTCATTGTTACTGAGTAAAGTATCATGTTGTCTGTCAAATAAGGTTAAAACTTAGGTTGCAAGCTGTCCCACTTAATTAGCAATTTTCCCAATTTGATTCTTTGTTTCAGTCATAAATTGGGCTAGGATCTCCTCAAGATTTGGTTTCTTTTCGATAGGAAGGTCTGATTGATTATGTTGTCTGCAAATGTTTTGATTATTTCCTCGATTATCTCCCCAAGAGAGATTTGGGTGATTTCCGCATTCAAGGTTATAGGAATTTGAATGGAATTGAGTTGCCTATTCCTATGTAATTCACATGGAAAAGGATTTCTTTGTTGGCATAGATTATAGGGGTTGGGTCCTCCACAAAGTTCAAAGAGATTTGGAGAATCCTCATGCTTGATGGTGCAGACTCCTTGTGTAGGGTTGGCATCACTTAATTGCTTAGTTAGAAGACTGATTTGGGTGGTTAATGTCATGATAGCATCAAGTTCAAGAATTCCAGCAACCTTTTTAGGACTAGATCTTTTAGAGTGCCATTGATAATTGTTGGAAGCCATCACCTCTATCAAATCATAGGCTTCATCTTGGGTTTTGTTCATGAGCACTCCACCTACAGCTACTTCAATGGTAGAATATAAGTTATCATTCAACCCATTATAAAAAGTTTGTACCTGAAATCATGTAGGGAGGCCATGATATGAACACTTTCTAAGCAACTCCTTGTACCTCTTCCAAGCATCGTATAAGGATTCACTATCAAACTGTACAAATTGAATAATATCATTACGCATTTTAGTAGTTTTTAGCGGGAGGGAAAATTTTTTGTAGAAACATTTAGGCTAAGCCCTCCCAAGTGGTGATCATTCCTTGCAACAAAGAAGTAAGTCATGCTTTTACTTTGTCCCTTAAACTAAAAGGAAACAATCTCAATCTAACAGTATCATCAAAAATACCATTATATTTAAAAGTATAACAAATCTCCAGAAAGCTTTCCAAGTGTGCATTTGGATCATCAGAAAGTGCTCCACTAAACTGTATTGATTGTTGAATCAATAGAATGATAGCATGATTTATTTCAAAATTGTTAGCAAGAATAATAGGTCTTCTAATGCTCTCATTACAATCATTGATTGAAGGAGTTGCATAATCTTCAAGAACACATCTATTTGCATCCCCTTGGTTGGCATCCATTATGTTAGAAGATTAAAAGAAAAATAATTTTCAAGAATGAAAATAGGTTAAAACAAAAATAAGGAACAGATTAGTAGAAATAACAAAGAAAAGAAAACAAAAGAGAAATATTGTATGATAAAAAAAATCACAAGTTAAGATTAAGCAAATCGGAATTGATATCAAATTTCAATCCCTGGTAATGGCATCAAAAACTTGTTGTGAGATTTTGCAAGTGAATAGATTGCTCAAGTAATAAAGGAATTCAAAAGGACTTAGTATCGTCCTATAGAAATTGAATTTGATTACCAAAGTTGAAATTACTTAATCTTAATTGAGAAGAACAATTAAAGAATTAATATGAAAGTAACGCTTAAACAAAATAGATAAAAGATCAATCAAAAGGAGATATCTAGGCTTTTGATCTCACCTTGTTAGTCCTTTTGTTACCTTGGTCGATTCGCATACTATTTTTCAATTATCAATTTCAAGGTCCAATATCTTAAATTATTTAATACTCCTTCTTAGACAGACATTAAAACTATCCTTAAACTGGCCTAACCTATCTTCCTCAAGCATAAATTAAATCAATATTAAGAATGCATTAGTGCTCATGAGAGATTATTAAATGATCTACACAAATCATGCATAATACATAATTCATGGAGCACAATTCAAGATGCTTTTCATACAATTACTTGTCAGTCCATGTATGCCATCTAATCATCTAATTCGTTCTTACACAATTAGAAGCATTAAGAACATAATTGAATTGAATTCAAATTCAAAAGAGAAGAAACATGTAATTCAGTTAACTAAGATAAACAAAACTTCTAACTTGGATCCATCTATGTCCTAGAATAAAGAACTTAAAACATTAAGAAAAAAAAACATGAAAACTAAAGCACAAAACTCAAAGCTGGGCTCTAAGCCCCAAGCACAAAACTCAAGGATGGCCTGCTGAGAATAACATTGTAAAGGGAAAAACAACCGATAACTAGGAATCTCACCTGATTGTCTTTAATGATGGGTGTTGCCAAAAGTGGGGTACAAATCGACACGACCTTTGATTTCCACCTGGTCACCAGAGAAACTAACTAGGTTTTCAGAGAAAGATTACATCTCGATTGTAGGGATATCGAGTTGTTTGAAAGTTTCAAAGTATAAGATGTTTGCTGAGCTCTCTTGGTCCATAAGGATCTTCTTTACCAGGAAGTTCACGATCACGACAGAGATCACTATTGGGTCGTCTTGTTCTGGTCAGGTCCTCAAAAATTGTCCTTGGAGAAAGTGATTGGGGCCGTGGTGTTACTTCAAGCTAACTCTTAATAAGCCGATTTGGATATGAACATGACCGCCCTAATGCTCTTCTTACTGGCCAAACTTGACTCATCAACTATAAAGCCTCCCGAGATAGAATTGATCACTGTTTTAAGAGGTTCACTTTTAGGGAATCATTGACAGAGGAACAGTCATGCTGCCTACTACTGCTGGTATGCCTGGGACTGCGGCTTCTTCTTCTGGAGGTTTAAAATTTCCTGCGATGATCTCAAGGAAGATCTACGAACCTCTCTAGCTCGCCCTCTCGAATAAGCTCCTCGATGATGTTCTTTAGCTGAATGCATTCTGCCGTTATGTGGCCATAGCAGCGGTGATAGTAGCACTGCTTTGAGCGATCCAAGTTTGGTTTAGACGATTCTTTCTAAGGCAGGAGCTTGATTAAGTTAGTCTTATGAGTTTCTTGAAAGATCATGTCCTTGGTTGTGGTACGGGGAGTATAGCTATTGAATCTCCCAGCTTGGCTCGTTTTTCTCTCTTCTGACCTTTGCGAGCGGTGTGACCTTGACGACTTCCACATGGCGCTGAACTAAAGATTATTATCATCATCCATGGATTGGAAAGCCTCCTCGATTTTGATGTAACGTGCCACTTGCCCCCTTGAGCTCGTCAATGTGTTTGGCCAGTTTCTTGAATAACTAGGGGCGTAGCCCAGCTCGAATGACTTGCAACGAGACCATAGAATTCAAGTCTTTGATTTGCAGTGCCTTTCAATTGAAACGGGCCATGTACTACTTGAGTGGCTCGTTCTTCCCCTGTCTGATGTTGAATAGACTCTCCGAGGTCTTGTCTTGGTCTTGACTAGTTGAGAAATGGGCCAAGAATTTGGCAGAGAGCTCGAAGAAGCTGGAAATCGAGTTGGGGGGCAGAGCATCGAACCAGAAGGCTGCTACCTTCTTCAAAGTGCCTTGGCCAAGTCCGTGCACTCTGTCCTCAGCATTGTAATCCTGAACATCCTGAGATGATCCTTGGGGTCAGTAGTTTTGTCGTATGACTCCAATGACTCTAGAGGTTGGAAATCCTTTGAATAGGGAGTCTTCATCACAGCTTCGGTGAAAGGGATGCTCAGCTAACTCCTCTGATGGCACATGCTAGGCTCCTACTAGCGCTGCACAGGAAACCTACTTAGCTTTTGCCTTGAGGTTGTTCGTTTGACGTAAGTTGTCCTATGGTTCCTGTGGGGACTCCTATGGTTCTTGTGGGTACTCATTCAACCTGTTCTCTAAGTTGTTGAATCTCCATCAAGAGTTCCTCATTGTTGGATGCATGAGGTGCCTCCTGGGGAGTTAATGTTAGGGAGGGATTTGCTTCGTCCATCGCGTATCTGTTTCTTAGAATAGATGGGTTAGTTAAAAGAATGCAAGGAAAAGTTTTACCTTTTCCTACAAATGGCGCCAATATTCATGTCAGTTGAGCGAACTGCCTGAGCCAACACAAGTAACTGAGTTTGAGCTAATCTGACTGCTCGATTCTGAAGTAATCCGAGATAGCTTCAAGGTGAATCTTAGGTAGCTCTGATGTGGGGTGTACCTGCAGGGCCACTCCGATACCTAAATGAGTAGGTGTGAGAGTAAGGATATGAGATGAGTGATAGAGTTAGATGATTCACTTGGGGGGTTGGCACCCTTTTTTTATACTCAATTGTCTATTGGGGAGAAAGGCTCTCTGGCTTGGTTGTGGGCTGGTAGTGGCAGAGTAGAGGTGGTTTTTCCCAAAATTTGGATTGGGGAAAGTCGTGGGGGTCCCTCTACATTCTTCCGGCTTGACTGTTTCTTGAGCTGAAAGAGGAATGGCACTGCGTAGGTTTGGGCCTTGCCGTCCAATGGGCCTGAGCGAGCTAGGCCAAGACCTTGTATAGGCTGAATAACTTGTACGAGACAATTTATATATGAATTTTTTTTTGTTTGAAAGGATAAAATAATAATTGCTTAAATTTTATAATAATTTTTAAGCATGAAAATTAATTTTTAAATGAAAATAAATCAATTTAACTTAAATCAAATCAAATCAAATCAAATTAATTTTATTTTTTAAGGGCTCCAAACAGAGTACAAAGGAACTACTAGGATTGAAACAAGCTATTTAATTGCAATAAACTTCTTGTTGGTCATAAGACTCATAACAACATAACAAGCACCAAAGTTGTTTTTAGGGGCTAAAAAATGTGAAATCTTAGAAAGAGTAATAGGTTATGATTTATTGAATTAAATATGCTTTATAATTATATGCTATAATGGTGGATTTGATGGGTAGGCATCATGGTTCTAAATAACGGTTGCAGTCGCGATTGCGATTATGCTGTGATTTTAAAAATTACAGATAATTACAGAAAAATGCGGTTGATGCAACCACAATTGCGGCCTCCGCAACCACAATATTGCTGTCACAATTGCGGTTGTGGACTGCATTTTAAAATATTGGTAGGGATATATTATACTCATCATTCTGGTAGAACATACCTCAAGCTTTGGAACTTGAGGATTTAATCCTATGCCTTCAGGCTTTAGTGAATGAAAATATTTGTAGTTAGAAGCATTTTCCTTGTTTCCCTTTGATTCCAACAGTAACTCTGGTTTGCATTTATGGTGATCAGAAGTAAACTCATATTGGCAAGGAAAATCATCCTTATATTTTGTTTCAACTTACAAATGGGTTGCCATAACAAGTTAGAAAAGTAATGTTTAGCATATTATACCATTGAATGCTTGAAATTAGGTCCTAAAACTTGTCAACAGAGATAACTCAGTGACTAGAAGACTAAGACAGCTTGCTCACGAAATCCAAAATTATTGAAGTTAATCGACACTTACTGTCTAAATGGTGACCTGCAGCAAGATAAAGATCGGCCATTGACAAATATTGGAGAGTGGGATGTCAATAATCCAACTTCGGCCGAAGAATTTACTCTCACGAGAAATTATTGGGTAGACATTGTCTATCTTAAGCATTCCATTCAATAGTTAAAATGTATGGAACTTAATGGGTTATGTTACAAATGTACACCACTATTTAAAAAGCTGAAAACATAAGTTAACTATTGAATGGAGTGTCTAAGATAAGCAATATCCACCTAAGAATTTCTCTTACTGTCATGTTCAACAAAGCAAGAGATGAGAAGAAGGGTACTGGAGCTGCTGGGAATAGGGCAACATCATAAGTGAAGAATAATTCATCCCAAGTAAAGAATTATGAGGTAACTTCTGTGACAAACCATCACATTTTCAAAATCATAATCGATATATAATGTCATTTTTGTGTGTGTGTTAATACCTTTCCTATGTCGATTCCTCTTGTTTCTCCTGTGTAGAAAAATAAGTTCCACTGTTTCTGAAACTCTTTAACTCCATAGGCTTTGGGAACCAAGGATGCCATAATTTGATCATGATTCATGGTCCTGTTGGCCAGTGATGACTGATGACTTGCTCATGCATTTCAGACAAATGATAGAGCCAGAGAATAGAAAGAATGTTTTGATTCCCCTCAATATATATCATTTTAACGCAATTTCTTGTTGAACCTCAAGCTTGGTCCCCGTCAATACTCATGTGATGTAGGAAAGTATGCATTAGAACTTACGCAAATTTACAAGGCTCATGTTTTTTCAGTCTTCTGTTTTTGTTCTTGGTTTTTAAATTATGTTTCTGTCGTTATCATTTTTTCACATTCAAGATGTTGAACCCTTTTTCAAGAGAGGTGGAAAAAGATGTACACTTACAATGAATTATGCACAAATGACTTTTTAAAGGACATTGCTTATAATGGAATGGTTTGAAATAGAATGCAATAAAAAGGTAAAAAATTTCATTCTATTGTTTGAATGTTTTAATAAGAGAATAGAGAAAAATTCTTTTCTATTGTTTGAAAGTTATAATGATCATTAATGAAGTGGAGGAAATTGTAAATTTGACTTTCAATACTGCTATTTTAAATTTTATTATCCTCTTTATGATTAAAATGATAAGGGTTACAAAGATAAATGACTATTTAAAAAAAGATAGGGAACCATTCTATCACAAATCTCCAAAAATAGATATAAATTTTTGAGAATTTAAGTGATATGGAGTGACTTGGATTCTTTTCTTAACAATTCCATTCCATTATTTAAAAAACTCTCAAATAATGGGTTAAAACCTTTTCATCAATCCACTTTATTACTATCCACTCCACTCCATCGATCCAAACACAATGTAAAACTTTTTCAATTAAACTTTTTTTTAAACATAGAAAGAGCCACTTTTGCAAGTTTGCATAGTTGTGATTGCTCATAAGTAGCATTGTTCATTTTCTTTGCAATAATATGCACCAATACGAACATTTTTCTCTACGAAATTGATTTATCAAAAAATGCTGACTGCTAACCATATAAAAAGGTTTCGAAAACGACCTTTATAGCTAGATGCCAACACCTATCATTAAATGTCAAATCCAAAGACTAGAATCCAATAAAACCATGCCACATCAAGACAGCAATCCTTGCAAGAAGGAACATAGGATAAAAACTATAATTAAAGGGTTCATTCATGCATGAGAACCTGCTACTGATATCACAAGATTAAGAAACCTGTAAATATAAAGCAAACTACCCATTCATGCAGGTAGGTATGTGCATCTGGAGCTGCATGCAATGCCTTCAAACGTTCTAGAGTAAAATCTAGTCAAAATTTTGTGAACACAAGTCGAGGATAGATAATAGATATAGATTTAAATTATTAATAATGGTATAGAGACTTCTTCAATCTTCACACCCAGTCATGTGTAGTAATTCCAAAAGATGGGAAGCCATTGCTAGAGACAGGTTCAGATACAGAACTGGCTGGAAAATCTGATGAACCAAGGTTCTCGGGATGGTCAAAATAGCAGTTAATCCCGTACTTACATATACCATATTGCTCATATTGCCAGCAAATTTTCCTACCCTGCATATTGGATCAGAGAATAAACCGTAAATATCAAGCGCAAAAGCCAAATAGATTAGACAAAAATGCTACTTAGTATGAAAGGAATTATAATAAAGGCTTCTTGACCAGAGAGTTTCTACAATCCATACAATATACAAGAGAGAGTCCAGTAAGGAGAAACTTGAAGGAGAGGCTGGCATGTGGAAAAGAGTAAGTAGAATCAATATGAGCTAAATGTGGGGGAGAAGACCCAAAACCTAAAGGAAAATAGACTAAATATCTGAAAATCAATATTCATAATACAGTAATACATAAATACAATCAATATGCACTAAATTTGGAGAAAATGACCCAAAACTAAAGGGGAAATGGGCCAAATATCTAGAAATCAATAATCTTGATATCAAAAAACATAAATGCATCAATGTGCTGAATGTGGCAGAAAAGACCAAAAATTAAAGGGAAAATCAGTAAAACAAAATTCAAAACTTCATTGCTCATTAGTACAACATTAACAGTATTGCTCCTTCCTAATATTGGCGAACTGAATTGTTCTTCTTCTTCAACACATTCGTTCACTTAGGAATTCGTGTATCTCACAGGTGTTAGACTAGTATATATTCAAACAGTTAACCAACAATATGAATGTGGTAGGATAAAAAAATAGTAAATCTGTATTTAAATCAGCTACATAACTGATCAATGATTATGCAATCAAATTCAAAGATAAAGTTGGAAACTTACAGGTCTCATAGGAAAGCCTTTTTCACTCAAAACATGGCTGAAACCTTGATCTCTGTTCTTAGGATGGTGATACTTACAAGCAGATCTATATTTACAGTCTCCAGTTTTCATGAAGTATGCACATTCCAGCTCACCTGGTCTTTCTGGAAAATCATCAGACTGTATATGCTTTTGATCATGTGAAGTGAGATCTACTGTTGTGAAGTTACTCAATGTTCTGCTCTTAGGATGGTGATACCTACAAGAAGATCTATATTTACAGTCTCCAGTTTTCATGAAGTATGCACATTCCATCTGACCTGGTCTTTCAGGAAACTCTTCAAACTTTATATGGTTTTGATTATCGGTACTGAGATCTACTGTTGTTAAGTCACTCAGCGGAGAAGCTCTGTTCTTAGGATGGTGATACCTACAAGCAGATCTATATTTACAGTCTCCAGTTTTCATGAAGTACAAACATTCTAGTTGACCTGGTCTTTCAGGAAATTCTTCATTTTGTGTCTGCTTTTGATTATGGGTATAGATATATGCCTTGATTAAGGTACTCACTGCTGGGGCTGAGAGAGAAGGATTAGTTCTTTCTTTTGTGATGGAGGAAGCCTGTGCAATCCATGAAAAATTAAGCAACCATAAAGAAGAGAACTGATATCCACAGTAAACATGCAGGTCCATGGGTGCAGGAGGATGCATGCATGCATGCATAGAACCATCAAGTAAGCCACAAAAAATACATATGCACATGTGGACAGGCACACAAAAAAAGAGTAAGACTTTCCACAGAACATGGAACAAATACAATTAACGGCAGCTGTACACAGTCCATAAGTTGGAAGAAAAGCAACAACTGAAGCCCTCATAGTTTTATCTTTTTTGATATTATCATATAGCTCCCAGTGAAGTGAGATAAAATTACAATTCAAGAGGTATCCATTAGTTATAATGACCGCTTTGCAGGAGATCATGCCCGGACCAGTGGAACAACCAAAATCAGCAGTTTTGCACATATTTAATTTTAAACATATGCAGAAAAAACATGTTACTCTCCCAATAGCATACAAGACCAGAGGTCCAAGAATACTAATTTTGTATGATTCTCAAAAGGAGTACAAAGGAATGATATTCTCAATTATCAAAACTTGATCCCAAGCACCCAAGTTCCAATATGAATACAGAAAATTGCAGAGAAGAACTTGAATGGACAACATAAGAAGAATTTGCCAGTAGGACTATGGTTGATACCTACCTGATACTCACTGCATTTAGAATTTAAATGATCCTCCAGAGGAAGTGTCTTCATCTTGGAAGAGTGATCCAAGGGCTCTGATAAAACATGTGGAGACAATGATGGTGCAGTTTGGCGTGCTGGCCTTAACACCTGAAGAGAATCCAATTCACCATTATGATTTTCAGGGATATAGTTCAATTCCCCAACAGAGTCTCCTTTTTCGGTTGAGTTGTGACAATTAAATCCTGCCATAGCCATAGGATCAGGATGGTGGAACCTACAATAAGATCCATATCCACAGGAACCTGTGCGCATGTAGAAGGGACACTCTTTCTCTCCCTAAAACAAAAATAAACTTCATTCAGTCTTTACAATCTTTCCATGTAACTAGAATTACCAGCAGCTAATCATCAAGAAGAAAATTTTAAGATTATCCACATAAAACTCAATCAAGGAATAAAATTATAAAGGCAGACTAGGAAGTTTTATTACCAGTCGTATTGGCAAGCCAATGAAATTGAGCTCTGGTATTGCAGTCTCATTCTTTTCTTTGGAGTGAACATATTGACAATCTTTTCCATACTTGCAGCCTCTTGGAGTTAGGTAATACTGTACCAGGAATGACACCAGAAAGTAAATATCCAGTACATCAATCAGCTTTTTTAAAAAAACATTGATTGGATATGCAAGCTAATAAATAAAAACACTAGTTGAAACAAAGGGAATTAAATAAACATAAGAAGCAGCTGTAATGCAACCAAGACAATTACAATGAAAAATAGCTTAAAATCATTTTAAAGTTATTGTCACAAATAACAAAAGACTATGATGGCATAACCAAAATAGAATTCATACTAAATTAAATCTGAAATAAGATACATACAGAAGAGCTTAGGCTTCAAAATGTTCTCATTTTCATTTGGCTGCACTACTGATATTTACTGGGTGAGATTACAATGCAATTACAAACCTTTACTTTGTATAAACTTTTTCACCGTCTAATTATCATATGTCTAGCTAAGATGTGCAAAGAAACTTGTTACATCGAAGCACTCGTACAGTGGTTTAAAAAAAGGTATTGGCATGAGACTCTAATTTATCTAAGCAAAACAGCTGAGACAGAGTGGCCTTTGTAGATACAATAGCTCATAGTACGAACTCACAAGTATTCAGAAAAACTTTACTATAAATGATGGTATGCATCAACAGCAAGCCCAACCACCAACTACTGTATAAGCTCATTAGCAATATCATGATTCACATATACAATATCCATATGGTGCTGAGTAGCATACGCAAATGTAAATAAGGCATTACTATGACATACAAAATTGATAAGCATGCATAAATTGAACCAATCAAGTATCTAAATAATAAAAAGTGCTCTCCGCCATCGCCTAACTTCTCTGCTCTCTTATGAAGAGTCGCTATTAGGATAGCTGGTTCACGACACAAAGCTATTAAAAATTCATCCGGAGGCAGTCCTGAGCTCAAAATCATTCTTTTCTTCTTTCAAAGTATCCCTTTCCCCCAACACAACACAACACAACACAACAACATAGCCCAATTTGTCCATAAAGCACCAGAATCCATAATTTGACAACAGCATATAGACCACTATTAAAATTAAAGAAAAACAAAGTCTTTTAATCAGGGAACGTTCTAACCTTGCATTCAATCTGTTCTGGTGGTTCTCTTTCGTTTTTGGTGTCCCACACTTCAATAGCCTACAGTAAGAGAATAGTAATTCAATAAAGGTGAGAATTTTAACACTACAACCACCATAGATTGCTCAATGCTTCCATACCCGACTACTAGTGACCCGTCTCAATGATGGGTGATTGAACTTGCACTGTAACCCAAATTTACACTTGCCAGTTCGCATATAAAAGGGGCAGTCTTCAGCATAAAGTCGCAAAGGGTGCTGGTATATCAAGGCATTGGACCCATTTTCAGGATTCTCAACTGGGTCTTTCACAAGGGTGGTCTCGCTGTTGGTTTCTTCCACAAAGTTCACGTCTTGAAAAGCTTCAACAAGGGCTTGCTCTGTAGGAAGAACCTCCTGTAGTCCCAAAGGCGAAGCGTTCTCAATAGCTGGCATCGTCATTAGTCCCTCCAAAATTTTCAGCCCAAAATCACTCTCCAACTCAAACCTTTGGCTTCACCCACTTCAATCCTTGCACGGTTGGGTGCAAATAAACTAAAATAATAAGACACCGATACGTAGGAGAATGGAGCGTGTTTGATACCCGTGTCTCAATTTTGAATTTTCAGCAACATGGCACATATTTCCCAACCGCATAACTCTTATTTTTTTTTTAACTTTTAAATGGGTAGATTTATTTAACTTGTTATTTTATTATTATTTTATTATTATTTTATTTAATTTTAAATTAATTCATTCGTTAACTTATCATTTTTTTATTTTTTTATTTTAATCAAATTATAAAATAAGATGAATTAATTTGTTTAACCTATTAAGTAAAAATTAATCAATTAACCTTATTTTATTTTTGTCTAATCTATGATGGGTCAGGATGAATTGGCTCACTTGCCACCTTTACTTTAAATGGATGGGAGAGGGATCAAGGAATGCTGTCTAGCTGGCTCAAATCATACCAAGTTGGAATGCTAAAATAAATATTTTGTAATCTATAAAATAATAAAATAAAATAAATATTTTATAGGATTGTTGGGTGGCTTGATATTTTTACACTGGCTAGATTTTGACGGCAACGTATATCAGGTTTAATATTCTATTATAAATTATAAATAATTTTCTTCACTGGTTGGGTAAATATTTTTGTGTAAACAAAGATTTTAATTACATTTTAATATCGGATCCCAGCACCCATAAGTCTATTTGTTCTTATTTTTCATATTTTGTAATATTTTTTTTTATTTCATATTGGTATATGTAGTAACTATTTTTAGGGTTAAGTTTGAACGATAGTTGAAAATCATATAACAATTATATTTAATGACTTTATAATTAAATGCCACGTACTTAATTTTAAAGGATTATATATATATATATATATATATATATGTATGTATGTATATATACACACACACACAAATTTGAGTTCAAATAATGGTAATTGAATTTGTACTTTATTATGATAGATTTTTTTTTTCCCTTTGCAGTCATTCCCCATAAAAGCTTGTAAGTAATTTAACATAATTAAAATTGTGGTATGAATACTACCTATAATTAATCATATCTATAAAAAGAAAAAAATTAAGTAGGATTATATAGTAAAATCTTAGTAAAATCTTACTTCTTTAAAAATATTTTTAACATTTAAAATATTATCTTATAGATTTGTAAGATTAGATTTAGATATGATAGTTGAAAACCAAAACCTAGAACAATTAATTCTTGGTTTCAGTGTGACAAATTATGTTGATAATCAATTACTTTAGCTGTGTTTGGTT
Source organism: Castanospermum australe (assembly GCA_019955255.1). Classification (NCBI taxonomy): domain Eukaryota; kingdom Viridiplantae; phylum Streptophyta; class Magnoliopsida; order Fabales; family Fabaceae; genus Castanospermum; species Castanospermum australe. Next base: position 225,093 of record NSJW01000129.1, on the reverse strand, counting down.
TGGCATTTTGCCAATCCAAACACATGTTTGTTTCATTTAAACCCATGTTCAGACTCATTTAATAATATTTGATAAAATACGCATTTTTATTTATTTATTTATTTAGTTTTTCAGAGTATTTTATCACTCAATTACTAATTTTTTAATATACAGTGAGGTGTCAAGACACATATCAAAGATATTTATTTCATGTAAAATTGAACTTCTACTTCAATTTTTAAGAGACTATGTAACTCTTTCACTTGAACTAATACTTATTGATAAAATACACACTTTTTAATTTCTAACGTGTTTTTGCTTGAAACTAGCATTTGAGTCGAAGCAACTCTAAGTTGCTTTGGTGTTCTCGTGTAGGTCAAGTTTAGCCCTTTTTGTATTGCAAACACATCATCTTCTCATTATAACCTTTGTCTTCACTCTTCATTAGTTTATTTCTATACTTACCATTTTCAGTCATGCAGTTGTGGATTGGATGTTCATTTCTTATCAAAACCAAATATAAAGTTATCTTAAAAATTTCTTTTAAAAAAGTGCGCGCAGAAGATATGGAAAAGTGCTTATTTTAATATTGTAATATATTACAAATGACTTATTTTAATAAAATAATTATGTTAATCTATGTATTTTACTGTTTATCGTATAAAATATTACATTTAAATTATAAATTTTTAAAATCATAATAACTTTGAAAATTAAATTTAAATTTGTATACTTTTATTTTTAATTTAATAATATATTTAAAAGCAAAAAATAATTTATGTAACAAATGTTCATCACATTTATTGAAGGATACTTTAAAAATAATGAAATATGTCATTGACAATAAACATAATTTGAAAGGTGTATGTACCAATCTTTTCATTCTTTCTTTAGAAATATGTCTCAAATGTTTATGCCACAAATAAGTAGAACATTCATTTATTAAGGCACGTTTAGTGCCAACGTTATGATGCAAGGTGATAAGTGTTTCAGCGTATAGATTATCAAGACATAATTTATATAATCCATCACATGAGGTACTATTGCCAATCAAATGATTGTGCTTGTACAAACTGAAACAACCACTATCAAATCTAAAGAAATATCCAGCCTTATCAAGTTTAGAAATTGAAACTAAATTCCTAGTTATACTAGGTACATACAAAGTTTTCAATAAATCTAAATGATATCTAGTGTCAAGGATTAAACGATAAGTTCCGACAGCTTCCACTAGAGCTTTCATTTCATTGCCCATGAAAACAAACTTTTCATTTGGCTTTGTGGCCTGGGTTGTAAGGAATCCCTGCAACATATTAGAAACATGAGTAGTACATCCAGTAAGGAACTTCAGCTTACAGAAATAACATCTGTTTCCATTATGTTCCTTCTTGTGAATTTTAGAAGAAGAAGCCTCATTCACCTTCAGAGGTCCTCCTCCTTTCTTCTCATGTTTCTTGAAACTTTTCTTTTCAGCTCCTTGACCTTTCACATAATTGATGGAATGAATTTCCTGGTTCTTAAGTCTGGTCTCTTCTTGAATCAACATATTGTGCAATTCATGCACATTCCATTTATCCTTCATGGTGTTATAGTTCATCTGGAAAGGACCATACTCAGCCGGTAATGAGTTCAGGATGAACTGCACTAGGAAATTTTCATGCACATCAATCCCCAATGATTTCAGTCTTGCTGCAATATTCGTCATTTCAATAACATGTTCATGCATTGTACGATGACCATCAAATTTCATGGTGGTTAATGTACTCATTAGTGTCCCAGCAAGAGACTTATCAGCAGTTTGGGAGCGCTCTTCCACAAGTTTCATCATTTTCTTTGGCACTTTCAGTTTGTGGAAGAGCTGACTTGATGTTGCTTGCAATGCTCATTCGTATATACATTAGACTCAACATGTTGGATCTTTCCCAGTTTTTATAATGGACCCTTTCCTCTTTCAGTGCTTGTAACAGTAATAGCACTAGGTTTCTCTTCTCTAAGAGCTAAATCCAGATCCATTACCCCAAGATAAAATTGGATTTGCTCACACCATTCAGAGAAGTTGAGTCCATTGAAAACTGCAACAGTTGAGAATAGTAAATGTGTAGCAACTGGTACTGTAAGGAATAAAATTTAAAACATTAATACTTTGAGTTATACATACATACACATCAACATGCTTTACAGATTCAGATACATTTCATACAATGCATATTGATGTTCACCTTTGGGCAATCCATCAATATACAACATTCAACATAATGATGCTAATAAAAAATTTTACATAATTTGGCAATAATGTATACACTAACTAGAAAATATTTATTATCTTTGGATATATATAAATATAACTAATAATATATTCACATCACCAACATTCATGCTCATTTATTATAAAGACAAGTAATCAACCTTTGGGTTGATCCTTAACTGCCTTATAATAATGAACTTCAATTTACCCATAATAAAAAACAATAATTTTCATGTTATTTATAGCATCAAAATTATGGGTAATTGAAACACAATTATAATGTTCAGAATTAAAACAATTCATAAGAATTTGGCCACTTTGGTGACTACCAAATCCATCATACTTAATTCCAAACAGAAATATTTTCTAAACAATTATAGGATTAAAATTTCACATTCAAATTTCCTCCTTTCCCTTTTTTTTTTTTTGAATCTCATCAGCAACCGGACAACCATATCTGGCGCCACCTCCGGTCGTCTTCTCCGGCGGCGCCAGAACCTTCACAGTCCGGTTAACCCCTCCGAGCCAGGCAACAACCATCGGCCAGGACCCATATGGAACCCCTCGCAATACAGATCCCAACTCCCAGCTGGAAACCCAGCCCCAAACGTCTCTCCACCGTACCAGACACCGATCATGGAGCAGGTTCCTTCACGCGTCCTCCCTTTCTGACCATCTTCCGCAAATCTTTTCAACGAGAGAACTGCCACCGCCAGAAATTCGAAACCGCAGCTATAGTTGGGAACAGTAACGCGAAATTTCTGCAGTAACGATTCTGCAGTTCCCAGTTTTCCAACGCACCACCTTAGAGGCAAAAAAACAAAAAACTGCCAACAGCGCAGCGGAAGGAGTCCACAGTGGTCGGCAGAGGCACGACCAACTCATCCTCGCTAGGATTTGGTCTCACGAATCTGTCGCGTTTTCTCCGAACCCATCGTCGACTCCCATCAAAAAACGAAATTTCCAACCGAAACCAGAACATTCGGTTGGTCGATGGCCTGAACTGCAGCGGTGCACGGCTGTCCGTGAAGAGAAGCAGGAGGAACAGCGCGCCGGAACCGTTCACCGGAAAACAGGGGAAACGCCAGAAAAGTGACAGAAAACAGAGGGGTTTCGCAGCAACCCTTTTTTTTTTGAACGATTTCTCAGATCTGGATTTCTCAGATATGGAGTTTTCAGATCTTTCTCTTTCATGTTTAATGATTTAAAAATTTATCATACATGGAAAAACATGAATTCCCAAACTATGCTCTGATACCACATGTAAATATAAATTTGTGTCCTTTATATTATAGTCTATCATACTAGAACACAATTAGGATCTTGGAATTCATGGTTTTCACATACATCAGAATTAAATCAAAATATAAATACTGACCTTTGTCCATTAATGCGGAATGATCTTCAGATCTGAAAGCCTCCTTAATTGTTGAGTCTTTATCGGTCCCTTTCCCTTTCGTACTTATACCTTTCACTTTCTGATGGAAGATAATCTCTTGGTGTATCCTTATGGGTAGAGACTGAATATATAGGGGTTTAATTTGAAATTCAAAATCATAAGATAGTATCATCAGTTATCGGTTTCTTTCGAATTTCAAAACCATCAGTTATCACTTAGGATAACATCCTACAATCATTCAGATAATTGCTCCTATCAAGCAATTACTTAATTATCCTCCCTTACAACTAATTTACCTTTTAGCCTTTTAATATGTTTCAATTAAATCATCATTAGTTCCCATTAAACATGAGACACATTTCTAACAATTGATTCCCAAAAGTGAAGCCTGTAATTAAATTAACATAATTAAAATTACGATATAAATACTCTATATTAAAATATATAAAATATTATTTTTTATTTGATTTTGGTATATGTATGAATTGCTTTTGTAGGCTTATATTTAGATGATAGTTATTTACCAAAACCTGCAATAATTCTTGGCCCCGATGTGAAAAATTATGTTTATGGTTACAACCTAGTGAGAGATATTTAACTTTAAAGATTTGGAAAAATGTATAAAAAATAACTCTTGAGTTCAGTGCTTCATAACTAAATTTGTGCTTTATTATTTATAGATTTTCCCCTTTGTCTTACTGATTGCCAAAAGTGAAGCTTGCAAATAATTTAATATAACTAAAATTGTGATATAAATACTACCCATAATAAATCATATTTATGAAACACTAAGTGGTATATATATATTAGAAAATTAATGCTTTTAAAAATATGTTTATCATATAGAATATTATTTTCTTGATTTTGTTTTGGTAAGCATACGAATTCTATTTGTAGGGTTATATTGAATGATAATTGATGACAAAAACCTATAACAATTCTTGGCCTCAACCTGACAAAACTATATTTATGGTCAATGACTTTATAACCTAGAGGCAAGTACTTACATTTAGGGGTGGTAATTTGATCTATGAATTTATGACTCATCCAATCTATCTACGTATAAATCCAATCCAATCTATCCAATTATAATAATAGATTTAATGAATTTGGATGGATTGGGTTAGTATAAGTCAATGGATGATTAATGAACTAATCAAAATATTTATTGGATCCAATAAATTTATATATATGATTTGAAGAATAACATATATTTAAATATAGAAAGAGTTTAAATGTATCTAACTGAGAATATATGGATTGGATATCTAATCATTAAAATAAATTAATGGATAGATTAGATATTCATCTATTAAAATATGTAAGGGATGGATTGAATGGTTTTAATAATTTTTTAATAAATTCTAAATAGATTATTAATTGGCTTACTTTTTATTCAACTATTAATGATTCAACTCAAAATCCATAATCCATCCATTTGCCACCCCTACTTAAATTTCAAGGTTTGGAGAGATATACAAAAACTTAGGTTCAAAGCTTTGTAACCTAGCTCTCTAACTAGTAGGCCAACTTTGGCTAAATCTGTGATCAGTTCCATCCCTCTTTTTCCCATGCTATGTCTATGAGCATTTCTATTAGGATGGTAAGAGAAATAGAGAATTGTAGAGGAACTTTTTGGGGGAGGGTGGCAATGACTCTACCACAAGGAAAAGCCATCTGGTGAGTTCGTTACCTATCTAGAAGGATAAGAATCAGGGAAGTGTGGGGTTTAAGAACTTGGAACTGATGAACAAGGTTTGCATTATGAAGCTTAGTTAGAAAGTGAAGACTGAGAAGCCAGATTTATGGATTGAGGTGCTGAAAGGGAAGTATGGGAGGGATCATGATCTAATAACTTCTACTTGTGTGAGACCTTCCAATTTAAGAACCTGGAAAGATCTAGTTGTGCAATGGGAAAGTAGCACACAACTTAGATTAGATTTAGTTTATTTGATTTGAATTGATTTAACTTCATTAGATTTAGAAACCAATTCTTATGTTTGGAAATCCTTATAAAAATAGTATTTGATTTTATTTACAAATCAAATTTTGTATTTGGAAAACTTCAAAGATGATTAGAATTCATTTTATTTTAATAATTTACTTTATTATCCTTACTTATATTAGATAAGTGAATAAATTCATAAGGGTAAAGTTGTCAATTAAAATCAAATCAAATCAAATCCAACTAAATTTGAGTAAATTTCAAAATACACATAACTTAAATTTAATGAATTTCTAAATCAAATCAATTCAAACACTAGCAAAGGATTTCAAAGGCATGGGGGGCAGCTCCCGGCTCCCCTCCCTCCAAAACTTCTTAGTTTTTATATGACCCCTCTTAAAAAAAATCTCACTTCCAAAGATTAACTATGCATTAATTCTTATAAAATATATGCAATCAATAATAATGTTTTTCTAGTCTTTTCCTCTCACATTGGAACAAATTCATTATGATTCAATTAGATACATGTAATAATTTTGATGATACAAATAGATAGATACCCAACTTACAAGTTTTTGTTTTAATATTGTCATTTTTCAAATTTATGGAGAAAGTTCATTTCTCAATTTATGATATATTTTTCTTTTCAAATAAATAGAAACTGATACATCCTCAATTTCTAGAAATTTTTTTATATCAGATTAATTATTATCATATAATTTTGTGATTCTCGTGAGTGTATGCTTAAAAATAATAAACTTCAAAATATAAAGAAAAAAATAATAATTTCTTAAACAAAAAGTCTTAAGTTCCACTTTTATATAAACAAAAAATTATACATTTGTTAAGAAGCTCCAAAATTCTTAAAAATTGGCTATTTATTTATTTAAGAGTAAAAAGAAAAGCATTTATTTGAATGCATTTTAAAGTGAAATACAAATATTACTGTTTTTAAGTTATTTTTGCTATATTAACTTGCTCAAAGTATAAAATAGATAATATTTTTATTAACAATTTAATTAATATTTTTGTCCCTCCAAAATTTTAGTTTATAACTTTCCAAGCATAAAATTTTATTTATAAATTAAATTAATTGCTAAAAGTTGAAATTTTAATCCATAACTTACTTCCCAATCCAATTGCCGAAATGTTTTACTCTATTCATATACCTCAATCTAAATTTGAAAATGACAAACTGGTGTGATCCAGGGTAGGATCGGAAGCTTCTTAGTTAGAAGTTCATGCAAGCTCTTGGCAAACAATAACAGTGTAGACGATGCTAATTGGAGCAAAAATTGGAAAACTAGCAGGAGCTTGAGAGCAAAGTTTACTAGGAGATTAGGCCCTACTAATGCTCTTGTAGCTAAATGTCGGGTAGCTCTGATACCATATTGAATGAATGATTGAGAGAAAAGTGAAAATGATTTATTAAATTAACTGAGCAGTATATATACAAGTATACACTGATATAACTGAATAATAAATTAACTCACAACTGAATAACTAACTCAATTATCAGCTACTGTACTTAATATGGAAGGCCTCAAAATGGCTTGGGATTTGGGGTTTAGGAGATTTGGACACTACGTCTTTAGTCCTAATGCTTCATATGGAGATGACAAAGGTAGCCATGACACGAGAAACGTCCCCCCCTCCCACCCTTTTTTTTTTGTCAGGGAGGTGGGATTTGATCTCAGGTGCGGTGTCTTCTAGGCATCGCCTTTTGCTATTCCTATACTGGCCTGAACCGCCATGAGAAATCTCCTTAAACAGATCAAGCAGCTGCTGCATTTGGATTGGGGTGTAAAAGTTGGTCATTCTTATAAAGAAGGCAACAAGGCTATTGATCTCGTGGCAGACTTGAGGTTCAAGACCCCCTCTTTTACTGTTGAAAGGACCTCTGAGTCCTAGTGATCTTAGGGGAATGATTTCAAGTGATTACATGGGAGTTTTACTCATAGAATGTGTGCTTTGTGATTCTTTTTCTTCTTGATCCTTTGGCCTATTTTAACATAAAAAGAAAAGGTTTGAAGAGATCATCAACATCTTAATTATATACTAAAAATATAATTGAATTTGCGCTTTATTATTATTGATTTTTTGCTTTTATGTTATAATTTGTTTTAAGGGAAGCTTGTGAATAATTTATCATAATTAATATTGTGATATAAATACTACCTATAATTAATTATATTTACGAAACACTATGTGAGATTATATGTTAAAAACTTAATTACTCATTTAAAGATACATTTAATATAACTTAAGGGAGTTAGCCTAGTAGTTAGGGAAGTGTCTTCCACTCAACTTTTGTCTTTGTCCAATAACTCTATCCTTCCATTTTCCTCGGTCATTTTTTCTTGGTCATTGTTCCAAAGTATCTATTATAACTAGTCCATTAATCCATGCAATGCGCAAATGTTGCATATTATTATTTATAATTACTTATTAAATATAGTTTATAAATATTTTTATAAGTATTTATATATTAATATTTTTAGTTATTTTTTAAATATAATTTACAAATACTTTCGTGATATTAGATTATTTTATGAACAAACTACGCGTAGATACTGTATATTAATATTTTTTAAAAAATTCAATGGAATTTATACATATTTTTGTAATAATAACTTAATTTATGAATTAAATGTGTGACAATATATTTCATTTTTTACTTTGGTGTGAAATTATTTTTCATAGTTATTTTCATATTTTAATAATTTTGTGCCCTTATTCAAATGTTTTGAATTGTAATTTTACTTTATATGTTATCATACTATAATAATACAGAGCAAACATATTTGGAAAGAATCTCCGCTTCGACGCCTGACAGTATCTTAGGAGATTAATCTCTTTTCCAATGAGTAAAGGGGTACTTTGGAAAACTAAAATATTATGATAATATAGAGTACAAATTAGGAAAAAAATAAATATGAGCTAACAAATATAGTGAAAATGCTATTCATAAAAGTAATACGAATAGTTTATGTTGTCATCATCTTTCTTCAAAAATATAAAACACTAATTGAATATAAAAAATTATTACTTTCCAATCAAATTTTAGATTTATTTGAAGGAAGCCATGTCAATATCTAATATTATGTAACGTTAAATGATTTGCAGAATATTTTGATGAAGTTATGTCAGTATATGATATTATGTGGCGTTATATGATTTGTATGAGCTTTAGATAAGGCCACGTCATTATATTACATAACTTAGCGCTATATGATTTGGATAAGTTCATGCTAACATGACGTGGTGTTACATGACTTGGATAAAGCCATGTCTGCATATAAGATAACGTAGCAAGGCCATGTTATCGTAAAAGATAACGTAGCACTACATAACTTGAAGGATGCCATATTACCATATAAGATGATGTGGTACTGTATGACTTTAAGGAGTCAACTTTAATATATTGTATATAAATATAGATATAAATATTTATCTCTCTAACATTTATTTCCTCTATATTTTTTTTCGGTACATTCAGGGGCCTAAACGGCCTAAAGAAAAAGAAAAAAGATTACACATAAATCACCCGGTCGAAATAGACCCCAGAGAAAACAGCAAGGAGAACCAAATTCAATCCTTGAGGCAGATGACGAAATTCATGATAACCAGGGGAGAGGGAAAGGCTGAAATTGGCTAACCAATCTGCACATCTATTCCCTTCCCCATACGAATGGTTGAAGGTAATATTCCAAGGCATCTGAAGCCAGGATGCAATCCGACGAAGTAATGTGATGTTACCCAAGGCAAGCACAGAATTCCTTTTGCTAAGACAAGAGATTATAGAAGCAGAGTCACTCTCAATGATCAAGTTTCTGTACCCTGATTCCTAAGCCACTTCCAAACCTAAAAGAATTCCCCAAAGTTCAGCAATATAGGAGGAACAGTAACCAATTTATGAGCATAACCTTTAAGCCAAGCACCGCTGCTATCTTTGAACAAACCACCACACCCAGCTTTTCTAGGATTACCTTTAGAAGCTCCTTCAGAATTGAGTTTGATCCAGTTAGCCGAAGGAGGGTGCCCCCGAACTTGAATAGATGAGTGCAGATTCTGAATTTTGCTACTTACAGCATATGCATTTGCACAATCTTTTGCTCGGCCAAGGATAATGGCCACCATATCCACTGGGTATTGAAACCCATGTTCAAATGTTGCTCTGTTCCGCCAATGCCAGAGTAAGTGACAAGTAATACCAAAAAAATATTGCCAAGGGATTGAGCCGTTAATACCAATTTTCCCCGTGAGGTTCGTCGACAGCCAGTTCTAAAGGTCCAAGGCAAAAAACTTTGTAATTTGCGGAGAAGGCACTAGACAAAGCCAAATTCTAGTGGCAATATGACAGTCTCGAAGTACATGAAACACAGTTTGATCAACATTAGGGCAATTTCTACAAGAGGGACTGCTGCCATGCCAGGAACTCCATTTCAGATTCGTTAGAAGCTTGTTATGAGCTGCCAACCAAAGGAAAGTGTGAACTCTTTGAGGTCCTTTCCACTTCCAAATACTCTCACACGGGAAGGACGTGGATTGGTGAGGGATATCCTTCAAAGCATTGTAGGCACTCTTAACCGTGAAATTTCCTTGATTAGAACTAATCCAACCAAAATGGTCAGAGGCAGTAGCATCAAGGGAAGGAAGAGGAATAGCACCAATTCTGTCAACAATGTGGTAAGGAAGGAGAGAGCGGAGTTTTGAGAAATCCCAGCCTCCATCAGTCCTAACGAAATTCGCAACACATTCCTGACTCTCAACATGAGGGAGTTTTCTAACAGCATACTGAGATAGGTTAAAGCTTTTGTCCATCCACCTATGATTCCTGAAGGAAGTGCTCAAACCATTACCCAAACTGCTATTTGTGTTATTTAATAAACCTGGCTAGAGATGAGCTATCCGTTTCCACAGCCTAGAGTCATAGTAATTACTATGAACCTCCTTAGTGAAGTCAACCCTTCGACCACACTTGCCATAAAGAACTTTGACCCACAAATCATCAAAATTATTGAGGATATTCCAGCCCAACTTGAGAAGAAAAGCATCGTTGAAGGTACTTAAATCTTTAAAACCCAGTCTTCCTATAGATTTTGGGAGACATAATGTTTCCCAAGAAATGAGATTGACTTTCCTGTCTTTCATTACTGTCCCAGATGAAACTTCTCTGAGCTTTCTCAATTTCCGGACACACTCCCTTAGGAATTTTATCATGCTGCATCATAAAGCTGCTGATGGACCCCAAGAGAGATTGGGCCAGGGTGATGCGCCCAGCCATAGATAAACAACTGGCTTTCCACCCTGATAGCTTTTGGTTAATTTTATCAGTGATATTTTTATACTTCTGTTTGCTATTCATCCCATGATAGAAATAAGACCCTAAATACTTGCCAAGGCTGTTAGTAACTGAGAAACCACTCTTTTAGCTGAGGGCATTTATCAAATCAGGCTTCACATTCTTAGAGAAGTACATACTTGCTTTTTGGGTGTGAATTGTTTGGCCAGAAGCTGAGCAGAACATATTCAAGCATCTCAAAACACAATCCATTTGATCCTGGCTGGCTTCAGTGAAGAGGAGTAAGTCATCAGCAAAAAGATGAGAAATGGCAAGGCCAGCACGACCAGCCCTCATAGGCTTCCAATCTGAAACAGTCACGGCATCAGCTATGGTATGGATAGATGATCCAAACAGATGACAAACAAATAAGGGGACAGCGGATCTCCTTGCTGAATTCCCCTGCTAGGAGCAAAATAATCAGTCTTCTCACCATTCCAGAGAATCCTGAAATTATTAGTTGTAACACAAGTCATAATAATATCAATCAAATTGGAAGGGAGATTGAATTCTAAAAGGCAGCGTCTAATGAAGGACCAATTAAGCTTGTCATAAGCTTTTTTCAAATCAATTTTGACTGCCATGTAGCCCGTTTTCCCCCTCATTTTCCTCATAAAGTGCACCACTTCATGAGCAATTATAATGTTATGCTGAATGTTCCTTCCTAGGACAAAACTACCTTAGAAAGGAGAGATTCTAGAGTCTAGCAGAGGCTTAAGACGATTCACAATGATTTTTGTAAGGCATTTATATAACACATTGCAAAGTGCAATCGGTCTGAATTGGCTAATGAATTTTGGGTTGGTAACTTTAGGAATAAGGACCAACATAGTGTTGTTGTTCTATTGAATACCATATCTAGAGTTCCATAATTCTTTGATCAGAGAGCAAACTGATGTGCCAACTATATCCCAATTAGCTTGATAAAAAAGAACAGGAAAGCCGTCTTCCCTAGGAGCCTTGAGAGCACCCATTCCAAACATAGCATCCCTAATTTCACCATTTGTGATTGGCTTGCCAGAATTCACCAAGTCATTATTGTCAGTACGAGGGAAGTTACTAACTGTTGAAAGTGAAATTCTATTAACTAAATCTTCATGGAATAAATTATTGTAGAAGTTCATTGCTATGTTCTTCATCTGATCTTGGTTCTCACACCCATTTCCTTTCTGATCACGAAGCATAATGATTTTATTTTTGCGCCTCCGAGTCACTGTTTTTGTATGGTAAAATTTAGTATTCCGATCTCCATCAATGATCCACTTGCTCCTGGATTTTTGATACTAGAATATCTCTTCTTGATATAGAGTTTGAGCTAGTTCCTATTGAAGGTCATGCTCAAGGTTATCCAAGAAGGGATTATTCCCATACGAAATAGAGTTCTGAATACCATTAATGCATGCTAGCAAGTTCCTTTTCCTACTAAAAATGTTACCAAAAATATTCTCATTCCAGTATTTCAGTTTAGGCCCTAGATGAGTCACTGTCTCCAACATAGAACCCTCTGTATCCCAGTTTTCCTTAAGAAAATTGTAGAAGTCCTCATGAGAGAGCTAAGCTACTTCAAATCTGAACAGCTTGTTCTGTATTGGGGTTGGGATCCCCTCAGTAAAAAGAAGAATTGGATGGTGATCAGAACAAATTCGAGGAAGAGTTTTGACCACAACCTCAGGGTATTGAAGCCTCCAACTTACATTACAGAGAGCATAGTCCAGTTGCTTGAAAACTCTACATAATCCCCGGAATTGGGGTCCTTTCCAAGTGAATTTTGAGCCAATTAAGCCCATATCTTTCATATGGCAGCCACTTATCCAACTAGAAAAAGCCAAGCATTTTCTATGGTCAACATCGACATCCCTTTTCTTCTCTTCCACTTTTGCAATCTCATTGAAATCACCAATTACAATCCAGCTATTGCTTCGAGTTTGGGCATAAGTTTCAATCTCCTCAAAAGCATTCCAACAGTCCTCCTCACGGGGGCTAGCATAAACAGTTGTCAGAAAAAAACTTCTGATTGTAAGGGTCAGTAACTCCTATATGAATATATTGTTGATGTGTAGTCAGCAATGTTATGTTAAGACCATCAGGGTTCCACAGCATCCAGATTCCAGCAAAGTAACCAACAGCCTCGCTAATGATAGATTTCCGAAAGCCCAACTTCCTAATGACATTATTAGCTTTAGGGCCACTACATCTAGGTTCTTGAACAATAACTAGATCAGGCTTGTGGGATTGCATTAAATTTCTAAATGCTCTCCCAAACTCTGTACTGTAAGCTTTCAAACGTTCCAAGATAATATCTTCATGGATAATAAACACAAGAGGTGTGACATCAAATTAGGAGAGTTGCATGACCTCTTGATCAATTGAGGCTGTACCACATACCTGAGCAGCCGTCTCTCCATCTTGACTTTCCCTGACTTCAACAGTATTGGGGTCTGTATTAGAGTTTGAAGTGCATCCCTTAAATACGAAGGAACCTATAGCTCTCGGGTTAGGAGGTTTGGGCTCCTGGTCATCAACAAAACGAAAGTGGCAAGAGGACATAGCCTTGATTGGAAGGTTGGATGAAATGAAGTTCTGGTCCTGTCTCATAGAAGAGTCTATAGCTTTAAGCGTTGATACGACTTGTGTCCCTTTTCCCTTAAAGGATTGCAGTCGGCTATTATGAAGGGAATGGGCCTTGTTATTCTTCCCATTAGCCACATAAGGGGTAGTATTCTGTGTTAGAGTGGCAGGTATTGAATTAGGCTCCACATCCTCTTTTCTAGGCCTTTTTTTTTTCCTCTGGACCAGGTGTGAGGTCCACGAGGGTCAGAAGGTGTCCCCACAGTAGTCTCAGGGTTAGAAAGAAATTCACTGAGATCCTTCTCAACTTCCTTTGAGGACCCTAATTTTTCAAACTGATTATAACTAGCATTAAAGGGTGATCCCTTATGTTTCACCTCTGAGGTAGTCTTAGTTTTCAGGTTCCTTTTCTTTTTAGTTACAACAAGCCAATCACAATGCATAACCGTAGCCACAAAATCCTCGCCTGTCATTGCTGTTTGAATTTGCATCTTTTATGGTGCCTTGGCCCTCTGACTGGCCTGATCGCAGGCAGGCGGAGCCCCGCCGTTTTGGTTTGAGACTTACTAGCTAGCCAGATGTTTTCTAGTTTTCACCCCCTTGTAGTTCCTGCTTAAGTGACCATAACATCTGCAGTGGCTACAAAGAATTTGAAGGCCTTCGTATTTGATCTTGTACCAGTGGTTTTGGACCCAAATTTTACCAACTACCAGTTGGTTAAGACATATTTCAATACAGACCCTTGTGAATCGGCTCCACTGCACTCTCAGAGTGTTTAAGTCCACCTTGACAGGCTTACCAACTGCACTGGCCAAAACCATTAAGATGTTTTCATCATAATAAAGAAGATTGAGGTCGGGAAATATGATCCAAGCCAAAGTATAATTACTGGTTGCTGTCGATGAAACAAAAGTTGGGCTCCACGTATGCACAGATAAATAGTGGTCAAAAATCATCCATGGTCCCTCCTCCATCACCTTATATCTATCATGTTCCAAGTGAAATTTGACGTAGAAAAAACCATGACCCACGTCCATGATATCGAACATCCCTGTTGGCTTCCAGACAGTTCGGAGTTTGTCCTTCATTACATTGTAAGGGATGTTTTTACCCAATAATTTAACGATAAGAGCATCGTTCCATAGGATAGCTAGGTCCTCTATCACCTTATTATCCAAAAAAGCCTTTGGAAGAAGTCTGTTGCCATCTCTAATTCCATACGAATCAATTTCTTCTCCAGTAGGTCCAACCTCGCCTGGACGGTAGGGAAGGTTTGTTGTCCATTACTTTGTCTCTGAAGGACAAAACTTGATGAGCACTTTTATTCGTTGTTGCTTCTTCTCTAATAGTTCCATTCAACACATTCTAATCAATTCTGACCCCTTCTCCGTCAGGTGGCTTCCCCGGCAGAAAAACATGTTGTTGATCTCTAGAAGGACGCTCTTGCACTCCATACTTCTCGCCCTTCAGATAACGTGAGGTACTTTACTTTATTTATTTTCTCTGTATTTACACCTACCTCATTCCACTCAAGTTTGTCTCTTTTTCCAATAACTGTATCCTTCCATTTTCCTCTCTTGCCCAAAACTTCTCCCACTCTATTCTTGAAAGTTACACCTCTTTAATTTTGTTGTTGATCATTGTTCTGAAGTATCTATTATAATACTTATCTCTCTAATATTTATTTCATCTGTATTTTCTCTCACCTCATTCCACTCAAGTTTTATGGTTTTTCAATAACTCTATTCTTCCATTTTCTTCTCTTGCCCAAAACTCCTCTAATTCAATTGGCAAGAATCGCACCTATTTAATTTTTCATTGGTCATTAATTTAAAGTATTATTAGTTTCTTGAGAAAACAACTTGTGTTTCTTCCCTAAAGCATTACCATTTGAAAAGCTATAATCGAAGAAGATGAAATAATTTATGAGATAATGATAATAAAGAGACATCACTCCCAGAAGGCCTTCTATTCTTTCCTTCCTTTAGTTTTCTTTCTCTTTTCCTTGCTATTTCTTTGTTTCTTCTCTCCATTTCTTGCTCTTTATTGTTTCTGCTTCAGCTCTTCATTTTGCCAATTTTTTCAAGGATAAAATACAATTTACACATTTAAAGTTTACTTATGTATCAAATTATCTCCGAAAATTTTTTTCTCTTACTAAACCTCCTTGAAATTTGGTTTGACTTGAAAATATTAATTTTTTCATTAAAGAAAATAGAGTTTACCCCACGTGCAAACAATTTACGCCCATAAAGTTTATTCTTGTATTAAATTACTCTCTTAAATTTTTTTTTGTCTCATTAAACTCTCTTAAAGTTTAGTCTAACTTATAATTAAATGTTAACCTTCATTTCATTTAATAAAAAAATTAACGTTTTCAAATCAGATTACAGTTTATAGGGATTTAGTGAGACAAAAAAAAAACTTAAGAGAGTAATTTGATGTAAGGGTAAAATTTAAGAGTGTAAATTATATTTTATCCTTTTTTCAATAACCATTTTTTTTTGCAGGTTTCACTTGAGGGTTTTTTTGTCGAAATGTTTTTTTTTGAAGGTGGATTTATTCTTCTATAGAGAACCTGAGAGGCCAAACAACAAGAAGAGGAGGATGAAGCATTGCAATATAGGATTATTCAAAACCTGATGACCAATGGTATTCAAAATATGGGTTCATGATGTGGTTGATTTCATTTATTCTCTACAATTTCAAGCAGAATTATTTGGTGAGTATTATGCTATTAATATATTTTATTCTTTATAATAAAGAGACATTACTCCCATAAGGCCTTCCATTGTCTCCCTCTTTCAGGTGTCTTTTTCTCATCCTTGTTATTATTCTTCTATTTCTTCTCTCCATTTCTTTCTCTTCATTGCTTTTGCTTCAGCTCCATTTTGTCAATTTTTGTGTGTAACCAATTTTTTTGGCAGGTTACCCTGGAGGATTTTTTTTTGTCTCAAATTTTCTTTATTGAAGGTGGATTTTTTTCCTACAAAGAACCTATGGACACCAAGCAACAATAGGAGGATGAACCTACGGAGACCAAGCAATAATCCATAGACTCTTGAAATGTTGGTCATGGTGAATAATATAATTATATATGGCTGTCTCAATGTTTCATCTACTCTCTAGATAAATTTTGAATTATTTAGTTACTAAAATATAGGTGTCTGATCTACTCCTCAATAATAAAATTGACTATATGATCAATGGGAGAATGTGGTTATCTCGACATTTTAATTTCTCTAATCCTTAAGACAAAGTTAAATAATATAGTTACAAAATTTAAAATTTGATAGTCCCTAACTGAACACCTCTAATAATGCTATGTTTAGAAGTCTTTGCAAAGAGTGGAACAAATGAAAAGAGAAAAGAAGAAAATGGGGATGCTTCCCTTAGGTATGATCAATTTATTCTAATGCTTAAACCTGCTAAGCCCTCATATAACTTGAGTGTCGGAGTGCTTTCGTAGGTACACTCCTTTCTCATCTTGAAGATTTATGAAGAATATCGACAAATATTCCAGGTATGCTTACCCTTTATATTTTGACTGAAACATTGACGTTATCTGTGGAAAACCCACCTAATATGTCGACCACGACATCATAGAATTTCCTAATCTTTAAGATCTAAAGAAAATTTTCAGGGAAGTCAAGTATTAACTTTTGTGTTCTACTATCATACAATCCCTATGTGTTATTTCTTACATTTGGTATCAGAGCTAGATTGTATGCTTTTAGGACCTATTTTTTTTTATCATTGGGCATGATTATGTGTGTTAATTTTGGATTTTTATCCATGTTTTGTTCATTCTTCTGGCTTGAAATTGGATAAAAGGGCTATTGTACTTCTGAATGCAAAGAATCTTAAACACCGAAATTGTCATGTTTCGTTCTATATAGAGAGAGAATTTTGAGGTTCAATTTCTCAGATCTAAAACTGTAAGGCTTTGAAAACTGTAAAATTTCTTCCACGGTTAATCCTAAAATTTCTTGAGGATTAATGTTAAACATGATCAAAATGTTAAAAACCCTATGAAAATCATGCAAAAAGTGGAGAAAATGAGTCCAAAACATTAAAAATCCCCGTTCGCCGTTGATGGTACAGGTGAATCAAAGACTCTATTTTTGAACCAAATCTCCCAATTTTGGGTAATGATTTTATGGGGATTTAAATATAAAATGATATGGGACTGATTTTTGGGAGGAAATTGCATTAAAAACGCATCAAATGGAGCTTTTTCGTCGGGTTCCATGATAGAACCCGACCAGCATGCGGGTTGACCCGGTTGGAGGTTAAAGACAACCTCAACCTCCAGCCAGGTCTGGGACATTGTGGGGGTGTGTGAGCGTTGTCCCGGCAGTGGTTTTTACTGTAGTTTCTTCTATTGTGCTCCACTCTCCCTTTATGTAACGATGGAATATTTTTTCTAATTTTTCTACTGTGTTAGATATTTATTTCTTAATATTCTTGATTATTTGACATTTTTGACAATTTTTTGAAAATATATTTTAGACCAAAAATTATCTAAAAATAATCAGGAATGTTCTGAATTAAATGATTATATGTAATCTCCTTGGTTGGTGTTGTAAAATTTTATACTCTCAACAGAAAGGATTGATAGAGATATATAGCATATTTGTATGTCTATTTGAATAGTATAAGTGCAAAACTGTTTTGGAATGCTATATAATTTGTTTTTCATGATTAATGAAGGTGTTTTTTTTTTGTTTCACTTTCCTTTAGGACTATCATGATTATTTGGATATAAGCCTGTTTAGATGATTTGCCCAATATATATCACTCTATTGTCTAATATGCTGAAATTGTTTTTATAAAACTTCATTGTGACAATGACAATGTGTATTCTCTTAGATCCGTTTGGGTTTTATATACTCTTAACTTTAATTTACATTATTATTAAAATTAAAGTGTATGTGTTTAATGGATTGTACAAGGTATTGCCATTGAAATGTAATTTTGTGAAATTTTTGCACCAATAAAAAAATGTTTGGTCACAAACTAACAAAGCAACCTAACACTTTCAAGCCCAATTCAATAACTGAAAAAGAGAGCTATGCTCAAATTTATTTTAATTGTATTTAATGTTCTCACATTTTTTCAGGATTGATAAGGATAAGGAAATCTAATCTACATCTAGCACCGATGGCCTAGCCCAAAATGATGGCTTGGCATATTGGTAACCACTCAAAGTGGCCCAATACTATTAGGCCTAATAAACAAATAATAAAAGAAAAGAGAAAATATGGTTATGCTCAATATTTCAAATTACATTTTATTATTAATGCTTTCATATTTTTTCATAATTAATAAGGGTCAAAGAAATTCAACTTTGTTAAAGCTTATGGCTACATGTCAAGGACTTGCCAAAAGCATCAAGACTCCATTGATACGATGGTGCTGAAGGCCATCAAACTATTAAGTCGGCATGTTAATGATCTCTTTATAATTATTTAATTATATTTTCAGTTATTTAACTGATTCATATTTTTTGTTTGATCTTGTCAAAACAGAAAAATATTATTATGTGCTTACATCACATTTATATGTTTGCAACAACTACATCAAATTGACACCTCATTATCTTGCCGATGCGATAGTAATTAGTTTCAATCCTAATGTTGGTCTCACTACTACCACGACGATCTTAATCCTGGGAGTCGATCTCGTTTTGCCATGGTCATGTGAACCCTGTGAACATGTTACAATGACGATATCTTTATCTTGTCTCAACCTTAAACTAAATAAAAATTCTGATGACGGTTATCCTGTTCCAACATTAGAATGAAAATCAATATGTAAGAATATATGCATCACAGCATTCGACATGCCCAATATCTCGGCTCACCAAATATCAAGCTGAGGGGCAAGTGTGTTGAACAGATATTTTAGGCCTAACCGGCTAGCCCAATTATGTAGAAAAACTTCAACAACATAAAAACTAGTAATTGGTCTTCTAAGAAATAGAGTTTTAAAAGTAGACCAATGCTACCTAAGAGGCATAAATCCAAAAGGAGATTAAAGTTTTCCAAAACATAAAGTCTCAAAAGGAGACAAACATTGCCTAATAGGCATAAATCCAAAAGGAGATTAAAGTTCTCCAAAATGTAGAGTCTTAAAAAGGAGACAAATGTTGCTTAATTGGTACAAACTCAAAAAGCAGACCAGCCAATATACTCCAATTGAAATTCACACATAACCAGTATAGCTACAGCTACTACGTTAGGTATATTGTTTATCGATATGATCGTGGTTAGCTCAATCCTAATGACATCTTCTACAGTCAGGTTCTCGACAACAAAACCCACTTGATCGCTTCTTGTCACCTTGAGTTCGATGATGGGATAAGAATTCCCAAAAAATTAAAATGTGGAACCTCATGATGGGTTCCCAATAACGAAACCCACTAGGCTGCTTCATGTCGTCTTAAGTTGGGTAACGGGATAAGAATTCCTGAAAAGCTACAATGTGGAACCCCATGATGGGTTCTCAATAATAAAACCCACTGGGCTGCTTCGTGCTACCTTAAGCATGGTAAAACCAAAAAAAAAGGGGAGTAAAGTCCTCTGAGAGAAAAAACTTGAGAAGGAGACCAAAGTCACCCAAACTAATATGTTGACATCAAGGTCCACATTTGACCAATATGGTTGCAACTACTACATCCATTGGGTACCTTGTTTGCCAATTTAACTGTGATTGATTGTTCTTTATGAAAATTTTCATATATATATACTTGGCTAAGTTATTCATCACTTAAGCCATCTCGACTACTTATATGTCGAGCCGTTTAGTGCTGCCCCAATAAACACTCTCCGGGCCACTTCATGTTGCCTATCTAAAAAATAAATGAAGGGTTGCTTAGAACTACCCAAATAAAGTAAAAGATTAACCGCTTTAAGTCCTAGGGCCACTTTGGGTCGCCTATATCAGAAATAAAGGGCTGCTTATTGTTGCCTACATTAAAATCAACTCTCGATTAATTATCTGAGTTTAAATCTTTACCTCAGAAAAATTACGGACTTTGGTTCCAATAAATATTATCCAAGTCAAAATATTTACTTTGGAACTGAAGCTTTTCAACTAGAAGCTGAAGATGCGATAGTGTAGATTAACCTCAAGGATAGCTTATTACTACTCGAGGCAACAATGAAGATCTTAGAAACTAGGAGGCCGCCAAGAATTGCCCACCTAGGAATGACAAAGGACCTCAGTCTCAATACAAATTCATCAACAGAGGTATAAAGTAACACTTGGGACGCTAAGTGCGGCCTCACCTTGGATCAAGTAGATAAATGATCCAAGTCAGATCAAAATAATAAAGTATCTCGATTTTAATGCCAATGTTAAAGGTCCTAGTTTTGATCACTTCGGATTCTACCTCGGATGAAGGATTACGATCCTAATAAACACTAAACGAATGACCTCATCCTTCTTAAAGTGCCACTACTATTAAGGTCCTCATTTCGAATTTCACCTCGTAACCTAAAAGGACTTTGGTCATCGTGTGAAAAAGTGAAAACGTTATCTCAAGTCAATATATCTCAGGTAAGATGTGTAAACATAAATTTGTGTCCTTTACATTATGGTTCATTATACTAGAACATAATTAGGATCTTAGGAATTCATGGTTTTCACATACATTAAAATCAAATCAATAAATGGTACTAACCTTTGTCCATGATGCGGAATAAACTTTAGATCTGAAAGCCTTCTTGATTGTTGAATCTTTATCGGTCCCTTCCTCTTTCTTGCTTACGCTTTTCACTTTCTGATGGAAATAAACTGTTGGCGTATCCTTATGGGTAGAGACTGAATATATTGGGGTTTAATTTGAAATTCAAAACCATCAGATAGCACCATCAGTTATCGTTTCTTTCGAATTTCAAAACCATCAGTTATCACTAGGATAACACCCACAATCATCAGATAATTGCTCCCATCAAGCAATTACTTAATTATCCTTTTCATAACCTCCCTTAAATTACAACTAATTTACTTTTAGCCCTTTAATATGTTTTAATTAAATCATGCTTAATTCCCATTAAACATGAGACATATTTCTAACATTCTCCCACTTGACTCATGTGGTAAATGTCATTTCATGATTTAATAAAACATCAACTTTAATGCACATAAATTCAGCAAAAAGTTTCATACATTAGTTGCATCATAATTCATAATTAGGAATAAAACCAACAAGAGTCATGACGGTTCTATACTATCAAATCAGCATAGTTCCTTCCATGTACCACTATATTAGCTCTTTCCCTAATATGATACTTTAATGGAAGTATACATTATGTCCCATAGCAAACAACAATATCTTATTAGGGACAAATCCTGTATTTTAACATCATCATTCATACATGCATGTATACATAAATTTAAAAAACATGAAAATTTCAGAAACTTATATATTAATGAGCTCAGAGCATCAATAGTCAATAATTACAATAATGATCAACAGTCATTAGCTGACATAATGCCTATATTATACAAATGACCAGTAAATATCTTGGGCGGTAATCCCTTCGTCAAGGGATTAGCTATCATAAGATCGATACTAACATGCTCTATCGACACTATACGTTTCTGAATCTCTTCTTTAACGGCAAAGTATTTCAACTCCATATGCTTAGCAACCTTTGGAATACTTGTCGTTTTAGAAAAGAAGACTGCTGCGGAATTGTCACAATAAATTTTCAGCGGCCTATCAATACTGTCGACCAATCCAAGTCCTGAGATAAAATTCCATAGCCATTTAGCTTGAATCATGGCCTCAAAGCATGCCACAAACTCAGCTTCCATAGTGGATGCAGCAATTACAGACTGCTTTACCACTTTTTCATGATATAGTTCCTCTAGCTAAAAGATACAAATAGCCAAAAGTGGATTTTCTTGTGTCCACACATCCGGCAAAGTCTGAATCTGAATATCCAATGACTTCAAGGTTGTTAGATTTCCTAAAAGTACGCATGTGATTCTTTGTTCCTTGTAAATATCTCATAACTTTCTATGCAGCTTTCCAATGATCATACCAGGGTTACTCTGGTATCTTCCTAACATTCAAACTGCAAAAACTGATATCTAGTCTCGTACAAGTCTGAGCATACATTAAGCTCCCAACAAGCGATGCATATATGGAATTGTTTCCATTTCTTTCCGTTCCAAATCATTCTTAGGGCATTGCATGAGACTAAAATTTGTCAACTTTTGAATTGGAACGGAGATGATGAGCACTTTTTCATTCCAAATCTCTCTAAAACTTTATTAATATATACTTTCTGAGACAAGGCTAACAATCCTTGTGATCTGTTATGGAATATCTCTATCCCAATCACATAGGTTGCCTCACCCATATCTTTCATTTCAAAGTTACTAAAGATAAATATCTTAGTCTCACTCAGAAGACCAAGATTATTAGTTGCAAGTAAGATGTCATTAACATACAGAATCAAAAATATAAACTTGCTCCCACTGACCTTTAGATATATACACGATCGACGGCGTTTTCTTTAAATTCAAAGGAAACAACGGTATCATTAACTTAAGGTACCATTGTCGTGAAGCTTGTTTAAGTCCTTATATTGATTTCTTAAGTTTGCACACCATGTGCTCTTTTCCTTTTTCTATGAACCCCATTGGTTGGTCCATGTACACATCTTCCTCTAAATTCCCAGAAAAGGCAGTTTTCACATCCATTGGTGTAACTCTATATCATAATGAGCTACCAATGCATAATGATTATTAAAGAATCTTTTGAATAACAATGAAAAGTCTCCTTATAGTCGATACCATCTTTCTGAGTGAATCCTTTTACAACTAGTCTGGCCTGTAACGTTCTAAATTACCATGAGAGTCACGTTTGGTCTTAAAGACCCATTTACAACCAACTCTCTTACAACTTCTGGTAATTCAATAAGGTCCCAACGTCATTCTATTCCATAGATTTCAACTCCTCTTTCATGGCATCTAACCATTTTTCACCATTATTACTATTCATGGTTGTGAAAACGTAACTGATCATCTTCCATTCCCAAGTCAAATTCAGACTCTTGTAGATATACCAATAGTCATTAGAAATAGCGGATCTCCTTTCTCTTTGAGATCTTCTTAATACTATTTGTTGTGGTTCTTCTACTATAGGCTCATTCGGTTCATTTACTATAATTTCATTGTGAGTAGTGGGATCATTTATTTATTATTCTTCATTATTATTAATCGGTACAACAACATGAGAAACAACAACTTTATTAGAGACACAAATCAAGGGAACTTGTACTCTCAATTCTTGAATCCACTTTACGTGGTGTTTCACTCCCACTAACTTCACCATTGTCAATGAACCTAGCATTTACAGTTTCAATAATCTGTGTAGTATGATTAGGACAATAAAATCTATACCCTTTCAATTTTCTGGATAACCAATGAAATAACCACTGATTATTCTTGCGTCAAGTTTCCTTTCATTGGGATTATAGTATCTAATTTCTGTCTGGCAACCCCAAACATGCAGGTGCCTTAGACTAGATTTCCTTCCAGTCACAGTTTCAAAAGGAGTCTTTGGAACTACCTTACTAGGAACCCTATTCAACAGATACATGGCAGTTTTTAAGAGCATAAGTCCACAACGAAATGGGTAAGATGAATTATTTAATAACTTCTAACCATATTTACCAAGGTCCTTTCTGACACACTATTTTGTTGTGGTGTACCTGACATTGTGTATTGAGTACATATGCCTCTCTTTTCAAGGAATTTAGCAAATAAACCTGGATGTTGTCCGCTTTAATCATACCTTCCATAATACTCTCCACCCCTATCAGATCTAACAATTTTTACCTTTATGTCTAATTGCCTTTCAACTTCATCAATGTAAAGCTCCAAAGCATTTACAGCCTAAGATTTATCATGTAGCAAATAGACATAACCCATTAACGTGAAATCATCAATGAAGTGATAAAGTATCTTCTTATTGATAGCGTTAACATCAAAAGGAACGCCACAACATCAGTGTTATAATTTCAAGAAGCTGAGTGCTCTTGTGGCTCCTCTCTTTGTGTTTTGTTGTTTACCTTTAATACATCCACACATACATCAGATCAGTAAAATCAAATCTGGAAGGATTCATTCGTTACCTCATTCCATTCTTTCTTTGGAATATGTCCTAAACGTTTATCACAAGTAGCAAAACATCATTAATTAAGGCACGTTTATGCCAACTTTATGATGCAAGGTCATAAGTGTTCAGCATTAGATTATCAAGACATATTTATATAATCATCACATAGGTACCCATTGTCAATCAAATGATTGTGCTTGTACAAACGAAACAACCACTACCAAATCTAAAGGAATATCCAGCCTTATCAAGTAGAAATTGAAAACTAAATTCTTGGTTTAATATGCTAAGGTAAACAACACAAGTTTCGACACGCTTCCACTAGAGCTTCATTCCATTGCCATGAAGACAACTTTCAAATCTTGGCTTTGTGGCCTGGGTTGTAAGGAATCCCCTGCAACATATTAGAACATGAGTAGTATATCCCAAATCAATCCACCAAGTCTGTTATAAAGTGCATCAGCTAGGTTTGATTCATAACATACAATAAGCCCTAGGCTTACTTCCTTTCAAACCAAGCCTACATTCGGCAATCCTCTGGAAGTGCTAGCCTTTTACAGAAATGACATCTGTTCCATTATGTTCCTTCTTTGTGAATTAGAAGAACGAAGTCCGCTCATTAACTTCAGAGGTCCTCCTCCTTTCTTCTCATGTTTTCTTGAAACTTTTTCTTTTCAAGCTCTTTGACCCTTTTTCACATACATTGATGGAATGATTCCCTGGTTCTTGAGTCTGGTCCTTTCCTAAAACAACATACTGTTCCAATTCATGCACGTTCTTATCCTTTCAATGGTATTAATGTTCATTTGGAAAGGACCATCACATCAGACAATAATGAGTTCGATGAACTGCACCAGGAAATTCATGCACATCCATCCCCAATGACTTCAGTCTGCTGCAATATCCGTCATCTCAATAACATGCCTCATGCATTTGTAAATAACCCATCAAATTTCAATGTTGGGGTCAAGTGTATCACCAGCAAGAGACTTATCAACAGTGGGAGCGCTCTTCCACAAGCTTCATCATTTCTTTGGCACTTTCATTGTGGAAGAGCTGACTAATGTCTCTGGCAATGCTCATCTCGTAGTACCAGACTCAACATGTTGGATTCTTTTCCCATTTTCTATAATGGAACAATTTCCTCTTCAATCTTGTAACAGTATAGTCACTAGTTTCTCTCTCAAAGGCTAATCCATACCCATTACCCTAAAGGTAAAATAGATATTTCTAACTCCATTCAAAGTTGGTCCATTAAAACTGCAACAGTTGAGAACAGGAATGTGTAGCAACTGGCTAACTGCAAAGGAATAAATTTGAAAACATTAATAATTTGAATACCAGATATACCATCAACATGCTTCACAGGATTCAATACATTTCTAATACAATGCATATTGATTCTTTACTTTGGGCACATCATCAATACACAACATTCAACATAATGATGCTAAATAGATAATTTTACATAATTGGCAATTAGTAACACTAACAGAAATATCTATTATCTTCTGGGATATATAGAATATAACTAATAGTATCTTCACATCAACACACATTCATCTCATATTATTAAGAGACAAGCAATCAACCCTTTGGTATCCTTAACTGCCTTTTATAATAAGAACTCAATTTACTCAAATCAAAATAATATTTTCATTTATTTATAGCAATCAAAAAATGAGGGTAATTGAACAACAATCATAAATGTTCAAGAAATAAACAATTCAAGGATTGGCCACTTTGTAAGCTAACAAATCCACCATACTTAATTCCAACAAAATATTTCTAAATAAGGGATTAATTTTCACCATTCAAATTTTTGTTTTAATCCCATCAACATCATACGAACCATCACATTTGACGCCAACCCATCCGGCGCTCCAATCTCGTTCAATCCCTTCGGCGGCGCCAATCCCCAACTTGCAAAGGCATAATGCGACCACCAAATCCGGGGACCGACGAGTCAGCTCGTCTCAGCCCTCCAGAGCGTCTCTGTGAGGAAAGGGACACTGAGGCAGACAGGCCAATCTCTTCGGCAGGGCTTGCAGGAGGCTTTTGCAGTCGCGACCCAGAATCCACCATATCAGATAAGCAACATAGAAGCCCGAGTCCTAGCCGGAGCCCCAGAACCAGAAGCTACGTCATATTCAGTTTCCTCTTGGGTGGCAGCAAGCCCTCCACACCACGGTTGCAGTAGCAGCAATCTCAACAGGTCTCGACAGCAATCTCAACAGCAATCTCAACAGCAATATGAAATCCCCACTCGAAAATGAGAGATCTGTGAGTCTGGGATCTGTCTCGCACATGGTCCGTCAAGCCCAAATACCCCAAATCCGTTCCTTCTGTCTCCGCTCAGCCTCACGGCCTTTGCGAGCGTCAACGAGTACCGGTCGCCAGCCATGTAGTCCTCCAAGATCCGCACGTACCTCGCCAGGATTCGGTCCCAGATTTCAGCGTTCGTCTCTGCGGAGGGTCACGCACGGAGATTAGGAATGCTTGTCACTGGAAAGCAGAGGGACGCCAGAACCTTTGATGGAAAGCAGAGGACCTTTCGAAGGGAACGTTTTCTGGCGATTTTTTCCCTTTTTTTTTTGAACGATTTCTTAGATCTGGAGTTCTCAGATCTTTCTCTTTGTCCATTTTGTGAGAACGATTTAAAAATTATCATACATGAAAAATTAGATTCCCAACCTTGCTCCTGATACCACGTGTTAACACATAAATTTGTGTCCTTTACATTATGATCAATATACTAGAACACAATTAAGATCTTAAAATTCATGGTTCTTCACATAACATAAAATCAAATCAATAATATGGTACTGAACCTTGTCCATTGATGTGGAATAAACTCAGATCTGAAAGCCTCATTGATTGATTTGAATCTTTATCGTCCCTTCCCCTTTTTTGCTTACGCTTTTCACTTGTTGATGAAAAAAATAAATCTCAGTGTATCCTTATGGGATAAAAGACTGAATATATGCGGGTGTTTCATTTCGAAATTCAAAACCATCAGCTAGCGCCATCAGTTATCGGTTTCTTTTCAAATTTCAAAACCATCAAGTTATCGGTTTATTTTGAATTTCAAAAGCCATCAGTTATCACCAGGATAACTTTCCACAACCATCAAATAACTACTCCCATCAAGCAATTACTTAATTAATCGTTCATAACCTCTTTAACTTAAACCTAATTTACCTTTAGCTCTTTATATGTGTTTTAATTAATCATGCTTAATCCCATTAAACAGAGACACATTTCTAACAAGATGATGTTGGTCCCAATGATTTATGACAAAGAAAAGAGATTTCAATCTTATCACGACATTACTTAAGGGAAAAAGGTCTTCGGTCCTAATACCTAACTACGACAAAACTATAATGGTGAAAAGGATTTTAATCGCTACATTTTATGTGCTCACTAAGCCAAATTGCACATTCAAGTCAAGCATGCAAATGAGAGCCCAAAAGAAAATACAACTGTTATCTCCCACTCTTTAAAGTCCAGGGCAAAACAAGGCAATTCAAGCAACCTACTACAAGACATTGGGACAAAGAATCATTAGCCATTCATATCGGAGTAAATATTTCACATCTCGCGATATCACCATTATCTCTGGATATTACCATTATCTCATATATCCTCACCACCCATGAAGGGTTAATAAACAATGCCTTGGCCCAACATTGATGAAAACTAGAAATCTTGCCGAGATGACAAGACACAAACTTGGGAACAGTATTTGGTATAAATATTATTGGGTCTCATAACTGATAAAGATGATTAGCTCGTCGACAAATAAAAGATAAAATCCTCAACTGATATGATTAATATTCAAATTATGCCTAATGATAAGCCTCATTAATATCCCTAAAGGATAGTAATTCTATTCAAAGTGGGATATTACCCCTAATCCTAGTCTGTATAATGGGGATGCTCCCCTCAAATATGATCAATTTATTCTAATACTTAAACTTGCTAAGTCCTCGTCTAACTTGAGCGTCAGAGTACTTTTGTAGGTACACCCCTCCTCATCTTGGAGATATATAAAGAATATAGACAAATATTTTAGGTACTCCTACCTTTTATATTTTGATCGAAACAATAACTATATATCTTTGTATGTTAAGGCATTCCTATTTTTGTTCCTTAGAGAAAGCTAATGTAAAAGTTATGAGGTTAGAGTTTCCGATTTAAAAATTTAATTATTTTTCTACTCTTTCTGTTTTTTCATCTTAATTCATGCAACCTTTTATGTTATTTAATCATTGATAATTAGTTTTTCTCAATTTTATTAGAGATCAAGATGTCACAGGCTGCTCCCAAGTCAACTTCATATTCTAAGCTTTCTTTGGCAAATTGAGACAAGGATGCTTGAACATAACATAGTTGAGTTGTTCATGTTAAGGTTATAATTTTTTTTTTTCAACCAGTGAATTCTTCCAATTGGCAGTTTGGATTGTTTTTTGTTTTGGCTTTATAAATTTTGAACTTTATCCTTCATTATAATATGGAAATTTTCCATAAAGATAATTAAGATAAACTAAATAATTTAGCTGCAGTGTTAGTTGTTTCCCAATTTTGAATTAATCTTACAAATAAGTTGTTAGCTTTCTTAGCTTATTTTTTATAGTACAAATTGTAACACCGTTAAGTAACTTGAGATATTAGAAATGTTCATAACATTACTATTTTTTGGCAGTTATAACTCTAAATTGCAATAGATTATAATTACTAATTTCATTATATGCTTTTTGTAGTAATTGATGATAGGTTGTAGACATGCCACGGAGATTTGAATTTGAATTAATCAATTTTTATCCGTTTCCTATTGAAAAGGTAATTTGTTATTGCTCTTGAGTTCTTACATTTTAAATTAGACGAAATTAATTTCATTAAATTTCTCCAAAATTATTTCTCAAAAATGATATTCCTTTAATACCTTTTACTTTTATAAGTATATCGGTATCACTAGTAATTAGTTAATAATTGTAATGTATCACATTTAATAATTAATTATAAATACAATAGATTATTTTTTGTGGACTCTTATATTTCATTATAATAATAATCTCAAATTTTAATATATTTAAATATAATAATATAAAAAAATAAGTATAATGTATTTACTAGAATTAAATAATTAATAAATATATTTGTTTTATTTAATTTTTATATTAATTATATATTTATCTATTTATATTGGATGAGATAAAAAAACATATTTATTCATTTTTATTTATATAATTTTAAAACTAATTGATGATAATTTTTTATAGTTCAACTTAAAAATTAAGACCAAGCGATATTATAAAATATAAAAATTCAGACAAAAATAATTTGATGTATGTATATTTTAACTTAGTAGAACACATGATCAAATAATAATTATTAGTTGTTAGGGGTACTGATATCCTAATGAAAAGAAAGATAACTGAAGAAATCTAAAAACAAAAAAGCGTCTATTTAGAAAATTTTGAAAAAATTATCAATACTTATCTCACGGATGAGGATCTTCTCCTTTTAATGAATAGAAATAATAGAAAAGTATCCTATTAAAAAAAAAGAGACAAAAAAATTTTAAATACAAAAAGTAAATTTTATAACCTATCATAGTAGGTCCAAGTATAATTTAATCTGTGTCTATTTCTTTAGAAGATTCAAATGTGACTTGTTTAAAAAATTATTAAAAATATTTATTGAAAGTGAATAAAAATTTAGATACTACAACAACTTAATAACACATAATTAGTTAATAATAATAAAAAAATTATTGACAATGATTCAAATTAAACTTCTAAAAGTTAAATGTCCTGTATTAAGTATTAGACATATTCTCTCCTACTTATTACAAACAAGAGGCCTAGTCTTCCACTTGATGTGTGAAGATCCTATTTCTTAATTGTGGCTTGGATGTCCAAATCGGTACATGAGGCATTGTAGACCAATCCCATGCTTCATTACCAAAAACAAAATGGGTGTAGCTGATTAAACAAAAAAATGAAGGCTGAAAATGAAATTGTATATGTTCAATACACCATAGTAGAATATACATGCATCATGCTATATATTAATCCAAACTTATTCCTTGCCTTTACACCGAAAGCAAGATTCAAACTTGGGAATGAAAAAACACAGAAACCAAGAACAAATTGCACCATTCGTAATTAACACCAAATCCACTTAATTTCCTAAGAAATCAAAGTACATAAGAAGCAATACAGGCCAAAAGAAACTGAAGGACGAGGATTTCAGAGACCCCAATGGGTGGAACTACTTCACGGATCCCAGAAGACTTGGCATGCTGA
Source organism: Castanospermum australe (assembly GCA_019955255.1). Taxonomy (NCBI): domain Eukaryota; kingdom Viridiplantae; phylum Streptophyta; class Magnoliopsida; order Fabales; family Fabaceae; genus Castanospermum; species Castanospermum australe. The sequence continues at coordinate 194,162 of NSJW01000129.1, read as the reverse complement.
GGCAGAGACTCCTCCGGAACCATCACCCTCACAATCATCTTCTGTCCCTTCTCGCAGTGCCCAGATGCCCCACTGATGAAGTAGAAAGACCCTGAGTGGTCCAACCTGAACACAGTGTTGCCATTGTTGGAGAAGAAGGTGGGGTGAATGGAGTTGCAGTGCTTGTAATCTGCCTCGTTCACCTCCATCACAGAGTCCTTCTTGTACCTAAAATCTGCACCCAGAAAAAGGCCAAATTGATGAACCCATTTATGAAGAAAACATGCGTTTGGAGAACAAGGTGGGGTGAGAGTGATGCATGCAGTGCTTACGGATGGAGTCACCAACTTGGAACCTGTTGCTGGAAGCCCAGTCGTTGAGGATGTTGGTGTCGTTGGCAGGTGGGACAACCCACCCTTTCGAGGCTCCCACTTGGAACTCAAAGGAAGAGACAGAGTAGTGTTGGAGACCAGAGGAAATGGCTAACAAGAGGAGCACAAGTTGGGAGGTGGGACTGGAACTCAGAGAGGAGGAGGAAGCCATTGAAACTATGGGAGAGGCAAGAGGAGAATTAACGAGTGTAAGGGCTCTGAGATGCAGAGTTTGTGGACAAAGTGGCACTCGATGGTGTTGTGGAATGTGGAACTCTGGTGAAATTGGTTGGTTTTAATATATAGATAGAAGTTAATAGAGAGAGTGGCGAAGTTGGGCGTGCTAGAGTTGGAGGAGACATGGGTGTAGTGGGTGGTTACAGTTACATACAAGGCATCGCTGGGATTGCTAGCTAAATTGACTTGAAATGTTGGGTCCAACTCCGATCAATTCAGTTAACTCTATTGAATACAACCCAAAAAAAAAAAAAAGTTAACTCTATTGAAATTATCGATCAGATGGGTAATTTGGTGGTATGGGTAGAGGAGAAAAATATTCTCCAATTACCTTACCTTTGGGTAATAACCAACTAAGAAATTTAACTTTAAAACATACTAATTGATGGATTAAATTTCAAAAAAGAATATTTCAACAATAAATATAAATAAAAAGATTATGTGATAATTTATAACCATGTATTTTTCTTATATTTAAATTGTGTTGATATGTAAAATTAGATATTTTTATCTTTTTAAAATTTTCATAAAAAAAAATTACCAGTGAAATTCAGTTTTTAAATTGATAATAATAAAAGTTCAATTTTTTAATTGATTTATCCCAAAAAATTTAAATACCTACGTGATAGTTCAGTCAAATTTATACAGATACAAGCAGCAATATGAAGAATAAATACACTATAGCATAATCACCGGATTATGGGCTACGATGGGTACTCACGGGCTGTTTGATTCCCAAACCGTCGGGAGTATTACTGGCTTCTCTACGCCTCTAGAAACCGGAAACGTTGAAGATATGGTTATTGGTGTGGAGTAGATTTTAGTGTATCTTTATATTGGTTTATTTTTTTTAATCAAAACAGTTTATATTCATAATCCTCTTAAGAAAGTTTTTTAAAAAATAAAACGATTTTTTTAAAAATTAAACTATTTCTAAACGTGTTATTAAACTAATAAATTGATTTTGTTGGATGCTCTAAAGTTTACGGTGCCGAGGAAGTGACAATCACTTAAAAAAAGTTGGTAGATTAGAGAATAAAGTGTAGATTCATGGTATGATTTAAAGAATAAAGCGCAGGAATAGAGACTACTGATTTAAAAAATTAATGGTTGCCAATGAGAGTTTTCTCAATTGGTACAATTGATATACGTTAAGCTTTTGGACTTTTAGTATATTCTAACCTTGAAATAGGACAATCTCTCTTTTTCCTTAACTTTTTATCAAAAAACAAAATGAATGGTTTGAATTTTGATTTTTAATAAAATACCAGCACATTGATAATAAACTACAAATATGTTATGACTAGCTCCTTTAATTTTTTTCATAAATGGTCCCCACTCCCTACACTTTCAATAATTCAAATCCTAAAAGAAATCATAATTTATTATGCATATATTTATATCTTATTAAAATTTAAACCGTTACTTTTTTAATTAATAATCATTGATACTGCATTTTATTCTGAAATAATGCACTCTTTTTTGTCCCTCATAATTATTATCATTAATTCATTTTTAATGTCTTTTTGATAGTTGACACTATTTGATATGATCACACTTAAATGAATAGTCTTATTCTAGATAATCTTGTTCTCTAACCTTTAATATTTCTCTCAAAATGAATTAATGATACAATCATCTTTACCCTATTCTTATTTACACAAGTTGTTACCACTAATTAAATATACTACCTAACACAAAAGTGTACTAACAATTATAATTTCTATCAATATCTACCCCAGAAAAAACAATTTTACCTTCAAGATTGATGTAAAAACTGTACAAACAATACTATGCTTAGCAACATTTCCTATTGACACATACCACATATCAACACTTTCAAGTACCTTACTGCCACTTGCTATTGTTAATTTCTGGTGTCTGTGGCCTTTTAGATGAGGAGAAGCTTAGTGGGCCATCAACAAAAACTTTCCCTTCCATTACCTTTTGTGCATGCAAATGTTACCTTTTCCAAGCTGTAACTATGCCCATATCCAAATTGTGCCGTTTTCAATTCTTTGAGCTTGAGATCAGTGACAAAGAATCTCTTGTTACACGGTCAAAGAGAATGTGAACAGAGGAAAAGCAACGAACGAGAAGCAGAATATAGAAGAATCTGAAAGTGTATTATGATAATAACGTATCTGTTACAATACATATATATATGTATATATACTAAGACAATTGTACTACTAGTGCACTACCACATATTGTACTAATATAACAAAACTATTACCACCTAACTGACTTTCTATCTATATACACTAACATCCCTCCTCAAACTCAGGGTGGAGATTTGTGAGTTTGAAAATCTGTAACCCGGAGCTTGTTTCTGAGAAGTATGAACCTAGTGTTGGATAGTGGCTTGTTGTGCCAATTACACCACGCAAGTGTACATAAGTAATATAATGATAAGAAAGTATTGCTCCCACGAGAATTAACTCTAATTTTATCTTGGGTACTAATCAATCATGCACAAAGTTTTATCCAAGACATCGTATTTTCACAATCTAAAATCAAAAATAAAATTTAGCAAAAATAATTAAAGACAAAATGTCACAACCAAATCTTGAGTAAGAGTGAGAGTCAATGAGTTTAAATCTAGGGATCAACATCCCTTGCTATTTTACTCGAATGTAAGCACCTCTTCATTAGAAGCTACCAATGAAATAGATTTGCTAGCTAAGGCACAACAATATTTATAAGCCTCTCTCGATGGTAATATAAACATATGTCTCTTAAGCAATACACTATATTTCTATGTGGATTGAATTAACCTCAAACACTTGCTATGCATGACTAATAAGTATATCTCTATCCTAATTGTGATTCAATTCACTCAAAATTTGAATGAAATTGAACATGCATTATCCAATTCCCAAAGTCAAACACCCAAATTCCTATCTCTAGATCATTAGGGTTCCCCACATCAAACAATTGGTGGCCAAATAATTGCAAACATTAAGAAAAGGAATAGATAAATAAATCATTTTCATTAATAGAAAGTAAGAAGAAATACAATTAATCCAAGCTACAAAACAAGTTCAATTGGAACCCTAGAAAAGAGGATTAGAACCTCATAGTCACAGTAAGCATATACAAGAGAGAAAAGATCAAAATCATCAACGAAACTAGAAGGAGAGAATGAAAGGAACTAGATGGAATGATGCTTGAGCTTTGATCTTCAATCCGCTCCTTAGTCTTCTTGAGTCTCTTGATTCTTTCCCACAAAATCACCCCAAAGAAGCCCAGAGCCTTTCTCTCTAAGCTCTCGAATCCATTGCAAACAAAAACTCCTCTCTATTTTACTTTGCGTTTGTATCTTAAAATGGGTCATTTTTTCGCTACGAGGCCGCTATTCTAATTTTTGGAAGCAGCGACTTCGTGACCTCAGGTAAAAATTGAAATATCATACAACACTTGAGAGCTACGACACAAATTGTTGGAAGCCGGGGCCTTGTAGTAGAGCTATGGCACAAATTGTTGGACTTGATGACACTTTCTTCCCTTCTAACATTTCTTCTTCCACTTGATTTGAAACCCTCCATTTTGGTTAACCTACATAGCAAGAACAAGTATCCTAAATGAGAAGATCACCACTATGAAATTCATCATTTTACTTCATTCTACATAAGAAACTGATCAATTCATAGGAAATGCAAGTGTTATACAAATATTAAAATTTAACGCAGATTTTTAAACTTAATAAATGATCTCAAGGACAAAGCAACAGCTTTTGAAGGAAAATTAAGGGTAAATAACTCTATTTCATAGAGTTATCACACCCCCAAACTTAAGATTTTGCTAGTCCTCAAGCAAATGATATAACTCAAAACCCAAAATTTATAAGACCCTTGAACAAGACAAAATGAATTTAAGTGAACTTGAAACAACATACCACCAGTGTTCTTGTCTCATGCAAGTTATCACAGATTACTTCAAAATCTTATTCAAAGGTCCAACATATGTACACGAGATCTCTTCTTAAACATGGCAAGCACATCCAGATAGGTTTATGGAAATGGACATACATATCAAACTTGAGTCTCATAGAATTGCTTTTCATCTCTCTCTCCACTAATGTAGACAAACGCAGAACTCACAATCATGAAGGTCTTTAAAAGCTTGTATTGTAAGGCCAAGGGTGATGGGCTATGAAAGGAAGGGATGGATAAAAATCAAATATTGGGATACATATCCATGCAAACTCACAATTGACCAAGAAAAGGAAATGACAAGTAGTGCAAATGGTCAAACCTAGGAACCAAACACTTATTCACTTTCTTCGTCTACTTTTTTTTTTTTATCAACAAAAATGTCCACCCTTTTTCCTATTTCAGCTTTCTCTTTTTTTTTTTGAATAAACAAAATTTTCCTTTCAAATAATAACACCTCTTTTCTTTTCATACCATTCTTGTTTTGGTTGGTTCCCCAAACTCTCTCTCTCTCTCTCTCTCTCTCTCTCTCTCTCTCTCTCTCTCTCTCTCTCTCTCTCTCCTCCTTCTCTCTCTCTCTCTTCTCTCTCTCTCTCTCTCTCTCTCTCTCTCTCTAATCAATATGCACTTTTATTCACTTTCGTTTGCTCAAATCATGAATTTACAAACTATGCTCCCAACAAGGTTCAGTGTAGTGTATGGGTCAAATAAAATTAGCATGAAGTAAATGGTTTAAGGGTAAGAAAACTGTAGGTAAAAGAAACAATATAAACAGAAGAAAAACAAGGCAAAACAAAAACAAGGTTTTAAGGGGGACCTAGGGATATATACATGTTGAGGTTAGCTAGAACGACTCAAACTGTCCAAAGAATGCCCTAATCATTTCATGAATCATACACTGCCTAGGATTTCACCTCAAGAGAGAATCAAACACTTTTTGAGGCACAGGTAATCAATTCACATGCACAAGATAAGCTTTCTCTAAACACGGATTGCCCAAGGCAATGGAACTTACACAATCTCATGTACAAGTGTCCTATCCCCAAGAACAAGATTAATCCATAATCTCATTTCATCATTGCACTAATCAACTCAACAACTGGCACATAAAGTTTGAAGCTCAATATTCACTCATTTTGTCTGCATCAATTTAAAGCATGACCTGAACATCAAAGGAATAAGCCTTAACAGATCAAAAAGAACTTAACATGGAAAGCAACACGAGGAAGGGTTATATCTAAGAGAATCATTGACGTGAACTTGTCGAACTCACTCAAATTAACCAGGCTTATAAAGAAATTTGTAATATAGGACAACCTGGATTGTCTCCCAAGGATTTTTGCATAGAACTAAATCACTCAATTAAAAACAAAACAATAAATAGGGGGGTTTTAATTCGATTAAAATTAAAGCAAGAGAAAATTAATGCAAGAGATAAAACGAAATTAACAATTTAAAAGCAATCAACCAACCCAGAATTGAGGTTTCAAGGACATCCGTCACTAGACAAAGAATTACTGAATCTCGTGGTTGACCCTAAACAAATCGGAATCCCTGTATTCATATAGGAACCCTCTCTACTAGACAATCACCTAGCATTTAATCAAACTCTTGGCGTGTTCACCCATGCCATTGCATAGTGTTCACTTCAACCTGTTTTGATTTTAAGTCCTTTGGGTTAATCAACCTAAATATTAAATCTAACATTTAATCCCTTCCCCTGGATGATCAAAATACAGAAATCATAAAACAAACCTCATGGACAAACCTCATCCGCTCGGATTCAACGTACACAATCGTGTTGCTCAATTCGAGTAAAGGGGGAAGAAAAACGGATTCAGTTCATGGAGAGCACGAGTCCTCTGGATTCAACAGTAAAATCCTTCAACTCATGGGTTGATTGAATGGAAAGTTAGCCTACCATGGCTGGGAAAAAAAAACAGAAAACGAAAAGGAAAGAAAAAGAAGAACAAGATGAACAAGATGAGAGAAAAGAGAAGAGGGTGTAGATCTGAAATTTCTCCAAAATGTCAAAAGCTGCTATTCATGTTACCCTAATATGCTATTTTAAACCTAAAACTAAACAGGGTCAGGGCTCCAAAACTGGCCCAAATTAAAAACATAACTAATGGCTTTGGTCTTAGGTAATTTGGACTCCTAATTACAAAGTTAAGCCCAATTAACTAAACATAGCTCCAGAATTTCGTGACTGACTTTGGCTCCAATTTTGACTGCCTTCTTGTCAGAATTTGGCCTTTAAGCCTCTAATACCATTTGTAGCTCTTTGATTTATCTGCAAAACGAAATAAGAATGAGGTTAATTCGGATACCTAGAACAAAAGTTATGATCAAATACTGGATCAGTGTAAATCTGAAAAAATAGCACGAAAATGAATTAAATCCAATTAAAAGCCCAAAGCCCAATTTGGACCAAAAATCTTTAATTACACACTAAACAACCCTAAAATCATTAATCAAATGCAACAATTAAGTGTGATATAATTTAATTATCAATCAGACAGGCTCAGAAGCAAGATCCGAGTGTAGATGTTTCTTTTCGGACAACAAGACATATTTTGGGAAGATAAAGAATTGATGAAGTACCAAGATAGAATTGTTATTCCTAAAGGTGAGTTAATTGATGAAATCCTGACTGAGGCACATAAAGGGGCAGTTTTCAATTCATCCTGGAGCTACCAAGATGTGTCAAGATTTGAAAAGAAATTTTTGGTGGTCTGGAATGAAGAGAGACATAACAGAGTATGTTTCAAAGTGTCTCACATGCCAAAAGGTAAAGATCGAACACCAGAAACCTATCGGATTACTCCAACCCCTTGAGATTTCCGCAGTGGAAATGGGATAGTATCTCAATGGATTTTGTGGTTAGCTTGCCAAGGACAACAGACAGGTTATGATTCTATCTGGGTTATTGTTGATAGACTCACAAAGTCAGCACATTTTCTTCCAGTAAAAGTGACTTTTTCTACAGAAAAATTAGCCTAGATTTATATCAGTGAGATTGTTAGACTTCACGGGATACCTGAGAACATAATCAGTGACCAGGATCCGAAGTTTACATCTCGGTTTTGGGGATCGTTGCAAGATGCTTTTGGCACTTAACTGAGGTTGAGTACAGCTTATCACCCTCAAACTGATGGTCAGACAGAGAGAAACTATCCAGACTCTTGAAGATATGCTGAGAGCTTGCACTTTAGAGCAGGGTGTCAAGTGGGATAAAATATCTGCTTTGGTGGAAATTTTCCTACAACAACAGTTTTCACTCCAGCATAGGCATGGCACCCTATGAGGCATTGTATGGTAGACGATGCAGGACTCCTACATGTTGGACAGAGATTTGGTAAGAAACAGCTGTTAGGACCAGAATTGGTTCATGATACATCTGAACAGATTCAGATGAATAAAGAAAAACTGGTGAAAGCCCAGAGTCGTCAGAAAAGTTTTTATGATCACAAACATAGGCCCCTAGAGTTCAATGAAGAGGAACATGTATTTGTGAGGTTGTCACGCTGTTACGGGTGTAGGACGAGCTCTTGGTGTTAGGAAGCTAAGTCCCAGGTTCATCGAGCCTTATCAGATACTCAAGCGAGTGGGGCCAGTTGCCTACCAGTTTGCATTGCCTCCACAGTTGTCAAATCTCCATGATGTCTTCCATATATCGCAACTAAGGAGATATGTCCAGGATCCTGAGCATGTGGTGCAGCCTAATCAAGTTCAGATTAGAGAGAATCTGAAGATCGTTATGGCACCTGAGAGAATTTTGGAAGAGAAGGAGCAGAAGCTGAGGACAAAGATCGTTCCATTGATAAAAAGTTCAGTGGAAGGGTAGATCTCCAGAGGAAGCAACTTGGGAAAGGGAAGACCGCTCCTACAGCAATATCCTGAGTTGTTAAACAGGTAATCACTCTGATTTTGTGAGCAAAATCTTAAAAAGGTGGGGAGAATATAATATCCCAAATAGCCTAAATGAATGGGAAATGATAAGGTTATGAAAAAGGTTAATGTGGGTTAAGAAGTTAAAATTTTCGTTAGGACTAATTGAGGTCAAAATGCAATTATGTGAGTTATAGGGGTCAAAGCACAAATATTAAAAGTTTTAGGGCAAAAGTATAATTAAGCACAAGTTGCCAAAACTTTAGAATTAATCTTGTGTAAGCCATCCTATATTAGTCTTGTGAGCCCTAATTTGATGGCTATTGGATGAAAATTTGATGGTATGATGAAAAGGTTGTAAGTTACCAAAAGTAAGAATGGAAGCATAGGATCAAAGTAGGATATTTTAAGACATCCTTGGACTTAGTCAACCATTTGCTTCATCTTCTTCCTTTGTGATGGCTGAGATTTTTCTTTCTCTCATTCCTCCATTTGTGCTCCACCTTTCTTAGCCAAAAATACACCAAGTTTTGAAGCTTTCAAAACCAAAAAGCTTAGGTTCTTCTTACCTTAGAAAACCCAAAGTTTAGGAGAAGAAAAAGAACCCTTTTACCCTCTCTTGGAGCCTTTGTGTGCCATCCATGAGGTGGGAAGAAAGTGTGATTTTCCACCTTAGAAGCTAGGAATCATGTTGTTCTACCAATTCAAGAGTGTTTAAGGTGAGTAGGACTTGATTCCTTTGCTTTTCATGGATTAAACTTAGGGTTTTGATTTATGTGCATAATGGGTTTATGTTTCTCCTATGGTTTTTGATATGTATCTATTGTTGTGTGGAAAAGGTTTGTTGGTGATATTGAAGGTGGAGGAAGAATGGTTGAAATACCATTGGAATCAAGTTTGGCTTAGGTGGTGTGTATTCTTGAATTTTTCAAGAATAGGGGTAAGAGTTCTAACCTTGGAATTTTTGAAATTGTGATCCTTGGTTTGATGATTTTGTGTGTGAATTGAGGAAAAGTGAACTCAAGGGTGGAGGGGTCTTCAAGGACCATGGGTTTACTGAGATTTATTTCTCACCCCATTTGGGGCTATGTTTTCAGGTCCTCAAGCATGAGGGATTAGTTCTTCCAAGGGAAAGAAGCATGTGTAGCCCTCTTGAAAAAGAGGAAAGATGACATGTAGATATTTTGGGATCATATGTATGGATAACCATTTTGGGATGTATAATCACTTGTAACCCTTTTTGTCAACTTCTTCGTACTCTTGATTTAGAGGCATTGTAAATGTTGAATATGCCATATGAATCAAGTGCTTAGTATGTGTATGTACTCCAAGTGATGATATTCAATTTAGTACTAAGCAAATTATGTAAATGTGAGATGGTATGATATGATTGAGCATGTATGCAAATTATGCAAATGTGCTATGTTTTGGTCCAATTGATAAATTGTGTGTCATGTTGGTTAAATGCAAATTAGGGGTATCCATGGATGGATTTTAGGGAAAATGATTGTGTATTAGGTGAGTGGACATTCAATATATGCTTTGAGGCTAATTAGGTACCTAAATGGTCCATGAATGTGCCCCTACAACATGCAAAACCGAGGCTGTCCTGTTTTCGGATTCACTGTTTGGCTGATGATGAACATGTTGTGGTAAAATAAACATAACTTGAGCTAGAGTGGTCCAAATGAGGTGAAATTTGAACACACGTGAGGCTAACTTAGAGATATTTAATTCTGGAAAGTTTTATAATTTTATGGACAAGTGACCGTTTCCCAGTTTCCCTGTAAATGTCGCTGCTCTGTTTCCAGGAGTCCAGTCTGGACAGTTAGTTTGGGACAAGCATAAATCGAGTTATACTGAGCCAAATGGTGCAAATAATATGTAATTGGAAAGATTAGATTGTCTAGTTTAACATAATAAAAATTTAGAATTTTTACCTTAGTGGTTAATTCCCAGAAAGTCAGTGAATGTGACGGACTCGGATGCGGTGGCCAGTATAGCACAGCCATTTGGTGAGATGCATAACTCGGATTATACTTAACCAAATGGCTCATAATATACCTTTTTGGAAAGCTTATGATGTATACTTTATCCTAATAGAATATGAGATTTTTGGTGAAGTAGATTAGTCCCAAGTTATCGAAATAGTTAAGGCTGTTTATGGTTGAATTATGGTGAAAACTCTATCTTCTTGTTTCTCTTGAAGAACAACTTGTGGACTCTTATAAGTTATGGTGTGAGCTTTTCTTAGCTAATCCACCTCGAGAATTATATGACTGGTTATTGTTGATGTATGTTTTTATTCCTTCCGCTGTGTTGCTTAATTAAACGTTGCGCTTAGAGACCATAAAGGTTAACGGTTCGGATGCATACGGGGCGTTACACTAAGCACTCCCAAAAGCTTCAAGGGATAAAAATAATTCTGGTTATTCATTGTTGTTTTTCTTAGATGAAAGTTTAGCGAGTTTTTGTTATTCGAGAAGCCTATAGGATGTTTCTGTGACCTCAATCTCTCCTCAAAGCTTCAAAGGATGAGAATATGTCTTGTTTACTCGTTGTTATCTCTCCGAGACTAAGGTTTGGTTTCTATTGTCCTGTCTTTGACTTTTTGGACAAATGGACAAACTTAGCAAGTTTTTCTGATTCAAGAGGCCTACAGGATGTTTATGTGACCCCAAGCTTTCCCCAAAGCTTTAAGGGATGACAATATGTCTTAGTTTTTCGATGTTGTTCGTCTTAAACGAAAGTTTGGTTCTTTTTAGTCTATCTTTGATTTCTTTTATCAAACGGACAAACTTAGCAAGTTTCGTGATTCGAGAGGACTAGAAAATGTTTCTCTGACCCCAACCTCTCTTCAAAGCTTCAAAGGATGACAATATGACTTGTTTATTTGTTGTTATTTCTCTTAGACGAAAGTTTGGTTCCTTTTGTCCTATATTTGACTTTTTTTTCAAGTAGATAAACTTAGCGAGTTTTTGAGATTCGAGAGGCCAATAGGATGTTTGTGTGACCCCAAGCTCTCCCAAAGCTTCAAGGGATGACATATGTCTTGGTTATTCGTTGTTATTTATCTTTGACGAAAGTTTGGTTTCTTTTGTCGTATCTTTGACTCTTTGGTCAAACAGACAAACTTGGTGAGTTTTTAAGATTCGAGAGTCCTATAAGATGTTTGTGTGACCCCAAGCTCTCGCTAAGGCTTCAAGGGGTGACAATATGTCTTAGTTATTCGTTGTTGTTTCTCTTAGACGAAAGTTTGGTTCCTTTCGATCTATCTTTTATTTTTTAGTCAAACAGACAAACTTAGCAGGTTTTTGTGATTCGAGAGGCTTAGAAGATGTTTGTTTGACCCTAAGCTCTCCTCAAAGCTTCAAGGGATGACAATATGTCTTGGTTATTCGTTGTTGTTTCTCTTAGATGAAAGTTTGCTTCCTTTTAGTCTATTTTTGACTTTGCGTCAAACGAACAAACTTAGCATATTTTGGTGATTCAAGGTGCCTAGAAGATGTTTATCTGACCCCAGGCTCTCCCCAAAGCTTCAAGGGATGAGAATATGTCTTGGTTATTGGTTATTATTTTTCTTAGACGAAAGTTTAGTTCCTTTTGGTCTATCTTTGTCATTTTGGTCAAGCGGATAAACTTAGCAAGTTTTCATCATTCGAGAGGCCTAGAGGCTGTTTGTGTCACCCCAAGCTCTCCTCAATACTTCAAGGGATGAGAACTGGTCTTTTTGATTATTTGTTGTTGTTTCTCTTAGACAAAAGCTTGGTTCCTTTCGGTCTATTTCACCTTTCAGTCAAACGGACAAACTTAGCTAGTTTTTGGGATTCGAGAGGTCTATACGACGTTTGTGTGATCCCAAGCTCTTCCCAAAGTTACAAAGGATGAGAATATATCATGGTTATTCGTTGTTCTTTCCCTTAGTCGAAAGTTTGGTTTCTTTTGTCCTATCTTTGGCTTTTTGGTCAAACGGACGAACTTAGCATGTTATCGAGATTCGAGGGGCCTAGAGGATGTTTGTGTGACTCCAAGCTCTCCTTAAAGCTTCAAGTGATGACACTATGTCTTGGATATTTGTTGTTGTTTCTCTTAGACAAAAGTTTAGTTCATTTCAGTCTATCTTTTACTTTGAGGCTAGACAGACAAACTTAGCATGTTTTCATGACTCAAGATGCCTAGAGGATGTTTGTGTGACCCCAAGCTCTCCCCAAAGCTTTAAAGGATGAGAATATGTCTTGTTTACTCGTTGTTGTTTTTCTAAGACAAATGTTTTGTTTCTTTTGTCCTACCCTTGACTTTTTGGACAAATGGACAAACTTAGCAAGTTTTTTTGATTCGAGAGGCCTGCAGGATGTTTGTGTGACCCCAAGCTCTCCTCAAAGCTTCAAGGGAGGAGTATAATTCTTAGTTATTCGTTGTTGTTTCCCTCAGACGAAAGTTTGTGTGGCCCAAGCTCTCCCTAAAGCTTCAAGGGATGAGAATATTTCTTGATTATTAGTTGTTGATTCTCTTAAATGAAAGTTTAGTTCATTTTGGTCTATCTTTGGCTTTTTGGTCAAACGGACGAAATTAGCGAGTTTTCGTGGTTTGAGGGGCCTAGAGGATGTTTGTGTGATTGCAAGCTCTCCCTAAAGCTTCAAGGGATGAGAATATGTCTTAGTTATTTGTTGTTATTTCTCTTAGATGAAAGTTTAGTTTCTTTTAGTCCATCTTTGACTTTTCGGTCAAACGGACAAACTTAGCAAGTTTTCGGGATTCGAAAGGCCTAGAGGATGTTTGTGAGACCCCGAGCTCTCCTCAAAGCTTCAAGAGATGACAATATGTATTGCTTATTCGTTATTTTTTTGCTTAGATGAAAGTTTGGTTTTTTTTTGTCTCTCTCTGACTTTTTAGTCAAATGGAAAAACTTAGGAAGTTTTCGTGATTTGAGAGGTTCAGAGAATATTTGTGAGACCCTAAGCTATCCTCAAAACTTCAAGAGATGACAATAAGTCTTGGTTTTTAGTTGGTTTTTCTCTTAGACGAAGGTTCCTTTTGGTCTATCTTTGACTTTTTAGTCCAATGGACGAGCTTAGCGACTTTTTGTGACTTGAGAGGCCTTGAGAATATTTGTATGACCCCAAGCTCTCCCCAAAGCTTCAAGGGATGAAAATATGTCTTGGTTATTCATTGTTGTTTCTCTTAGACGAAAGTTTGGTTTCTTTTAGTTTATCGTTGACTTTTTGATCAAACAGATAAACTTAGCAAGTTTTCGTGATTCGAGAGGCCAAGAGGATATTTATGTGACCCAAAGCCCTCCCGAAAGCTTTAAGGGATGAGAATATGCTTTGGTTATTCGTTGTCATTTCTCTTGGATGAAAGTTTAGTTTCTTTTAGTCTAGCTTTGACTTTATTGTCAAATGGACGAACTTAGCGTGTTTTCGTGATTCGAGAGGCCTAGAGGACAAACTTAATGAGTTTCCGTTATTCGTCCGTTTGACCAAAAACTCAAAGGTTGATGAAAAAGAACAAAAGTTTCGTTTATGAAAAACAACAACGAATAACCAAGTCCTATTCTCATCCCTTGAAGCTTTAGGGAAGCTAAGGGTCACACATACATCCTCTAAGCCTTTCGAATCACAAAAACTCGCTAGGCTTGTCCGTTTGACCAAAAAGTCAAAGATAGACCAAAGGGAAGGAAACTTTTGTATAAGAGAAACAACAACGAATAACCAGACATATTCTCATCCTTTGAAGCTTTGGAGAGAGTTTGGGATCACACAAATGTCCTCTGGGCCTCTCGAATCACAAACACTTGCTAGGCTTGTCTGTTTGACCAAAAAGTCAAAGATAGACTAAAAGGAAGGAAACTTTCATGTAAGAGAAATAACAACGAATAACTAAGACATATTCTTATCCCTCGAAGCTTTGGGGAGAGCTTGCGGTCACACAAACGTCGTCTAGGCCTTTCGAATCATGAAAATTTGGTAGGCTGGTCCGTTTAATGAAAAAGTCAAAGATAGGCCAAAAGGAATCAAACTTTCGTCTAAGAGAAATAACAACGAAGAACCATCACATACTCTTATCCCTTGAAGCTTTGGGGTGCGTATGGGGTCACACAAACATTCTCTATGCCTCTCGAATCCTGAAAAGTCACTACATTCGTCCGCTTGATAAAAAAGTCAAAAATTAACGAAAAGGAACCAAACTTTCGTCTAAAAGAAACAATAACAAACAACCAAAACATATTCTCATCCTCTCAAATCACGAAAACTCGCTAGGTTTGTCCGTTTGACAAAAAGGTCAAACATATACCAAACGGAAACAAACTTTGATCTAAGAGAAACAGCAACGAATAACAAAGGCATATTCTCATCCCTTGAAGCTTTGGGCAGAGCTTGGAGTCACACAAACATCCTTTGGGCCACTTGAATCACAAAAACTTGCTAAAATTGTTCGTTTGATCAAAAGGTCAATGATAGACAAAAAGGTACCAAACTTTCATCTAAGAGAAATAACAATAAATAACGAAGACATATTGTCATCCATTGAAGCTTTGGGGAGAGCTTGGAGTCCACAAACATCCTCTTGGCCCCTCGAATCACGAAAGCATACAAAGTTTGTCTGTTTGACCAAAGAGTCAAAGATGAACCAAAAAGAACCAAACTTTCGTCTAAGAAAAACAATAACCAATAACAAAGACATATTCTCATCCCTTGAAGCTTTGGGGAGAACTTAGGGTCACACAAACATCCTCTAGGCCTTTCAAACCACCAAAACTGGCCAGGCTTGTCCATTTGACCAAAAACTCAAATATAGACCAAAAGTAACGAAACTTTCGTCTAAGAGAAACAACAACGAATAATCAAGACATATTCCTATCCCTCGAAACTTTGGCAGGAACTTGGGTCACACAAACATCTTCTAGGCCTCTCGAACCACAAAAACTCGCTAGGCTTGTCCGTTTGACCAAAAAACCAAAGACAGACCAAAAGTAAGGAAACTTTCGTCTAAGAGAAACAACGGCGAATAACCAAGACATATTCTCATCCCTTGAAGCTCAGGGGAGAGCTGGGGTCGCACAAACGACGTCTAGGCCTCTTGAATCACGAAAACTTACTAGGTTTGTCCGTTTGACCAAAAAGTCAAAGATAGACCAAAAGTAAGGAAACTTTCGTCTAAGAGAAACAACAACGAATAACCAAGACATATTCTCATCCCTTGAAGCTTTAGGGAGAGCTTGCGGTCACACAAACGTCGTCTAGGCCCTTTGAAACATGAAAACTTGCAAGGTTGGTTCGTTTGATGAAAAAGTCAAAGATAGTCCAAAAGGAATCAAACTTTCATCTAAGAGAAACAACAACGAAGAACCATGACATATTCTCATCCCATGAAGCTTTAGGGAGCGCATGGGGTTGCACAATCATTCTCAATGCCTCTCAAATCTCGAAAAGTCACTACATTCGTCCGTTTGACAAAAAAGTCAAAGATTAATGAAAAGAAACCAAACTTTCGTCTAAAAGAAACAACAACAAACAACCAAAACATATTCTTATCCCCTGAAGCTTTGGAGATAGCTTGGGGTGACACAAATGGCCTCTAAGCCTCTCAAATCATGAAAACTCGCTGGGTTTGTCTGTTTGACAAAAAAGTCAAACATAGACCAACCGACAGCAAACGTTCATCTAAGAGAAACAGCAATGAATAACCAAGACATTTTTCATCCCATGAAGCACTGGGGAGAGTTTGGGGTCAGGCAAACATCCTCTATGCCTCTTAGATCTCAAAAAGTCGTGACATTTTTGTATTTAACCAAAAAGACAAAGATTGACAAAAAAGAACAAAACTTTCATTTAAGAGAAACAACAACGAATTACCAAGACATATTCTCATCCCTTGAAGCTTTGGGGAGAACTTAGGGTCACACAAACATCCTCTTGGCCTTTCGAATCCCGAAAACTCGCTAAGCTTGTCCATTTAACCAAAAACTCAAAGATAGACCAAAAGTAATGAAACTTTCGTCTAAGAGAAATAACTACGAATAACCAAGATATATTCTGATCCCTTGAAACTTTGGGGAGAACATAGGGTCACACAAACATCTTCTAGGCCTCTTGAACCACGAAAACTTGCCAGGCTTGTCCGTTTAGCCAAAAAGCCAAAGATAGACCAAAAGTAAGAAAACTTTTGTCTAAGAGAAACAATGGCGAATTTTTCGAATCACGAAAACTTAATACATTTGTTCGTTTGACAAAAAAGTCAAAGATTGATGAAATTCTTCTAAGGGAAACAACAACGAATAACCAAGACATATTCTCGTCTCCTAAAGCTTTGGGGAAAGCATAGGGTCACACAAATATCCTTTAAGCCTCTTGAATTATGAAACCTCGTTAGGCTTGTGCATTTGACTTTAGAAGTCAAAGATAGACCAAAGGGAAGGAAACTTTCGCCTAAAAGAAACAACAACTAATAACCAAGGCATATTCTCATCCCTGAAGCTTTTGGGAGAGCTTGGGGTCACACAAACATCCTCTAGGCCTCTCGAATCTTTTAAAACTCGCAAAGTTTAGACCATTTGACCATAAAGCTAAAGAAAAAACAAAAGGAAGCAAACTTTCGACTAAGCAAAACAAGAATGAATAACTAAGACATATTCTCATCCTTTGAAGATTTGGGGAGAGCTTGGGGTTGCACAGACATCCTCGAGGCCTCTCAAATCATGAAAACTTGCTAAGTTTGTCTGTTTGACCAAAAAGTCCAAGATAGACCAAAAGGAACCAAATTTTCGTCTAAGAGAAATGACAACGAATAACCAAGACATTGTCATCTCGAATATCCTCTAAGTCTCTCGAATCACGAAGAGTCGCTTCATTTGTCCCGTTTGACTAAAAAGTCAAAGATAGAGCAAAAAGAACCAAACTATCGTCTAAGAGAAATGACAACGAATAACAAGACATATTCTCATCCTAGAAAGCTTTAAGAGAGCCTAGGGTTACACAAACATCATCGAAGCCTCTCGAATCACGAAAACTAGCTAAGTTTGTCTATTTGAATATAAAGTTAAAGCTAGAACAAAAGGAGCTAAACTTTCGTCTAAGAGAAACAACAACGAATAACCAAGATATATTCTCTCCCTTTGAAGCTTTGGGATAGCTTGGGGTGACACAAACATCCTCTAGGCCTCTCGAATCACGAAAACTAGTTAAGTTTGTCCGTTTCACAAAAAGGTCAAAGATGGACTAAAAGGAACCGATCTTTCGTCTAAGAGAAATGACAACGAATAACCAAGACATATTCTTATCTCTTGAAGCATTAGGGAGACCTTAGGGTTACACAAACATCCTCGAGGGCTCTCGAATCACAAAAAGCCGCTAGGTTTGTCCGTTTAACCAAAAAGTCAAAGATAGACCAGAAGGAAGCAAACTTTCATCTGAAAGAAACAACAACAAATAGCCAAGACAAATTCTCATCCCTTGAAGGTTTGGGGAAAGCATGAGGCCACACAAACATCCTCTAGGCCTCTCAAATCACCAAAACTCGCTAACTTTGTCCAGTTGACCAAATACTCAAAGATAGACTAAAAGGAACCAATGTTTCATCTAGCCAGAACAACAACAAATAACCAAGACATATTGTCATCCATCGAAGTTTTGGGAGAGCTTGCGATCACACGACATCCTCTAAGCATCTCGAATAACAAAAAGTTGCTACATTTGTCTGTTTGACACAAAAGTCATAGATAGACTAAAAGGGACTAAACTTTCATCTATGAGAAACGACAATGAATAATCAAGACATACTCTCATCCCTTGAAGCTTTGGGGAGAGCTTGGGGTTACACAAATATCCTTGAGGCCTCTCGAAGCACGAAAACTCACTAGGTTTGTCCCATTGACCACAAAGTCAAAGATTGGCCATATGAAACAAGCTTTCGTCTACGAGAAGCAACATCGAATAACCATGACCTATTGGCATCCCTTGAAGCTTTGGGGAGACCTTGGAGTCACACACAAACATCCTCTAGGCCTGTCGATTCAAGAAATCTCGCTAAATTCATCCGTTTGACCACAAAGTCAAACGAGAACAAGATGAAGCAAACAGGCAAAAGGAACAAGACATATTCTCATCCCTTAAAAATTTAATGAGAGCTTGAAATCACACAGGCATCCTCTCGGCCTCTCGAATCACGAAAACTCGATAAGTTTGTTCATTTGACAAAAAAGTCAAAGATTGACCAAAAGGAACCAACTTTCGTTTATGAGAAACAATAACGAATAACCAAGATATATTCTCATCCCTTGAAGCTTTGAGGAGAGCTTGGGGCCATACAAACATCCTCTAGACCTCTCGAAATGTGAAAACTAGCCGAGTTCGTCAGTTTCACTATAAAGTCAAAGCTAGACCAAAAGGGACCAAACTTTTGTCTCAGAGAGACAACAGTGAATAACCAGGACATATTTTCATGCCTTGAAGCTTTGGGGATAGCTTAGGGTTACACAAACATATTTGAGGCCTTTCGAAACATGAAAACTCATTAAGTTTATCTGTTTGAACAAAAAGTCAAAGATAGATCAAAAGGTTGCAAACTTTCATCTAAGAGAAATAACAACGAATAACCAAGAAATATTCATATCTGTTGAAGCTTTGGGGAGAACTTAAGGCCACACAAACATCCTTTAGGCCTCTCATATTATGAAAACTAGCTAAGTTTATCCATTTCTTAAAAAAGTCAAAGAAAGACCAAAAGGAACCAAACTTTCATCTTAGAGAAACAACAACGAATAACCAAGACATATTCTCATCCCTTGAAGCTTTGGGTAGAGCTTGGGGTTACACAAACATCCTCGAGGCTTCTTGAATCACAAAAACTAGATAGTTTTGTCAGTTAAAACAAAAAGACAAAGATAGAACAAAAGGAAGGAAACTTTCATCTTAGAGAAACAAACAATGAATGACCAAGACATATTCTCATCCCTTTAAGCTTTGGGCAGCGTTAGGGTCACACAAACATTCTCTCGGCTTCTCGAATCATGCAAACTCGTAACATTGGTCCGTTTGACTAAAAAGTCAAAAAAATAGACTAAAAAGAACTAAACTTTCGTCAAGGAGAAACAACAACGAATAACCAAGACATATTCTTGTCTCTTGAAGCTTTGGGGAGACCTTGGGGCCACACAAACATCCTCTAGGCCTCTCAAATCAAAAAAACTTGCTAAGTTTGTCTGTTTGACCAAAATGTCAAAGATAAGCCAAAAAGAACCAAGCTTTCATCTAAGAGAAGCAACAACGAATAACTAAGACATGTTCTCATCCCTTAAAGCTTTAGGGAGAGCTTGGAGTCACACAAACATCCTCTAGGTTTCTCGTATCACGAAAACTCACTAAGTTGATCCGTTTGAAAATAAAGTCAAAACTAGACCAAAAGGAAGCTAACTTTCATCTAAGAGACAACAACGAAATGTCAATATGTTTGTCCATTTGATCAAAAAGTCAAAGATAGACCAAAAGGAACGAAACTTTTTGTCTAAGGCAAACACAATGAATAACCAAGACATATTCTTATCCCTTGAAGCTTTGGGCAGAGCTTAGGGTTACCCAAACATCGTCGAGACCTCTTGAATCACAAAAATTTGCTAGGTTTGTCCGCTTAATCAAAAAGTGGAAGTCAGGCTAAAAGGAAGGAAACTTCCGTCTAAGAGAAACAACAATGAATAATTAAGACATATGCTGATTCGTTGAAGCAATGGGGAGAACTTGGGGTCACACAAACATCCTCTAGGCCTCTTGAATCATGAAAACATGTCCATTTCGACCAAAAAGTCAAAGATAGGCGAAAAGGAACCAAACTTTCGTCTAAGATAAATAACAACGAATAACTGAGACATATTCTCATCTCTTGAAGCTTTGCGGAGAGCTTGGGGTCATACAAACCTCCTCTAGGCCTCTCAAATCACGAAAACTCGTTAAGTTCATATATTAGACCATAAAGCCAAACCTAGATAGAAAGGAACCAAAGTTTCATCTAAGAGAAACAACAACGAATAATCAAGACATATTATCGTCCCTTGAAGCTTTTGGGGAGAAATTGGGCTCACACAAACATTCTATAGGAGCCTCGAGTCCCGAAAACAACAAAAAATTGGCCAAAAAGTCAACGATAGACCAAAAGAAACCAAACTTTCATCGAAGAGAAACAACAACGAAAAACCAAGACATATTCTCATCCTTTACAGCTTTGGGGAGAGCTTGGCGTTACAAAAAAATCCTCAAGGCCTTTGGAATCACCAAAACTTGCTATGTTTGTCTGTTTCACCAAAAAGTCAAAATAGGTCATAAGGAACCAAACTTTCGTCTAAGAGAAACAATAACAATTAATGAAGACATATCCTCATCCATTGAAGGTTGGGGTGATGCAAACATCATCTAGGTCTCTCAAATCACGAAAACCCATTATGTTAGTCCATTTGACCAAAAAGTGAAAGAAAGACCAGAAAGAACCAAACTTTCATCTAAGAGAAGCAACAATGAATAGCCAAGACATATTGTCATCCCTTGAGGCTTTGGGGAGAGCTTGAGGTTTCGCAGATATCGTCTAGGCTACTCTAATCACGAAAACTCGTTAAGTTTGTCCGTTTGACCATAAAGTCAAAGACAGACCAAAAGGAACCAAACTTTCATCTAAGTGAAATAACAACAAATAACCAAGATATATTCTCATCCCTTAATGCTTTAGGGGGAGCTCAGAGTCACACAAATATCTTCTAAGTCTCTCGAATCACAAAAACTCGCAAAGTTTGTTTGTTTGACCAAAAAGTCAAAGATAGGTGACAAGGAACCAAACTTTTCTCTAAGGGAAATAATAACGATTAACCAAGAGATATTCTTATCCGTTGAAGCTTTGGAAAAAGCTCAGGGTCACACGAACATCATTTAGGTCTTTCCAATCATGAAAACTTACTAAGTTAGTTCGTTTGGCCAAAAAGTCAAAGACAGACCAGAAGGAACCAAACTTTCGTCTAAGTGAAATAACAACAAATAACCAAGACATATTGTCTTCCCTTGAAGCTTTGGGGAGGACTTGGCATCATACAAACGTCCTCTAAGTCTCTCGAATCATGAATAAGGGCAAAGTTAGTCCGTTTTCACCAAAAAGTGAATGATAGATTAGAAGGAACCAAACTTTCATCTAAGAGAAACAACAATGAATAACCGAGTCTTATTGTCATCCCTTGAAGCTTTGGGGAGAGCTTGGGGTCACACAAATATTCACTAGGGCTCTCTAATCATGAAAAGTCACTAAGTTCGTTTAGTTGACCATAAAGTCAAAATTAGACCAAAAGGAAGCAAACTTTCATCTAAGAGAAACAACAACGAATAACAAAGACATATTCTAATCCCTTGAAGCTTTGGGGAGAGCTTGAGGTCAAATAAACGTCCTCTAGGCCTCTCGAATCATGAAAACTCACTACATTTGTTCGTTTGACCAAAAAGTCAAAGGTAGACAGGAACTGAACTTTCGTCTGAGATAAACAACAGCGAATAACCAGACATATTTTCATCCCTCAAAGCTTTGGGAAGAGCTTAGGGTCATACGAACATCCTCTAGGCCTCTCGAATCACGAAAACTTGCTAAGTTCATCTGTTTGACATTAAAGTCAAAGCTCGACCAAAAGGAACCAAACTTTCATCTACGATAAACAGCAATGAATAACCAAGCTATATTCTCATCCCATGAAGCTTTGGGGAAAGCAGGTCACATAAGCATCCTCTAAGCCTCTTGAATCACAAAAACTCGTTAAGTTTGTCCATTTGACCAAAAAGTCAAATGTAGGCCATAGTAAACTAAACTTTTGTATAAGAGAAACAACAACGATTAACCAAGAAGTATTCTCAACCCTTGAAGTTTTGGGGAGAGCTTGGGGTCACACAAACATCCTCTAGGTCCCTCGAATCACGAAAACTCTCTAAGTTCGTCCATTTGACCATAAAGTCAAAGATAGACCAAAAGAAAGTAAACTTTCGTCTAAGAGAAATAACAACGAATAACTAAGACATATTCTCATCCCTTGATGCTTTGGGGAGAGTTTGGTATCACACAAACATCCTCTAAGCCACTTGACTCATGAAACCATGCTAAGTTTGTCTGTTTGACCAAAAAGTCAAAGATAGGACAAAATGAACCAAACTTTTTGTGAAGGCAAAACAACAACGAATAACCAAGACATATTCTCATTCCCTTGAAGCTTTGGAGAGAGATTAGAGTCACACAATAGGCCACTTGAATCTAGAAAACTTGCTATGTTTTTTCGTTTGACTAAAAAGTCAAAGAGAGGCGAAAAGGAAGCAAACTTTCGTCGAAGAGAAGCAACAATGAATAACCAAGACAAATTCTCATCTCCTAATTCTTTGGGGAGAGGATGGGGTCACATAAACATCCTTTAGGCCCCATGAATCATGAAAAGTCACTACATTTGTCTATTTGACCATAAGTCAAAGATAAACCAAAAGGAACCAAACTTTATATGACCCCAACGAATAACCAATACATATTTTCTTCCATTGAAGCATTGGGGAGACCTTTGGGCTACACAAACATCCTCTACGCCTCTCGAATCTCAAAAATTTGATACATTTGTCTGTTTAACTAAAAAGTCAAAGATTGCTGAAAAGAAACTAAACATTCGTTCAAGAGAACAAACAACGAATAACCAAGACATATTCTCATCCTTTGAAGCTTTGGGGAGAGGTAGTGGCACACAAGCATCCTCTAGGCTTCTCGAATCACGAAAACTCTCTAAGTTCGTCCATTTGGCCAAAAAGACAAAGGTAGGCCATAGGGAACCAAACTTTCGTCTAATTGAAATAACAACGTTTAACCAAGACATATTGTCATTCCTTGAAGCTTTGGGGAGAGATTGGGGTTAAACAAACATCCTCTAGGCCTCATGAATTGTGAAAAGTCACTACATTTGTCCATTTGACCAAAAATTCAAAGATAGACCAAAAGGAACCAAACTTTTATCTCAAAGAAATGACAACGAATAACCAAGACATATTCTCATCCTTTGAAGCTTTGGGAAGAGCTTGGGGTCACACAAACATCCTCTAAGCCTCTTGAATTATGAAAACTCGAAAAGTTTTTCGGTTTGACCCGAAAGTCAAAGATAGACCAAAAAGAACCAAACTTTCATCTAAGAAAAATAACAACGAATAAACAAGACATATTTTCAAACCTTGAAGCTTTGGGGAGTTATTAGGGTCACAGAAAATCCTTTAGGCCTCATGAATCACGAAAAGTTGCAATGTTTATCCGTTTGACTAAAAAGTTAAAGATGAACCAAAATGAACTAAACCCTCATTTAAGAGAAACAACAACGAATAACCAAGAAATATTCTCATCCCTTAAAGCATTGGGGAGAGGTTGGGCTCGAGCAAACATCCTCTAGGCCCCTCAAATCACGAAAACCAGCTAAGTTTGGTCGTTTGACCAAAAAGTCAAAGGTAGGCTAAAGGGAACCAAACTTTCGTCTATAACAGATAACAACGATTAACTATGACATATTCCCATCCCTTGAAGCTTTGGGAAGTGGTTAGGGTCACACAAACATCTTTTAGGCCTTTTGAATCATGAAAACCCATTAAGTTTATCCATTTGACCATAAAGTCAAAGATAGGCAAAAAGGAAACAAAATTTCGTTTAAGAGAAATAACAACGAAGAACCAAGACATATTCTCATCCCTTAAAGTTTTAAGGAGAGCTTGGGGTCACACAAACATCTTTTAGGCCTCTCGAATCACGAAAGCTTGCTAAATTTGGCTATTTGACCAAAAAGTCAAAGGTTGGCTATAGCGAACCAAACTTTCGTCTAAGACAAACAACAACGATTAACTAAGAAATATTCTCATCCCTTGGAGGTTGTAGGAGAGCTTAGGGTCACACAAACATCTTTTAGGCCCCTCGAACCACGAAAACTTGCTATGTTTGCCCGTTTGACCATAAAGTCAAAGATAGACCATAAAGAACTAAACTTTCGTCTAAGAGAAATATCAACGAATAACCAAGACATATTGTTATCCCTTGAGGCTTTGAGAAGAGTTTGGGGTCACATAAACATTCTCTACGCCTCTCTAATCATGTAAACTTGCTAAGTTTGTCCATTTGACCATAAAGTCAAAGATAGACCAAAAGGAACCAAACTTACATCAAAGAGAAACAACAACGAATAACCAAGACATTCTCATGACTTGAAGCTTTGAGGAGAGCATGGGGTCACACAAACGTCCTCTATAACCCTCGAATCATGAAAACTAGCTAAGTTTGTCTGTTTGACCAAAAAGTCAAAGATAGACCAAAAGGAACCAAACTTTAGTTTAAGAGAAGCAACAACAAAAAACCAAGACATTTTCTCAACCCTGGAAGCTTTGGGGAGAGCTTGGGGTCACACAAACATCCTCTAGGCCTCTCAAATCACAAAAACTTGCTAAGTTGTCCGTTTGACCAAAAAGTCAAAAAAAGACCAAAAGGAACGAAACTTTCATCTAAGAGAAATAACAATGATTAACCAACACATATTCTCCTCCTTAAAGGTTTGGGGAGAGTTTGGGGTCACGCATCCTCTTGGCCTCACGAATCACGAAAAGTCGGTACATTTGTCTGTTTGACCAAAAGGTCAAAGATAAACTAAAAGAACTAAACTTTCGCCTAATAGAAACAACAATGAATAACCAAGACATATTCTTATCTCTTGAAACTTTTTGGGGAGCTTGGGGTTAGATAAACATCATCAAGGCCTCTCGAATAACTCAGAGATAGACCAAAAAGTCAAAGATAGACCAAAAGGAGCTAAACTTTAGTCTAAGAGAAACAACAAATAACTCAGACATTTGGGGTCACACAAATGTCCTCTATGGCCCTCGCATCATAGAAACTTGCTAAGTTTATCCGTTTGGCCAAAAAGTCAAAGAAAGACCAGGAGGAGCCAAAGTTTCGTCTAAGAGAAACAGTAACAAATAAGAAAGACATATTCTTATCCCTTGAAGATTTGAGGAGAGCTTGAGGTCACACAAACGTCATCTTGGCCCCTCAAATGATAAAAACTTGCTAAGTTAGTCGATTTGACCATAATGTCAAAGATAGACCAAAAGGGAGCAAACTTTCGTCTAAGAGAAACAACAACGAATAACCAACACATATTGTCTTCCCTTGATGCTTTGGGGAGAGCTTCAGGTCACACAAACATCCTATTGGCCTCTCAAATCACAAAAACTGGCTAAGTTCATCCGTTTGACCAAAAACTCAAAGATAAACCAAAAGGAACTAAACTTTTGTATAAGAGAAACAACAACGAATAAGCAAGTCTTATTCTCATCTCTTGAAGTTTTGGAAAGAGCTTGGGGCCAAAAAAAACATCCTCTAGGCCTCTCGAATCATAAAAACTTGTTAAGTTTGTTTGTTTGACCAAAAGGTCAAAGATAGGCCTAAAGGAACTAAACTTTCGTCTAAGAGAAACAACAACGAATAACCAACACATATTATTATCCTTCGAAAATTTGGGGAGAGCTTAGGTTCACAGAAATGGATCTAACCCTCTCGCATCATGAAAATTTACTACATTTGTCCGTTTGACAAAAAAGTTAAAGATAGATAAAAAAAAATAAAACTATTGCCTATGAGAAACAACAACAAATAACCATGACATATTCTCATCCCTTGAAGCATTGGGGAGAGCTTGGGCTCACACAAACAACTTCTAGGCCCCACAAATCGTGAATACTTGCTGAGTATGTCCATTTGATCAAAAAGTCAAACATAAATAAAAAGGAGCCAAACTTTCATCTAAGGGCAATAATAACGAACAACAAAGACATATTCTCATCCCTTGAAACTTTAGGAGGAGCTTGTGAACACACAAACATACTATAGTCCTCTCGAATCATGAAAAAAGGCTAGGCTTTTCTGTTTGACCAAAAAGTCAAAGATAGACCAAATGGAAGCAAACTTTCATCAAAGAGAGACAACAACAAATAACCAAGGCATATTCTCATCCCTTGAAGCTTTGGAGAAAGCTTGGGTTCACACTAACACCCCTAAGGCCTCTCGAATTACAAAAACTAGCTAAGTTTGTCCGTTTGACTGAAAAGTCAAAGATAGACCTAAAAGAACCAAACTTTCATCTAAGAGGAACAACAATGAATAACCAAGACTTGTTCTCTGCCCTTGAAGCTTTAAGGAAAGCTTGGGGTTACGCAAGCATCCTCTAGGCCTCATGAATCACGACAAGTCACTATATTTGTCAGTTTGTCCAAAACGTCGAAGATAGACTAAAAGAACTAAACTTTCATCTAAGAGAAAATATAATGAATAAGCAAGACATATTCTCATCCCTTGAAGCTTTGAGGAGAGCTTGGGGTCACACAAATATCCTCTAGGCCTCTTGAATCACGAAAACTAGTTAGGTCTATCCGTTTGACCAAAAAGTCAAAGATAGGCCTCACGTATCATGAAAAGTCGCTACATTTGTTTGTTTGACTAAAAAGTCACAGATACACCCAAAGGAAATAAACTTTCGTCTAAGAGAAACAGCAACAAATAGCGAAGACATATTCTTTTCCCTTGAAACTTTGAGGAGAGCTTCGGGTCAAACAAACGTCCTCTAGGCCCCTCAAATCGTGAAAACTTGCTGAGTTCGTCCCTTTGACCATAATGTCAAAGATAGACCAAAAGGAAGCAAACTTTTGTCTAAGAGAAACTATAACGAATAACTAAGACATATTCTCATCCCTTGAAGCTTTGGCCCAATATGCCTGATGCTCCAACTCTACCGGAAGATGACATGCCTTACCAAAGACAAGCCGATAGGGAGACATCCCAATCGGAGTCTTGTAGGCAGTCCGATATGCCCACAAAGCGTCATCTAGCCTCTTGCTCCAATCTTTCCAGTTAGAGTTAACAGTCTTTTGAAGGATTTGCTTAATCTCTCTGTTCGAGATTTCAGCTTGGCCATTGGTCTGTGGGTGGTATGCTGTGGCAACCTTGTGAATCACTCCATACTTCCGTAATAAAGCATCCATGCTTCGGTTACAAAAATGAGAGCCCTGGTCACTGATAATAGCTCTAGGAACACCAAACCTGCAAAAAAATGTGAGACCTGACAAAATCTACAACCACAATAGAATCATCAGTCCGGGTGGCTTTCGCCTCAACCCATTTTGAGACATAATCAACAGCCAGCAATATGTAAGTAAAACCATGGGAAACAGGAAATGGACCCATAAAATCAATACCCCAAACATCAAAAAACTTCACAAAACAGTATAGGTTGCTGGGGCATCTCATGCCTACGGGAAATACTCCCTGCCCTCTGACAGTTCTCACATGACTTGCAAAACAGATATGAATCATGAAACAAGGAAGGCCAAAATAAACCAGAATCTAACACTTTCCTAGCAGTTCTTCGGGGTCCAAAGTGACCACCACAGGTAGAAGCATGGCAAAAATGTAAAATGGAATGAAACTCATTATCAGGCACACATCTCCTAATTACTTGGTCATTACAGAATCTCCACAAATAAGGGTCATCCCAAACATAGTATTTAGATTCACTTTTCAATTTCAGAGTCTGGGCCCTAGTGGAATCAGCAGGTAAAACACCAGCAACCAAATAATTTACTAAGTTAGCATACCATGGAAGCTTACCTTGCAGCTGTAAAAGCTGCTCAGTAGGAAAATCATCCCGAATGGAAGAGAGGTCAAAAGGATGGTGAGTGATCCGACTCAAGTGATCAGCTACCCAGTTCTCTGCTCCACTTCTATCCTCAATCTCAATGTCGAATTCTTGGAGCAACAACATCCACTGAATGAGTCGAGGCTTAGCATCTGCCTTTTTCAAAAGAAACTTCAAGGCTGCATGGTTAGAAAAGGCAATCACCCTAGTATCTAGCAGATATGACTTAAACTTATCAAGTGCAAAAACTACAGCCAAAAGTTCTTTCTCAGTAGTTGTGTAATTAGACTGGGCAGAATCCAAAGTCTTGGAGGCATAGGCAATGACATGAGGGACCTTATTGACCTGCTGAGCAAGAACTGCACCAACAGCATAGTTGGAGGCATCGCACATCAGCTCAAATGGAAGAGACCAATTTGGCGACTAGATCACCGGAGTTGTGGTCAGGAAGCACTTCAATTGATTAAAGGCCGACTTACACTCAACATTAAACACAAAATTTGTGTTGTACTGCAGAAGGTTGGACAGGGGCCGAGCAATCTTGCTGAAGTTTTGGATGAATCGCTGGTAGAATCCTGCATGACCAAGAAAAGAACGCACTTCCCGCACAGACGAGGGATAAGGTAAAGCAGTAAATAACATCTATCTTAGCAGGATCTACCGCAATACCCTTTTTAGACACTACGTGTCCTAAAACTATCCCTGACTCAACCATGAAATGACATTTCTCAAAGTTCAACACAAGATTGGTCTCAATGCATTTATTCAAGACTCTAGCCAAACTACCCAAGCATGCATCAAAAGAAGACCCATACAAAGTAAAATCATCCATAAATACTTCCATGCAATTCTCTAAAAATTCAGAAAAGATGCTTACCATGCACCGTCGAAAGGTTCCAGGCGCATTGCAGAGTCCAAAGGGCATCCTTCTGTATGCAAATGTTCCAAAGGGGCATGTGAAGGTAGTCTTCTCTTGATCTTCAGGTGCAATATGGATTTGGAAGTAGCCTGAGTAGCCATCCAAGGAACAATAGTGAGACTTACCAGCTAACCGCTCTAACATCTGATCAATAAAGGGTAAAGGATAGTGATCCTTGCGGGTGGCCTGGTTGAGCTTCCGGTAGTCTATGCAGACTCTCCAGCTATTCTGAGGTCTTGTGGGAATTAGCTCATTTTTCTGGTTGGCTACTACAGTCACTCTAGACTCTTTGGGAACTACCTGAACTGGGCTGACCCACTGGCTGTCAGAGATGGGGTAGATAATGCCAGCTTGCAGGAGCTTAGTTACTTCCTTCTTCACCACATCCAGAATAAGGGCATTCAGGCACCTCTGAGGTTGCCTCACTGGCTTAGCACCCTCTTCCAATGAAATTCGATGCATGCACATGGAAGGGCTAATGCCAACAATATCAGCTAAAGTCCACCCAATCGCCTTCTTATTTTCCTTCAATAATCTCAACAGCTGCTCCTCTTGATCAGGTAGAAGGTTTCTGGCCACAATGACTGGCAGCTACTCATTCTCCTCCAGGAAGGCATATTTTAAGTGATCAGGCAGAGATTTTAGCCCCAACTTAGGGGCTGCTCAGTAGAGGGAAGAAGCTTGGTGGGTTATACCAATTTTGCAGCATGTACATCAGTTGAACCTGTAGTGCCTGAAAATAAATTCAAGGAAGCAGAACTTTGCCCGGACTGCACAATGTTCATATCAGAATTAACATCACCAGGCAAGTCAGAATCACCACTTAAATCAGAATCACCATCACTATCTAGTGCATCGCAAAAACTCGAAAAGCATGAAAATTCTGTGCAAACAGGGCACCATTCATTATCAGTACAACCACAAACAACAACGTCATTAACAGATACAAAATCTAGATAATCAACACACAATTTAGCATAAACATCATCAACCACATCATCAATCACATCAATGCACAAAACTGAATGCTCTTCCCTAGGATGTTTCATGGCAGCAAAGATATTAAAACGCACAATACTATCACCAAATTCCATGGAAAGAGTACCAGAATGCACATCTATCTTAGTCCTAGCTGTTTTCAAGAAAGGCCTCCCAAGAATAATCGCGGGTCCACTATTAGGAGACTCACCCTCCATCTCTAAAATGTAAAAATCAGCAGGGAATATTAATTCATTTACTCTAACTAAAACATCCTCAATCAGACCAGCAGAGTGAGCATTACTCCTATTAGCTAACTGGATAACAACACCAGTAGTACGCAAAGGACCGAGACCAAGAGAATTATAAACAGATTCAGGCATGACATTTATGGAAGCACCTAAGTCTAACATGCAATCATCAAATTTACAATTTCCAATTATGCAAGGAATAGTAAACATCCCTGGATCTTTGCACTTCTTAGGCATGGGCTGGATGAGTGCTGACACATTCTGGCTCAAGCTCACTCGCTTATTCCCTTTCAGTCGCCTCTTGTTGGTACATAGCTCCTTCAGAAATTTGGCATATTTGGGAATCTGCTTGATCGCATCTAAGAGAGGGATGTTGACTTTAACTTTTCTGAATGTCTCTAGGATCTCCTTCTCTTGTGCTTTCTCTGTCAACTTTTTGGATTGAAGGGCTATCTGAGGGAAAGGTAAAGGGATGGGGGTTTCAGACTCATCATTGCCTTGCTTCAATGTTTTACTTTTCTTAGCATCAATCTTCTCCTTTTCTGGGGTTGGTTCAGCCTCAATTACAGCTTGCTTGGGCTCTTCTACTTGCTTGCTAGACCTTAGGGATATAGCACTGACATTCCCCTTCGGATTGGGAAATTGTCTGTGAAGGAAGAGAGTTGTTAGATCCCTGGGGTTGGAGCTGGTTCAGTGATGTTGCTAACTACCCAATCTGAGTTTGCAAATTCTGAATGGAAGATTCAGTTCTCTACTGGAAATTGCAAACTGTTCGTTACAAGCTGCTTCACCAAATCTTCCAGTGAAGGACTACTACTGGTCTGCTGTTGTGTGCTGGTGGCTGCTGTTGCACTGGCAGTGGAGGTGCAGACTGTTGGAAATTCTGTTTGTGCTATGGAAACTGCTTATGTTGGTATTGTGGAAAATTCTGCTGGATCTGGTTCTGAATCTGGTTCTGGTTCTGGTTCCACCTTAAGTTTGGATGATCTCTCCAGCCAGAATTATAAGTGTTTGAAAATGGATTTATGTTGCTGCTGATACTGTGGCTTTCCAGGAAAGACTACTGCTGCAGCTACTGATTGGTCTGGAGAGGTACCCTCTTGCAGAGTTGAGCAAGCATCAGTGGGGTGGAGTGGATCAGAACAAATACAACATGGTCTACTTATTTGTGGAGTGGGAGACTGCACTGTTTGTGTCACTACCAATTGCCTTACTACTGAGGTCAATTCGATTCGTCTAGTCTATTTTCCAGTCTCTAGTGGTCTGCACTGGACACTACTGCTGGTTTCTGGGCACTTTGATATTGGACTAAGGGCGCTTGAATTGAGAACACCCCACTACTGGTTGCTCTAGTGCTGAATTGTTGGGAATTAGATGCCATGTTTGCTATCAATTCTCTGGCCACAGCAGGTGTCTTATCAACCAAAGCTCCACCACTAGCTGCATCCACCATATTTCTATCCATGGGTAACAAGCCTTCATAGAAGTATACTATCAGCAACTGATCAGATATCTGGTGGTGTGGACAGCTTGCACATAGCCTCTTGAACCTCTCCCAGTATTCATGCAAATTCTCTCCATTTGCTTGCCCTATGCCACATATCTCCTTTCTGATTGCCGTGGCTCTTGAGGTTGGGAAAAACTTCTCCAGAAATAATCTCTTCATGTCGTTCCAGCTTCCAATGGATGAGGGTTGAAGGTAGTATAGCCAGTCCTTAGCTCTTCCATCTAGAGAGAAAGGAAAAGCTCTCAATTTAATCTGCTCCTCATCAATTCCTTGTGGTTTCATTGTGCAACAAACCACATTGAACTCCTTCAAAATGCTTATGTGGATCCTCACCTGCAAGACCATGAAACTTGGGAAGCAAATGGATAAGACCAGATTTAAGCTCAAAGTCAGTATCAAGATCAGGATATTGGATGTACAAAGGTTGATAGTTAACGTCAGGTGCAGCCAACTCCTTTAAAGGTCTATTATCCATGCTCTCAGAATTAATAAAACTACCACTAGAATAAGTAAAATCTATACTATTAGAAGAACTAGGAAAACTAACAGTTGGAACAGAATCAGAATGCTCAGTATACTGAATATGCTCAGACTCAGGATCAAGTTCAAGTAACAATCCTATGACTTAGCCTAGAAGCCCTTCTAGCAACTTGCAATGTTCTTTCTATCTCAGGATCAAAAGCAAACAGGTCATGTGTATTGCTACTACTCCTCGTCATACAGCATAAGGCATAACAGGTAAAAACACNAGTCTATGCAGACTCTCCAACTGTTCTGAGCTTTTGTGGGAATTAGCTCATTTTTCTGATTGGGCCATTACAGTCACTCCAAACTTTTTTGGAACTACCTGAACTGGGCTATCCACTGGCTGTCAGAATGGGGTAGATAATGCCAGCTTGCAGGAGCTTAGTCACTTCCTTCTTCACCACATCTAGAATAAGGGGATTCAGGCGCCTCTGAGGTTGCCTCACTGGCTTAGCACCCTTTCCAATGAAATTCGATGCATGCACATGGAAAGGGCAATGCCAACAATGTCAGCTAAAGCCACACCCAATCGCCTTCTTATTTTCCTTCAATAATCTCAGCAGCTGCTCCCTTGATCAGGTAAAGGTTTCTTGCCACAATGACTGGCAGCTACTCATTCTCTCCAAGAAGGCATATTTAAAGTGATCAGGTTAGAATTTCAACTCCAACTTAGGCGGCTGCTCATTAGAGGGAAGAAGCTGGTGGGTTGCACCAATTCTAGCATATAATCAGTTGAACCTATAGTGCCTGAAAATAAATTTAAGAAAGAACTTTGCCCGGACTGCACAATGTTCACATCAGAATTACATCAGCAGGCAAGTCAGAATCACCAATTGAATCAAGAATCATCATTACTATTTAGTGCATCACAAAAATTCAAAAAGCATGAAAATTCAGTGCAAACAGGGACCATTCATTATCAGACAACCACAAACAACAGCGTCATTAACATGCAAAATCTGGATAATCAACACATAATTCAGCATAAACATCATCAACCACATCATCAATCACATCAATGCCCAAAACTAAATGCTCTTCCTTAGGATGTTTCATGGCATCAAAGATATTAAAATGCACAATACTATCACCAAAATTCCATGAAAAGTACCAGAAATGCACATCTATCTTAGTCCTAGCTATTTTCAAGAAAGGCTCCCGAGAAATAATCGGGGCTCCCTGCTAGGAGACTCCCTCCATCTCTAAAATATAAAAATTAGCAGGGAATATTAATTCATTTACTCAACTAAAACATCCTCAATCAGACTAGCAGGGTGAGCATTACTCCTTAGCTAATTGGATAACAACACCAGTAGCACACAAAGGACCGAGGCGAAAAGAATATAAACAGATTCAGGCATGACATTTATGGAAGCACCTAAGTCTAACATGCAATCATCAAATTTACAATTTCCAATTAGCAAGGATAGTAAATATTCCTGGACCTTTGCACTTCTTAGCATGGGCTGGATGAGTGCTGACACGTTCTGGCTCAATCTCACTCGCTCATTCCCCTTCAGTCGCCTCTTGTTGGTATATACTCCTTCAGAAATTTGGCATTTGGGAATTTGCTTGATGCATCTAAGAGAGGGATGTTAACTTTAACTTTTCTGAACGTCTCTAGGATCTCCTTCTCTTGTGCTTTCTCTGCCAAACTTTTTGGATTGAAAAGGGCTTCTCTGAGGGAAAGGTAGAGGGATGGGGTTTCACACTCATCATTGCTTGCTTCAATATTTCACTTTTCTTAGCATCAGTCTTCTCCTTTTCTGAGGTTGGTTCAGCTTCAACTGCAGCTTGCCTGGGCTCTTCTAGTTGCTTGCCAGACCTTAGGAATGCACTGACATTCTCCTTCGGATTAGGAATTGTCTGTGAAGGAATAGAGTGTTAGATTCCTGGGTTGGAGCTGGTTCAGTGATGTTGCTAACTGCCCAATCTGAGTTGCAAATTCTGAATGAAGATTCAGTTCTCTGCTGGAATTGCAAATTGTTCGTTGCAAGCTGCTTCACCAATCTTCCAGTGAAGGACCACTATAGTCTACTGTTGTGCTGGTGGCTGCTGTTGCACTGGCTGTGGAGGTACAACTGTTGAAAATTCTGTTTGTGCTGTGGAAACTGCCTATGTTGGTATTGTGGAAAATTCTGCTGGTTCTGATTCTGAATCTGGTTCTGGTTCTGGTTCCACCTTAAGTTTGGATGATCTTCCAGCCAGAATTATAAGTGTTTGAAAATGGATTATGTTGCTACTGATACTGTGGCTTTCCAGGAAAAGACTCTTGCTGCAACACTGATTGGTCTGGAGAGGTACCCTCTTGGCAGAGTTGGGCAAGCATCAGTGGGTGGAGTGGGATCAAAACAGAACCACATTGTCTGCTTACTTGGAGTGGAAGAATGCACGTTTGTGTCACTGCCAATTTTACTAATTCAATTATCTGTCTATTTTTCCAGTCTCTGGTGGTCTGCACGGATACTACTGCTGGTCTAGGCACTGTGATATTGGACTGGGGGCGCTTGGATTGAGAACACCCACTGCTGGTTGCTCTAGTGCTGAATTGTTGGAAATTAGCTGCCATGTTTGCTATCAATTCTTTTGGCGCAGTAGGTGTCTTATCAACTAAAAGCTCCACCACTGGCTGCATCCACCATATTTCTGTCCATGGTAACAAGCCTTCATAGAAGTAATCTATCAGCAACTGATCAGATATCTGGTGGTGTGGATAGCTTGCACATAGCCTCTTGAACCTCTCCCAGTATTTTGCAAATTCTCTTCCATTTGCTTGCCTTATGCCACATATCTCCTTTCTGATTGCAGTGGCTCTTGAGGCTGGGAAAAACTTCTCCAAAAATAATCTCTTCATGTCATTTCCAGCTTCCAATGGATGAGAGTTGAAAGGTAGTACAGCCAGTCCTTAGCCCTCCATCTAGAGAGAAAGGAAAAGCTCCAATTTTAATCTGCTCCTCATCAATTCCTTGTGGTTTCATTTGTGCTGCAAACCCATGGAAACTCCTTCAAATGCTTATGTGGATCTCACTTGCAAGACCATGAAAACTTGGGAAGCAAAATGGATAAGACCAGATTAAGCTCAAATCAGCATCAAGATCAGGATATTGGATGCACAAAGGTTGATAGTTAACGCAGGTGCAGCTAATTCCTTTAAAGTTCTATTATCCTGCTCTCAAATTTAATGAAACTACCACTAAAATAAGTAAAATCTAGACTATTAGAAGAACTAAGAAAATTAATAAGATGGAACAGAATCAGAATGCTCAATATGCTGAATATGCTCAGACTCAGGATCAAGTTCAGTAACAATCCTATGACTTAGCCTAGAAGCCCTTCTAGCAACATGCAATGTTTCTCTATCTCAAGATCAAAAACAAACAGGTCATGTGCATTGCTACTACTCCTAGTCATACAGCATAAGGCATAACAGGCAAAAACACTAACAGCATACAAAATATGTAAACTACACTAAAAAATTAGCTAAAAAAAATCAGAAACACTATCAAATGAATTTTAAAAATTATGAGACCACCACAGTAAAATTCTAAAATGTATTTTTTGATTTTCTATAATTTTTTTGGCGATTTTTAAAAATCACGAAAATAAAAAAAAATTAAAAAAGTGGTCCTAAACGATGGAATTTAGCAAGAAAACTCATACCAGATGAAGGAATTTGAGATTTTGACCCCAAATTAACCCAAAGGGGTTAGTTTTGCTCAAGATGTGGAATAAACTTTGGATACCTGCTTAGCACCTAACTCCACAAGTTAGTCCAATTATGAGACACTTGCGACACTTTTGACACTTTTGACACTACTAAGCTACTCTATTCTACTCAAGTGTGGAACAAGGAATAAAATGAAATGCAGCTACTCTACTCTAATCAGCTGTAATATGCAATAATCGAGATCAAAAGAACAATGCAAAATTCCCCAGCAATGGCGCCAAAATTTGACGTGAACGTCGAACTCACTCAAATTAACCAGGCTTATAAAGAAATTTGTAATATAGGACAAACCTGAATCGTCCCAAGAATTTTTGTATAGGACTAAATCACTCAATTGAAAAATAGAACAATAAACAGGGGAGTTTTAATTCGATTGAAATTAAAGCAAGAGATTAAAACAAATTAAACAATTAAGCAATCAACAATTTAAAGCAATCAACCAACCCAGAATTGAGGTTTCAAGGACATCCGTCACTGGACAAAGAATTACTGAATCTCATGGTTAACTCTAAACAAATCGGAATCCCTGCATTCATATAGGAACCCTCTCTACTAGACAATCACCTAGCATTTAATCAAACTCTTAGCGTGTTCACTCATGCCATCGCACAGTGTTCACTTCAACCTGTTTTGATTTTAAGTCCCTTGGGTTAATCAACCTAAATATTAAATCTAACATTTAATCCCTTCCCCTGAATGATCAAAATACAGAAATTCATAAACAAACCTCATAGACAAACCTCATCCGCTCAGATTCAACGTACACAATCGTGTTGCTCAATTCGAGTAAAGGGGGAAGAGAAACGGATTCAGTTCATGGAGAGCACGGGTCCTCTGGATTCAACAACAGAAACCCTCAACTCATGGGTTGATTGAACGGAAAGTTAGCCTACCATGGCTGTGCGCAAATAGAAAACGAAAAAGAAAGAAAAGGAAGAACAAGATGAATAGAAGAGAGAAGAGAAGAGAGGCGTTAGATCTGAAATTTCACAAAATGTAAAAGCTGCTGTTCATGTTGCCCTAATATGCTATTTAAACCTAAAACTAAATAGGGTCAGGGCCTCCAAAACTGGCCCAAATTAAAAACATAACTAATGGCTTTGGTCCCATGTAATTTGGACTCCTAATTACAAAGTTAAGCCCCATTAACTAAACATAGCTCCAGAATTTCTGTGACTAACTTTGGCTCCAATTTTGACTACCTTCTTGTCCGAATTTGGTCTTCAAGCCTCTAATACCATTTGTAGCTCTTTGCGTTATCTGCAAAATAAAAGAAGAATGAGGTTAATCAGATACCCTTAGAACAAAAAGTTATGATCAAAATACTGGAACAATGTAAATCTGAAAAATTAGCACGAAATTGAATTAAATCCAATTAAAAGCCCAAAGCCCAATTTGGACCAAAAACCATTAATTACACACTAAACAGCCCTAAAATCATTAATCAAATGAAACAATTAAGTGTGATAAAATTCAATTATCAGTACCTCCCACCATTGGAACCAGTTCAGCGCTCTTCCTTCTAATGCCAGAATTATGGACTGCACTTTCTCCCTATCAGGAATGGAATTGATGAGGAAATACTCTCTACTCTGTTGAGCCACCCGTAGGTATCCTCTCTAGAAAAGAGTGGTAATTCCATCCTTCTCCATCTATCTCCCTGGTGCATGCCTCTGGGAGTTCCGTAAGTACGTTCTGCATCTCTTTCATCATCAGAATTAACCTCCGATCTCCTCCGTGAGGTTTCTAGAGTTTTTCCCTGAATGAACCTCATTATCTCCTGTTGCAACACTTCATTCTGTCTCTCCAACAGCTCCCTTGCCTGTCGATCTTCAGCCTGCTTCTCTCCTCCATTGAATGAACTTCTTCCCTCCAACCCTCCATCGAACTCATGCTGCGCTCGAGAGCTTCTATCCTGGCCTCCATTCGTGTGTGAACCATAGCACAGCTCTCGGATCAGGAGCTCTGATACCAGTTGATAAGACTGGATCAGAAACTCAAGGATTTAGATAGAAAAATCGGTATCTATCTCCTCTGCTACTCGATCTCCAGTGGGGAAACTGAGTAGAGGGGCTGATCGTTACACTGTAGCTAGAAAAAAGAAGAAAATATTACAGATGCCCGAGTAAGTTCGAGGATACTCGGCTTCCTCCCTCTTAGTCCTCTCTTAGTTTTTTCCTCCCTTTCTCGGTACCTCACCTATCTATTTATAAGATTTCCCGCCGCCCATCACTCCCTTCCCACCTACTTGAATTCACGCGGGAGTTCCCTCTGTCACACCCTCCATGCACCTATGAGTTCACGCATAAGCTTACCTCCCTCTGTCACGCATACCATCCACCTATAGCTGCATGCGGCCATCGTTGTGCCACGTTTGTCATCCTCTTCTGCGAGCAACTCACCCATCCGTGTTGGTGTGAGTCAGTTAGTCATAGTTGTCAGATCTCCCGGCTTGTTGCAGGGCTCTGATTCCCTGTTCCTCCTATATCTCCTTCTTATGTACACTCTAAGGGTTGTATCAGAACGATCTAATTCATGTACAAGCAACTTCGTGTATTGCTTGTGATCAGTTGAATATTGAGTCTTTGAAGGTTGCAGTTGCATGTTTATACTATCTACAACTTCCCACAGAGAAGAGATCAGAGGCTTTGTTGCCCATTGTTCATCACATAAAATGTGCTGGAAGAGATCTAGAATCCCTGGAAACTATTGAAAATCTTAAGGAACTTTTGGGAAATGACA
Organism: Castanospermum australe; assembly: GCA_019955255.1. Classification (NCBI taxonomy): domain Eukaryota; kingdom Viridiplantae; phylum Streptophyta; class Magnoliopsida; order Fabales; family Fabaceae; genus Castanospermum; species Castanospermum australe. The sequence goes on along the minus strand of NSJW01000129.1, from coordinate 155,398 downwards.
TGGTTGAAGCTTTCATTGATGGATGGGTTCAAAAGCGCCTAATAAAAATGTACATTGACGGCTGCAAGGAGTTGTCAGAGGTACCAAACATGAAGGTACTGAAGAAACTTTACAATTTAGAGGTTTCAGATGATGAAATCATTGTATCTGAGTGTGACCTGCAAGATTTGTCAATAATCCCATTGATAAATGCATTATATTCCCAAAAAACATTTGCAATGCTTGACCTCTCTCACAATTTGTTAGGAAATGGGACAATGGAGAAACTTTAAAACGTGTTCACAACATCAGGCCAACCTTATGGTGACTTAACTCTGGATTTGCATTGCAATCGATTTGGCCTAGCAGCTTTGTTTCAGATTTGTGAATGCTCAATGCTATTTGCTCGACTAGAGGTGCTTAACATTTCTGGAAATTGTCTTACTATTGCATGTGGATCTTATCTTTTAGCTATCTTAAAAAAAATGTACAACCCTCTGTAGCTTGAATGTAGAGAACTGTTGTATCACATCCAGAACTATTCAAATACATCTAATATATTTATCACTTCTTTCTCATATCAATATAATACTATTGTTTAATCTTCATTCTCTCTACTTAAATCCTATAATTTCAACAGTTATATATAGACCCTAAAGTAGACAAGCTTCATTGCCTTTCCCTTCTAGGCTTGTTGCAAAAGAGTAAGAGGTTCTAGTAAATTTTGAAAGCAATATTTGAAGTCGATTTGGGTTTTGGGATTTCTTGGTCAAGCTTATAATCAGTGAGTCAATATTTTACATAGTGACATTTTTTTATATTTTTATTAGGGAAACAATACTTTTTAAAAATATTTGAATTCTCGTTGAAATATGAATTTTTGTATCTTGATGATGTTGAGTTGTGAAATTTTAAATTTTGATATGGAGGTATCGATTTTTTTTAGTTCTATGATTTTGTGAACTTGTTGAATGATTATGGAAAATTGAGGCTTATCATTTAAATGTCTTTCTCCTACTTTGGATTTAATCTTGATTTAAATGGTCCATAGTTGATTCCTGTTTAGAACTCCGTATAAACGTTAGCGGGATTAATAGTCTATGTGCATATAGTTGTTTGAATGTGTGATTGTTGCCAGGCGTGGTGTGGCCCCTGGTTTGTGTGAGCGAAGCCGGGTGGAGATGAGGCCTTCGGTTGTTTTTATTTGCGAGGACCTAGGTTGAGGTAAGGCCCCTGGATGATTTTTTCTTGTGAGGATCCAGAAGGAGATGAGGCCCATGGATGGTTTTTTTTGCCAGGATCCAGGAGGAGCTAAGGCCTCTGGAGTGATGTGCTTTTTGTATGATGATTCTTTAGGTGTTACCGATATGGACTATATTTTTTTTTATAATGATATTTTTCTTGCAAATTTCTTATCAAATACAATGATTATTTTTCTATGGAAAAAGAACTATTCGTGCGTATTTCTTGTTATCTCTTATTGTTCATTATGTATTTTATTTCCTCTGGACTCACCTTTTATATTTTTATCAGATTTGTAGGTATCCAATTGAAATAGCCTAGGATTTATGTTCATCATAGTCATTCATGATTCTAGTCTGCAGTTATAGGGAAATTTTTGGGTTATTAGTTCTTTTCTATTTTATTTTATTTGTAGCCTATGTTTACGTTTGGATTTGTTTTGAGAATTTCATTATATTTTTAACAATTTCGAAAGTTGTTTATTTTGGAATAACATTTTGTAATAGGCTTGCCAAGCTAGTTGAGTTTTGAGGTATAGCCTCGCTGATCATGACGTCTAGGGTGTGTCGTGACAACTCTGATACCATTTTGTCACGACCTACCGCAGATGTTGTGATTGGCACAAAGGCTGTATTCCAAAACTCAACTAGCCTGAAAAGCCTATTACAAAATGTTCTTTCAAAATATACAACAACTTTCAAAATTTTCAAAAATATAAATGAAGTTATCAAACAAATCCAAAAGTCAACCTAGGCTACAAATAAAATAAAATAAAAAAGAACTAATAAACCAAACACTATCCCATTGCTGCAGACTGAAATCATAAATGACTGGGATGGACAATAAATCCTTGGCTATCTCAATTGGATGCCTACAAATTTGATAAAAATATAAGGGGTGAGTCCATCGACCCATTGATGGAATAAAATTCATATTGAACAAGAAGGGATAACAAAAAATACGCACAAATAGTTCTTTTTCCAAAGAAAAATAATTATTGCATTTGAAAACAAATTTACAAGAAAAACATCATTATAAAAAAAATATAAGTCCATATTGGTAATGCCTGAAGAACCATCACACAAAAAGCTCACCATTTCGGGGGCCTCACCTCCACCCGGCTTCACTCACACAAACCAGGGGCCATGGCACACCTAGCAACAATCATACATTCAAACAACTATGTACGCATAGACTGTTAATCCCACTAACGAGTATACGGAGTTCTAAATAGGAGCCAAGTGTGGACCATTTAAATCAAGATTGAATCCAAAGCAGAAAAAAGACATTTAAATGATAAGCCTCAATTTTCCATAATCATTCAACAAGTTCACAAAATCATAGAACTAAAAAAAATTGATATCTCCATATCAAAATTTAAAATTTCACAACTCAACATCATCAGGATACAAAAGTTCATAATTCAACGAGAATTCAAATATTTTTAAAAAGTCTTCTTTCCCTGATAAAAATATAAAAAAAAATGCCACTATGTAAAATATTCACTCACCTATTATAAGCTTGACCAAGAAATATTGAAATCCAATATCGACGTTAGATACTGCTTCTAAAATTTACTAGAATCTCTTATTATTTTGCAAAGAGCCTAGAGGGAAAAAGCAATGAAATTTGTCTACCTTAGGGTCTATTTATAAACATTTCTAAGGGGAAAGAGTTTACTATATTTCCGATGTGGGACTTTAATAACAAATATCTCTTTCTTGTTTTTTTTTTCTTTAGAAAAACAAGATGCTGGTTTTGAAAAGTTGGGCTATTACAATCTAATATATGAGGCTCATGGGGTATTATAGGAAGTTTGTCAAAGATTATGGTAAAATAGCATGACCTTCAATTTAGTTGCTGAAAAAGAGGGGTCTGAGTGGGGAGAAGAAGCACATTAGGGCCTTGCTGCATTGAAGAGAGCTATGACCACTTTACTCGTTTTGGCTGTTCCTGATTTCACAAACTTATTACTGTTGAAACTAATGCTTCTGGAACATGTTTAGGTGCTGTCTTAATGTAGGAGGGGACATCTAGTGCCTATATCAGCCAAGGGCCATCTCAAAGAGCCCAAACTAAATCTATAGATCAGAGGGAGTTAATGACCATTCTATTGGCAGTCCAGAAGTGGCGACACTACTTAATGGGGAGACATTTTGTGATCATAATAGGCCAGAAAAGTCTGGGGCGTTTGATAGATCAGAGATTGCTTGGGGAAGACCAACAAATGTGGAAATCCAAACTGCTAGGCTTTGATTTCAAAATACAATACGGACCAAGGGTAGAGAATAAAGTTGCTGATGCTCCCTCTTGAAGGATGGATTTCTCTGCAATTTCCATTGCTCACTTGGCAGAACCTGATAAACTTGCGAAAAGAAAATTACAGGGACATGCAAGGTTGAGGACTATCCTTCAAGACCTGCTAGCACACAAGGAATCCCATCCAGGGTATGAAAGGATAGGTGTCTATTTGTTCTACAAAAGCAGATTGGTCCTTCCTAGAAATTCTGCTATGATACCTATTGTCCTAAGGGAATTACATGGGGGGGAAGGGGGGACATTCAGCCTTTTTGAGAACATATAAGAAGATTTTTGGGTTGGTTTTTAGGGTGGGAATGAAGGACAGCATGTGATGTGTGTTAGAAGAACAAATATGAGACCCTATCTCCAGCAAGGCTGTGGCATCCCTTGCCTATCCCTATGCAGGTTTGGAAGGACATCTCTATGTACTTCATTGGAGGATTGCCTAAGTCCCATAGAATGGATACCATAGTAGTAATACTTGATAGGCTCACAAAGTATGCCCGTTTCTTTCCCTTATCTCACCCATTTACAGCTAAAGAAGTTGTTGAGTCGTTCATTAAAGAGATAGTCAGGTTGCATGAGTTTCCACCTTCAATTGTCTCAGATAGAGATTGAATCTTCATAAGCAACTTCCGTGCTAAACTCTCTAAACAATCAGGCACCACTTTGAAACTCAGTTCAGCATACCATCCACAAACGGATGGCCAAACTAAGGTGGTGAATCACTGTTTGGAGACTTACTTGAGTTGTTTTGCTAGCAATAAACCTAGATAGTGGTTGAAATGGTTGAATTGGGCTAAGTATTGGTTCCATAGCACTTACAAAAGCTCTACTAAGATGTCTCCTTTCAAGGTTTTGTATGGCCAAGATCTCCCACTTTGCTGAGGTATTTAGGAGGACTTATCTATAGTTGAGGAAGCGAACCAATTGATGTCCGAAAGAAATGCCATACTGAATGGGCTAAAGGATAATTTGGTGAGGGCATAGAACTAAATGAAGCGTCAAGTTGACAAAAAGCGCAGAGTGCTTGTATCTTCTTCCCATCTGGTGTTCCCTTCTCGTAGAAGTACTACTCAATGCAGATCAACCACCAATAAGTGTGAGCACCTTCAAATACTGGAATCTCTAATACAGACCACAGCTCCTAGATTGGGAGCTCTGATACCAATTGATAGATATAAATGGTAAATTCATTGTATTAACGCTAAAAAACACTCACTAGGATGTCTGAAACTGATACCAGAGTAATATCAGATCAGGGAGAGGATAACAACTCAAAAGAAAGAAGAAAATACAAGCTGGAAATGAAAGAAACTAGCAGAACTTTGAGGGTCTGCACCTCCCAGATCCTTCCCTCCCTTTTATCCTTGATCCTAAACAATTTTCTTCTTGCATCCCATACTCCTTGCCACGTAGGCAAGGTCGTAACAAGCCAATTTCTCTCTTCTGCCCCTTGTTCTCTATTCCCCTACTACCATTATTATTTCTCTCTAATAACTTTAGTAACCGTGGGGTACCCAACAGCATGCTTCTGTTTTCTCACTAATTTGTGATGCCTCTCTTCTAAGGAATAACCATTAGTGCTTTATTGTTGAATTGAATTATGTATGGAGTTGTCTGCCACCTTTTTCTTTACTCACCAATAAAAGTATATATGTAATATTTTTGTTGGAACTAACTACTTTTTTTATTAGAAATGGGGATATATATGCTGGTGAATACTTTGCGGACAAGATGCACTGGTTTGGGGTATTGTTTTCCAAATGGCCATCGTTATGAAGGAGCCTGGCATGAGGGCAGAAGGCAAGGGCTTGGGATGTATACATTTAGAAATGGGGAAATCCAATCTGGTCACTGGCAAAATGGAGTCCTTGACATTCCAAGCACACAGAACACCACCTATCCAGTTTCTCCTGTTGGTGTCAATCACTCCAAAGTCGTAAATGCTGTGCAGGTACAATCTATTTGCTTATGATTTATTTACCTTAATTCTTGTTAAATGTTCTTTCCCCAATTATAATTAAAGAATATCCAGGTACGTGAATGATTTTCTATGTTTTGTCTTTTAAGTCTACATGGTGGCCCAGATTTATGATTCTGTCATTGCGTGTTGCTGTTAATGATATGGCAATGACAGGATGATGTCTCAATGGGTGGTATTCTTATTTCTTATGATGTGATTTGCTTCATGTACGTGTTTTTGGTGACTTTGTGTTATGGAAATTCATATTGTTATGCCTTGTGCATTCTTTCAAATTTTTTTATTACTAGATTTACTGTAGTTATAATTAATGATTTTTTTTTGCCATTGTCATATGTTTCATTTAAAGTTGAGGTTCAAGGTTGGTTTCTTATCACTGCATTTGAAGGATTGAGTACGCAGCTTAAAATTACAAAACGAGGGCACGATTATCATAAAATTTGAGTAGGGACAGATTTTTGGACAACTTTTCTAAATGCATAAAATTAGCACAACCTTGTGAGAGGAAAGAGACAAAATGAACTGCAAACAGTCAGATAGTTTGCAGCATTATGAGATTTCATTATTAATTGTGTTTCTTTGTTGAACAAGCAGGAAGCAAGACGGGCAGCTGATGAGGCCTATGATGTGGCCAAGGTAGATGAAAGGGTGAATAGAGCAGTAGCAGGCCCTAATAGAGCAGCCAATGCAGCTAGAGTGGCTGCTGTCAAGGCTGTGCAAAAGCAAATGCATCATAATGTTAACAGTGAGAGCTATCTTAGTGCATTAATGGACGAAAGACAATAACTATCTTTCAAACATTAGAAGGCCACGTGAATAGCCAAAGGAATTGTTAGAAAAAGCATGCAAACAAGTCAACCAAGTTACTTAAAGTTAACTAAGTTAAGTTAGGCATTAATTAGCAACAAGACAAAATGGAATGTATTCATATGGAAGGCCAAAAGAGAAAAAGAATTTGTCTTAAGAAGCTTTCTCAAGTCAAGGATAAGAGTAATGATAAGTTAGACTAACTAAGAAGCAAAAAATCTAGTTAGAAACTAATGAAAAAGTTAGAAAGTAACTAAGTCAACTAAGTCAACCCTATGTCAATCAAGAGAATTTAATCAAGAAGTAACCAAACTAAGCAAATTTAGTTACTTTATGTAACTAAGTTATCATGATATTAGAGATAAGAGTCAGTTGAAGGCATCTTATTGGCTAGAAGGAAAAGTAAGTCATCATTAAGAGATGACACAATCCCAAATACATGATAAATTTACTTGGCTGATATCCATGGTCTTCCAAGACCTCTTACACGTATGGAAGAAAGAGGAAGCCATGCCGCAAATTGGAAGGTAGTTAGTTACACAAGAAACTAGCTAGTTAAGGCCATGTCTCTACTTGAGGAACTAAATTAAGGAATCAAGTTAATCTAACTCAACTAAGTAATTATTAACAAGTAGATAAGATGCCATGTGGCATCACCCTAACTAAGTCAAGAATTAAGTCACATGGCCTTAACCTGGAAGGCAACTATGTGATCAAGACACACACACACATGCACGGCCATCCAAGAACGTCTAACTACTCTAGTAACTTTAGGTAATTATGAAAGCCACTTGTATGACTCTTAAGTGAGCCAACTCAAAAGCATGATAGTTAAGGGATAATATCCCTAAAGATCACGTCACACACACTCACTATCTTCCCTCATGCACGGCCATGCACACACACACACTAACTATAAATACCTCATCCACACACCTCTCATGCATATTTTAGAGACAAAACTTTGTCCAATTGCCTAGAGGGTGCACCCTTGCATGTGAGATGCCAAGAGAAGACCAACCAAACCTAGTTAATTTCATGCAGGGAGTAATGACCCTTCTCTATTTCACTCTTGTTTAACATGTTTCTCTTTGATGTACTTAGATTATTTTATGGATATTTTATTCTTTGTTCAATGGTTCATTCCTTCTATTCCTTTCTATTTTTCTTTTTTTTTTATGTTTATGATACTTCTGTTTTGAAAGTTTAAGACCATGAATTATGTGATTCAATAAGACTATGCTCTATTACCAATAAATAGAAATGATCCTCAATAAGGTGATCTAGATGATTTTGAGATATGATCCTTATGAGAGGTGATCTCACCAAGTTTGGAAATGACCCTCAAATGAGGTAATCCTTGCATGATTAAGGCCACTTTGGTGGTAATGGCGAGGAGACGCCCTTGTAAGCGGAAAGAGCTCTATTCCTATGTTTATGATCATGATGTAGAGTTTCGAAAGTGAAAGATTGGTAATATGACATATCAAGCCGAAGAAACTTATTGAATGAGAGTAAGATGAAAGGAGAAGACATTCTTTATATTAAGTTATAGCTGAAAACATTATAGTTTAAAAATTAAATGTTATTATTTCCTACTAAGATTTTTATCTCACCTTTATTTCTGGTGTTTTCAGATTAAGCTACCATGCCTTTCATCTATGTTGTAGTGGAGATTGAGTTCTTTTGGGTGGATATATAGAGCGTTGGAGCCGTGAAAACGGTTCAAAGCATTCGCATCATCCAATTGGACAATAATGATGCATAGTAGAGTTAGGGTTTAGTTATGTAATCTAATGTAAACATATAAAAAGTCACCTTTTGGAGGGGTTATGTATGATAACCTAGCTTAGTCCCCTCCCTTTTTAATTATAAAATAGATGACAAGGTGAATTCTTTGATGTGGAACCCTAACTTCTATGTGTGAAATAATAATAGTATGATCTATGTATGATTTGTGTGTGATTTCCCCTCAAGATTAGCCCTAGTTTAAAATGGTAAATGAGATGCTTAACAACCGTCAAATATAGTTAAACTTATGTAGAAGTATGTTTAGAAATGTTAATATGCACCAAGATAAGCAATCAAAAGCAAAAGAAACAAGTTAAAAAGAGGTCATTCTTGGCCAACTGGGCACCTAGGCGCCAACTTTGAGCACCTAGGAGGTGGCTGCCCAGAGACTGGGCACCTAAGCGTCAAAAGTCCAACACTCAAGAACAAGATTGGTTTTTAGACCCTGGGCGCCCAGGCAGTGAAATCTTAGCGCCCAGGCGATAAAATCCTAGCGCCCAAGCGGTGAACTAATTGAGGAATTATGTTGTTTTGCCCAGAAAGGAACCAAATTTAGGGAGTTATGTGAATTCTAAGTCAATTTATGAATTACATCTTCAATCTAGCACGGTTTTAAGGTTAGATATCAACTAATTATGCATGGAAACTAATTTGGTTCTAAGTTGTGTTTTAAATAAACCTTAGAGTTAAGTATTCTATGAATGAAGAGTAGAAAGAAATAAATGGACAATGGGCTCATTTGGATGAGCTTCTAAAAAATGATATTTTTTTCATGAATTTTTTTTTAAAGATCTTTTAAAAAAGTAGAAGTTATTTTATACTTGGATGTAATATTTGAGAAGATTTTTTTTAAGTTTGAATAGTTTTTTATGTTATAAAAAAAATCCTTTTTTCAGAAACACAAATTTTGCTTTTAAAAAAAGCACAAGCATGTGCTTTTTCTAGTACTTCAGTTTTTTTAAAAAAACTCACCCAAACATACTAAAAAAAATTAGAGAAGTACTTTTTTTTAAAAAAAGATATTTTTTTATGAAAAAAAAACACATCCAAACAAGCACAATGAGTTAATTTAGCTTAATTCTATCAATAATCTATCATAGTTAACTTTATATTCAAAGGTAATTAATTAAGTATGTGACACAATACGTCTAAGGTAAAGTGTTACACATACAACCACCAGCTCCAAGAAAGGTTGTTCTAGCATCAAATATGTTATAATGTCATTAAGCCACTCATTTGAGTCATTAACCCAATGAAATGGGTGAAGCCATTTATTAGGATCCATGACACCAAAATATTGCAATTTCTATAAAAGAAAAATATTCAAATATTATATTAAACTATATATATATATATATTTATTTATTTATTTATTTATTTATTTATTCAACAACCCACAAAGTAAAACTCAAGCATCAATTAGTTGCAGCATAAAAGAAAGAACAAAAGTCAGCGAAGTTATAATAATTTCACATAGATATTATGAAGCTCATGTCATTTATATCAAACATGAATTCATATCAAGTAGTCCATGAACTCATATCACAATGTCCATGCCACTCCATCGTTTAAGATCTACAAAAGGTTATCTAACGTGTTAGGACCATCCAGTCTATAAGATATTATGAACCTAATCATAAAAATACTTGCTTTGGGATCAATAATATTGAAATATATATTCAACAAAATATGCAAATAAAACCATCCAGCTCCTTCTTCTCTATCTTAAGGTATTTTAAAAGATGGCCCAGTTGATAAAAGTTTTCAAGCCACAAACACATTAATAGTGGAGCTTATGGACCCCTCTAGGTTCATATGTTCTCCAAGTCAACCGACCTAACCAAGCATGGCTTGATCCAGCTACCCATTCCGACTGGCCCAAGTCCATGTTAGACGACATTTGAATTTTTGAAAGCAAATTCCCCACCCGAGACTTGTGCCAAACAATGAAATGATACCCCTCTATTTAAGCACTATTCAGAGACTTTCGCAAGTATGTTCATTTTAAACCTATACACTATGCCCACCTTATTCACATCCTCATTTTGACATTGGAGTGCCTTTGCAAGTACCCCACTGCCACTATAGGAGGCTCTCCGGCATGGCTAGGTGTAGCAACCATACTCCTGTAGGTGAGGAAGGAACATCTGGTGATGTCTATAAGAAAAGGTAAACCTTTTTCCTACCACATCCTAAGACCATCAATGGAGAATTCATTCAAAACAACCATGGCAAGGACTTGTAGTCAAAACAACTAGCAACAAAACCTCAAGAATGCCAATGCTAATGGTGTGACCCAAAACACCACCGTCAATGCCAGGAAACCAACCCAACGATTGTCCAGGCCCTCATGGAGACCATTTAGCATATGTAGCAACAACTTAATGAGTTGTCTCAACAAGTTCAAGGATAATAGAGAAGATTGTCACGAACGGAATTAGGGTTTATGATCGGCATATGAATATGACTTACCGCAGGCTCACTCAAGTTCATACAAACCTCCAAACCTGTAATTTCAAACTGACAATTCAGAATAGCCACCATAGGCCTCAGAAATACTTATATTCTGAATAATTTATACTTTATAACTTCAGACTTACAAAATATCAATTATGATCACTAACAATTCAACAAAAAGTAAATATTATAAATTTAGTCTTTAATTAACACATAAGATATTAACATGGATCTTACTTGTAAAATTAATTAAGCACATCTAAGAGTTAACCTGCAAGGCTTCCAAATTCAAAATCAAATACAACAAGACAATACTCATAAACTTGCGCAAACGAAAGATGCGTTGAGCTCACAAGAACAACTAAAAACTTCATTGACCAAACTGCAATAACCAAACCAGAAACAACATCTTTTCTTGTACATGACAAATGAATTTGTGGCAAGTTTATAACTCAGTGAGTAGTTAATATCAATTACATTAGAAACAGAACAAACGAGGTACGAGTTTTTATAAGAAAAATTAACTAAGAATTAATAAACAACGAGATAACTTAAAAATAGTATTTTTTGAAATAAAATGTTTCAAAACTATGGTCGAGATAATTTTTATTTGAAAGATTTTCATTAAACAGTAAGTCAATACCATAACTTCCAATATACTAAAATTTGAAGTAATCAATTAAAACATAAATAGTATGGGAGAATTCACTAGGCAGAACCAAACTAACTGAGTACTCAGCTTGGGGGTAAACTGACCATCTAACATGCATACTACTTGAACTGAATTTGACAAGAATAAAGTTTGAATTGACCAAGCACACTGCACGCGGGTAAACTAACTGTCTAATAAACCTAAAGCCTGAACTGAATCTGACAAGCACAAGACTTGAATTGACGAAGCACACAGCTCGTGGGTAAACTAATTGTCTAACAAGCCTAAGTCTTGAATTGAATCTGACAAACACAAAGTTTGAATTGACGAGAGCCATGGTTGAAACATGATATCTAACTTACATGACACATCGAGCTAATATCCCCTAGCTAGTTAGGATTTAATTTAATTATAGTGCACCGAGCTAACATTCATTATTTTTAGATACAGAGTCTAACAAGAATTTCTCCCAAAGAAATAAATTTAAAAAAAAATCTAATAATGTATATTGAAAAAATAAATAAATTAATTTTCAATGAATAGAAATAATATTAAATTTACAAAAATAAACTTATTTCAAGATAATGATTTCTGACATTAGAAAACTCAAGCTTTAATAGGCTTTAGCTTTCTTTCTGTAAACATAACAGATGTCCGTATCAATATCTGTCAATGATCCAAAACCACTATCAATATAAAATATACACATATAACAAATTAGAAAGGCCAATATTTTTCATAATCGCAAAATTTTTAGTTCAATGGTCCAAAACCATCCTGATAGTAAAAATTTTCAGTTCAATTAATGATTCATTGTAACTGTTTTCACAAATCAAAAGAGTTTTCCAAAGGTTCGCTTATCCCAAGAGTCCTTAAGGCTTTAGTATATTTAAAAATCTAATAATAAAAAAAATATGTCTTGAAATTTATAAAAGAATTTCAAAAAGATGAATAACAGATAGAAATTACTCACAGTATTTAGAAATATCCAATTGGGTCTTCCTCTAACAATTTTCCTTGGTGAATTGATTCCTTATACCATTCTATAATCGTAGAAATACCAAAAATCCTTATGTCAATCGTAGGCAATTAAATTATTTAATTTAAACCCCTAAATCCGAAATAATTCTAAACACCAAAACCTAAATTCACTACCTAAAATTCCCTTAATAGAAACATAAAAAAATGTCACTACATAAAATAACAACTCACCTATTAGAAGCTTAAGTCAGGATAACTCGAAATCTAAATCGATGTTAAATTCTGCTTTCAAAATTTATTAGAACATCTTTTTTGCAAAAAGCCTAGATGGAAAAGACAAATTAAACTTGTCTACCTTAGAGTCTATATGTAATCATTTCTAGAGGAAAAGAGTTTACCACATACAACTTGAAGCATCTCATTTGGTTAGCATCGGTCAATAGAGCACTCAACCTCAAGCTACGTATTCACCACTTCATCTCTTTTCTGATTTTATTATGTTTGTTCCCCTCCTTGACAATTTTCATCTGCCCATCACTCTAGAGTTGTATGATGGATCAATTGACCTTTAGGAGCACTTTGATATGTTCAATTCTGTACTATGCTCTTGGTTGGAAAATCCAATCCCATTAGATACCGAGCTTTCCCCAGCACTTTGAAGAAGTCAGGACTCATCTAGTTTTCCTTGCTCGAGTCTCGATCGATAAATGATTTCTTAGAGAATCACTTTTCTACAAGTCAAGCGCACTAAAAGACCATGGCCAAGTCTCAACAATCTCAAGCAAAAGGAACAAGAGACATTGAAGGAATTTATCAGTCGGTTCAACAAGGAAGCAATTCAAATCAATGACCTAAATTTGGCAGTGTCATTGCATGTTGTCATGGCAATGCTTCAGCTAGAACCATTCACCAACTCTCTCGCGAAGAAACCCATGGTCAATCTTGATGAATTGCATCAACGCTCCATTAGCTATATTAATATGGAAGAAGCAACATTGGTGAGAAGCACGATGTACAAGGTGAATGGACTTAAAATGAAAGAGGAACCCCGCTCTGAACATGGCTAAAAAAGAGAATAAAGAACAAGGTTGGAGAAGGGGAAGATAACAAAATTCCCACACCTTTTAAGATTTAACAACTATACATTGCTTGCAATGAGTCAAGAGAAGATCTTAAGAGAAATCTACATCACACATCTATTAAGATTCCCTCAATATCCCATTTCCCAAAGATCCTAAAATTGGAAATGATGTGATTTTCACAAGGCTTATAGGCACACAAGAGATGAGTGCATAGTTTTGAAAGATGAAATTGAATGCATTAATCTGAGTAGGACATCTGAGTCGATATGTGTATAGAGAAAGAGAAAAGAGCCATGATAGACACAAATGAGAATACTAAAGGAGAAGTCTAAGCTCAGGAGTTAGAGAATTAGGCAGGCTGAGTGGCTTGCGAGAACGAAAAGGGATAACCGACTTAACCAAGATGATCAAACCAAAGGTGTCATCAACACCATTTGTTGAAGTTTTGCTGGGGAAAGAGAGTCAAGCTTGGCAAGAAATGACACTTGATAGCAGTCTAGACAATCATGATAGTAAATAAATCAACGTCCTCCTCTACTCCTACCTATAATTCTCTTTCCATTTATTTTTCTGATGATGATTTCAAAGGCTTGGATTGAAACTAGGATGACGCAAATGGTGATTTATGTTATTCTAGCTAACTTTATCATTAAGAAAGTACTTATTGATCATGGTCGTTCAGTAGATATTTTGTATTGGAAAATTGTTAACAAGCTTCAAATCCCAGAAGAAGAAATCAATATGTTCAGAGGGAATTTAGTTAAATTTCTCTAAAGAACAAGTGCAGGTCTAAGGTTACATAGAATTGTTGACAACCTTTGGCACAAGGCCAAATTCAAGAACAATCTCGATGAAATGTCTCATTATTGACTGCTGCACACTCTACAACATTATACATGGCCAACCTTTTCTTAACAACCTCGGGGCAATTGTCTTGACACTACACCTTCACAATGAAGTTTCTAGCAACCAACAGACAAGTTAGGGTTATACTCACAGAATCTCAACAATGTTATCATGAATGCTTGAAGATCAAAGAACATGAAAGACGGTCAACTAAGCCTCCTGCAAAGAGACATCATATTAATATGGTTGAGTTATATCCTCGAGGTGACTTCATGGAAAGAGACCATAGCACGAGGGACATCTTCCAGACATCTCCCTCAAACCATCCTTGAAGCAAATTACAAAAATAGGAAACCCTCTCACAGTCAAGCTAAAGTAAAAATTAACACGCAATTGCAGCAAAATGTGGATATTTCAGCTTACTCATCGTCGGACATGCTAGGGATTGATCCGAACTTCATTTCTCATGAACTAGACCTTGATCTCAGGCAAACATGTGGCCCAAAAGAAAAAGAAGACTAGGAGTAGAGAAGTAGAAAGCAGTGGTCAAGGAAACAAATAGATTATTGGATGCAAGGTTTATCCGGGTAGTGCATTACACTACATGGCTCTTAATTGATATGATAGTAAATAAAGTAAATTAGTAAATTACAAATAGAGAATGTGTACGTACTTTACTGACATAAATAAAGTGTGCCCAAAAGATTCATGCCCACTTCCAAGCATTGCCAAACTCGTCGATAGGGCATCAGGTTATCAATATTTGAGCTTCATGGATGCTTATTTAGGCTACTATCAAATTAGAATGCATCTGACTGATGAGGAAAAGATTGCCTTCATAACAAATAATGCAAATTACTACTATAGATTGATGGCTTTCGATCTTAAGAGTGCTGGAGCCATTTACCACTAATGGACAAGGTTTTTGCTAAGCAAATTGGTTGAAATATAAAATTTTATGTATATGACATGGTGGCAAAGATAGCAAGCTCAGTCAATCTTTGTACCGACCTACCAAAGATCTTCGAGCAATTGAGAAAGCATAACATGAGGTTAAATCCAAAAAAATGCACTTTTGGAGTATAAGAAGTAAAGCTTCTAGGTTTATACTGACCAACTGAGGCATTAGGGCTAATTTGTACACATGCTGAGCTATCCTCGAGATGAGAAGCCCAAACAATGTGAAACAGGTACCAAATTGGTTGGGCAAATTCCTAGCACTATCAAGGTTCTTGTCTCAATCTCCTCATTGAGCTTTCTCATTTTTCAAATGTCTTAAGAAGCCAGATGAGTTCCAATGGAGGACCAGAATATGAAGATGCTTTCTAGGAGTTGAAGAAATTCTTATCATCCCCACCCATCTTGACTAAACCTTCTCTAGCGAATATCTCTTAGTCATTGAAGCAAGCAATAAGCTCCGTTGTTGTTAAAGATGAAGAAAAAGATCAAAAGGCCGATTTACTTTCCTAGCAAGATGTTACAAGGTACAGAGTAGAGATACCAGAAGATAGAAAAGCTTGCACTGGCCATCCTAACCTTTGCAAAATGCCTCTGTTCATACTTTCACAATCACCAAATCATCTTCAAAACTAACCGACTGATTAAACAAGTACTTTAGAAGCCCGAGCTAGCAGGGAGAAAAATTGCATGGTCAGTCAAACTCTCAGAATATAGGATCTAGTACCAACTGAATGGTCCTATCAAATCTTAGGTATTGTTTGACTCTCTTGTAGAACTCTGTAATACAACACTTGATGAATCAATTGCTAATCATTGGATTCTTTATGGAGATAAAACCTCAAATCTAAATGGTAGTGGCGCTCGTATCATCCTCGAAGGGCCCAAAGCGATCATAACCAAACAATCACTCAGGTTCAATTTGAAGGCCAGTAACAACTATGCACAATATAAAGCACTTATAGGTGGCATAATTTTAGTAAGAGAAACGGGGGCAACCAAACTCACCTCCAGGAGCGATTCATAACTAGTTACAAGTCAGCTAAAAGGTGATTATCAAGTAAAAGATGAATCACAGAACAAGTACCTTAACCGGGTAAAATCACTGTCAGAAAAGTTTAAAGTTTCTAGTGTTGAACATATTCCCTGGGATCAAAACTCCATGGTAGCCCTTTTATCTAAACTGGCTAGTACAAAAAGACCAAGCAATAAATGGTTAGTCATCCAAAAAACTTGATTGCCCTAGCATTGACACAATGGAGACATTGATCATTGAAGAAAACCTTGACTCATGAAAATTCCTGATTGTTCAATTAGTGTTCCAATTAGGAACACTTTACCAACCACTTGGGTCATTCTTACTTAATTCACTTTGCACTATAAATAATCAACTTTTAATAGTACTTGCCAAGCATGGCTTTTGTATTCAAGTTCACCAAATATGAATTTCACATTTTCGAGGGTGCTTACACATTTTAATGCTTGTGCAAATACAAGAATGATAATATAAAACTTATAAACCAAATTATTAAGCTTAGTCTTCCTAACCTTTCGATTTACTAGAAAAGTTTCATACACAAAATTCATTGATTAAATGACATTTGAAAGACTATTGGTTACCTTATAAATAGAAGGCTACTTAATTACTTCATGTTACTAAGTCATAATTTCTTACTTAAAAGCTTCTTAACTTTTCATACATGAGTCATTTTAATCTATGGAATCAATCTTAACTTCTCATGGCCAAGGTGGAGTCCTTTTCATTAAAAAAATAAAAATAAATAAAAAGCTTGAGCAAATTTTTAATTTTCAGTACCCTAGGACTTAAACACTTTTTCTACTCAACTATTCTAGCTCTCTTTATATAAAGGTTCCTAAACTTTGCAGATTTAAAGATCAATATGTTAAACACCTTATGGCTAACTTTCAAGTGAAAATTAATCTATTTCGGTCCTTTCAGTAACTTAATTTTTGATACTTCCCAACGTCATCTCAATTTTGTACCTATACTGTCTTTATTAAATTTAAATTAGGTACGAACCTCTAAAATTAATAAAAATTTCCAGAACTAATGCTAAGGTACCTAGCTACCTATCACTTAAATTTCATGTGGTTAATGATATCATTCAATATTTTCTAGTAGAAATTTCAGGTGGTTAATGATATCATTCAATATTTGAAACTAGCTGAAATTGTAGCTCTCATCCTCTAGTCCAACTTTTCCTTTTTGCACAAGATCAAATTGGACCTCAAACCATGGCATGCAACACTATTTTCTAGCTTTTTCTCTCTCTCTCTCTTTCTCTCACCCACCCTCTTTCTCTTGTCCTCTCACTTTCTCTTGATCTCTACATGCAGAACAAATAAGGGAGTGGAAGGGACCTGGCTTATTAATTGGAGGGTGAGAGAGACATGGTGTTAGTGGGGATTATGGTTAGCGGAGCTCAAGGTTAGTAGAGGGAGGAAGAAGGAACTTCATGCTCTCCCTCTTTCCACTAGCAACTTAATGTCAATTTTTTCAATCTTATCCATGTTTAATTCTTAATTATTATAACTAATCTTCAAAAAATTTAATCATATTATGGCTCCTTAAGTAAACTAATTACTTTGTTCTTTAATTAATTGGTTTATATCTTAATTTCACTACTTACCATTTTGTTATCTTATTATCTTTAAATAATTTAATCCTATAATAATCCTCTTCTTAATTTAATTTATTGTTATCTCTTATTACATTATTCCACTAAAGATGTAACACTCTGCCTTACAAGTATTGTGTCACAAGCTTACTTAATCTATTTCCTTAAGTATTATGATGAAGTTAAACAACTCTTAATGATTATCATTTATTTCTAAATCCTTAACTTTAAAACTTAGATACTCGTTTCCCACTAACACCTCTTAATTTTCAAACACAAGGTTGGGTTGTTTATTATAAACCTTAGGGTTTGAACTATACACATAGGCTAACATCATGTTCAATTTGTGACATTAATAGTTAATCATTCTTGTAAGGCCATTCTAGGTTAAAGAAATAAGATTTAGTTAACCATAATTCATCCAAAATTCATATCATAACTCAATTAGATTCACAAACTTAATTCTTTTCTAGGTAAAACATCAAAGGTTCTCGGCCATGCCACTGCCTGGGCCTAGGGATTCCATTGCCTGAGCACCCAAGGGCACAAAATTAGGCCTAGTCACAGCCAGCCAGCCTGGTGCTCAGGCACTGGTCTTTAGGCACTTAAGCGCCTAGTCTCAGTCGACCCACTGCCTAAGTGCCCTAGAGTTGGCGCCTAGGCACCCAGATGGCCGAGAAGACCATTTTTGCAATCTTGTTCCAAATCTCTTAACTTATCACGGGGTTCTTTTACACATGTTTAGCCATATTTTAACTTCACTTTAGAGGTGTGAAAATAACTCATTTTGCCTTCTTGAATTAGAGTTGTTTTTAAAGATTAAAACATACAACAATCATACACAACCATATACCAAAACATATTAGTTCATTATCATTCAAGGGTTAGGATAACAAGCCACCTATTTTACTATGATAGATTCAAAATGACAGGTGATAGGCTAAGTTATTTCAGAACACGCCTCCTAAGGTGACTCTTACATATTTGACATCATGATATTATAACTCTAACCCTAGTTATGGATCTTGATTGTCAAGTTGGACAATCCTAATGCTTTGGATGGCCTTTACGACTCCCACATTCGGAATGTCCACCCAAAAGTATTGAATTTCCACCATAATGTAAAGGAAAGACATGATTCTTAATCCGAAAACATTAGAAACAATAGTGAGATAAAATCTCAGTAGAGAGTAATAATAATTAACTTTAGAACTATAATATTTTTAGCTATATATACATATAGAAAACATCTTCTCTTTAACATAAACTCTCATTTAACAAGTTTCATAGTTCATGGATGTCTTATTACCAATCATCTTCATGAAAACATCATAACATGATTCTTAAACATAGAAATAGAGCTCTTTCTGTTTGCATGAGCATTCCCTCGCCATTGCCACGGAAGTGACCTTACCACCGAAGTGTCCTTAATCATATGGGATCATCTCCTTGAGGATCATATCCAAGCTTATTGAGATCACCTCCCATAAGGATCATTTCTCCAAATCTTACTGGTAATAGACATAGTCTTGTTAAGTTATATAGCCCATGGTCTTGAGCTTCCAATATGGAAGTGTCATAAAATGAAAAAGAGAAAGAGTAGAAGAATGAACCATGAATTAAAAGGTAAAACATTCATTATGTGCATAGAGAAATACATTAAACAAGAGTGGTAGAGAAGAGTTATCACTCCCTACTTAGTCTTGATAAGGTCTTAGTCTTGTTAGTTGATTCTCCTTGAAGGTTACGAACTAGGGTTCTAATGTTGTTTGAGTAGAAGTTTTGGCTAAGTTCAAGTGTGTGTGTGCATGGAATGCATGAAAGTAGCTATTTATAGAACTAAGGTGAGTGTGTGGGTGCATGGCCGTGTGAGAGAGGTGAGTGTATGTGCCATGAGTGAGTGTGTTTCTTGTCAAGTGAGATTACTTTTTGACTATGGAAGTGTGATTGAATTCAAATCTTGGCTAGGATGAATCCACATGGCACCTTATCTTAGCTATTAATGATTGTCTAGTTAGGGTTTGTAACTTGATTACTCTATCTAGTTTTATCTCAAGACACATAACCCTAACTAATGCCATTGGTTATGAATTGGGCTTGTGTTATCTAGCTTCCTCCTTGGTATTTAGCCGTGCATGTGTTGCTATTTTGGGGTTTCTATCCCTTGCTTGTCAAGTAGTCATCATGGATAGCTCTAATTAGGTCCATTAGAAGTAGTACAAGTGTCTTGCAATGATGTTGGGTTGCTTGGATGACCAAGCTAGTATTGGCCCTGTGAGTGTCTCCTCCTCTAGGTTCTTCCATTAGCTTTCTAAGTAAGATAAGACCA
Source organism: Castanospermum australe (assembly GCA_019955255.1). Taxonomy (NCBI): domain Eukaryota; kingdom Viridiplantae; phylum Streptophyta; class Magnoliopsida; order Fabales; family Fabaceae; genus Castanospermum; species Castanospermum australe. Next base: position 135,351 of record NSJW01000129.1, on the reverse strand, counting down.
TGCGATAAATTACAAGAGTGCCTAGGGAAATGCCATTTGGCATCTTAACTTTCTATCTAATCATTACTTAGTTAAGAAGAGTAACTAAGTTACTCATTTGGTTTCTTTACAAGACACATAATATTAACTAATCTCATTAGGTTAGTTATGTGCTTAAGTCATCTTAGTCTTTCTTTAGGTGTTTGGCCATGTGATACTTGCTCCTTGGCAAAGTGTGTGTCTTTTCATTTGATTGCATGGTCTTGCATGAGTGACAAGCCATCTACACGTCACTTTAGCTTGGATGAGCTTAAATATTAGCCATGTAAATTTAACATGTGTTTTTTACTATAATGTGTGTAATTGATTACTTACTTTAACCCTAACCAATGAGGAGTCTCCATGTGGTGCTTATCTTTTCACCCATGATGACTTAGTTACATAAAAGCAACTAAAGTTTATTTAATTTGGTTACTTTTTTATTAGATTCCCTAAGTTGACTTAGGATTGACTAGTTACTTTTTGACTTTTCCTTGATTCTTAACTAGATTCTTTGTTTTCTAGTTGAGCTAGTCATCATTACTTCTCTAATTCTCATATTATCCCCTGACTTAAGTAACGTAGAAGACCAACCTTGTCTCATTTGGGTCTCTTCCACGTGAATCTCTTGCTTATGCAAGATGATTTCTTTTTGTTTTAGATGCTTTAATGCTTTAGTTTATTCCTTAGGTATATTCCTTACTTGTTTAACTTGGCGTCTTCTTCCTCCTTGAGTCTACACGTGTTTAGGCTCCTTTGGCAAGACAAGTTTCTTTCAATTAATGCTTAAAATTAGCCTAGTTAATTCTAGATAACTTGTTTGACTAATTTACTAACTTTTCTAAAGATTTCTTTCTTCTTTCTTTTTGATTCTCATGTGAAGCATCACTAGAGAGACAAACTCTCATTGTCTTGTTTCTAGGTTAACTTGTGGGCTTAGCTTATTGGACTTATTGGGCTTTACTTGGTTGGGTTAGCCTAGGCTTCTATAGCCTAAACTCTTGACATTACTCAATTGGGTTTAGTTGCTTAACTAATAACCCTAATTAATTAACTCTTTGTTTCTATCATCCTCTTAAAGCTTGTATTATAGGGATTGAACTATTTCTAAAAATTCCACTGGGCCTTTACACCCATAACAAACAATAATGCATTCATGAATATAATCAAGGCATGAAATATATTTCCTAATTTTAAGGGATGTTACAAAAGAGCTCATCTTATTGGACAAAAGTTTGGCTTCGTTACTTTCTCTCACTTCCAATTACACTAAGATTACCTAAGTTTAATTTTGTGTTTCCAACTTGCACTTAACATATCTAACATAATTGAAAGTATAGATTATACTTATGATAACTTAGGAAATTAGCCACCTTGTTTCCTAAGGAAAAGAATTGTATCATGATTTTATTATTCTATATTTATCATCCTATTAACTATTAAATGCTAATGAACTAATTTTTTAGTAAACCCCTTTTTGTCCAATTTATAACAAAATCCTCCTTTACCTCTTGAGATCCTCATGAAATGAATGAAATGAATTTAAACCCAAGTTTATGGTCTAATCCTTCTTTTAAATATTAATATGAAAGAAATGAACTTAGGTAAGAAGTTGACAAAGCATAAGAAAAGTTGAATTGAGCTATGAAACTTTTAACTTTCTCTGCAAATTGAAACAATCTTTTCAAGTTCTAAGACTTAAAGATGAGAAGGGTCAATAAAATCAATATGAAACTTGAGAAGATACAATATTAGACTGAGAGGGGTTATCCTTCTCAACTATGTCTATGCTTCAAAGATATCAAACGATTAATATGAATGAATATTCTACACAAAAACTAGATAATATCTTGAAACTTATAAATATGACTTGCAATACACTCTTAAACATCATAAATCAATAATGAGTATCAAAATATAATTATGACTTAATAGCTTTCTCAATTAAACTTTTTGTTTCTTAAATCACTAAATGATGGTTTTTCTTTTAAGATGCATAAGGTTTAAGAAAGTAGCTAAGAATAGAGAAGAGAAGAGCTTAACACAGAGTATTTATACTGATTTACCTCAAATCATGTGGGCAACGTCTAATCCCTACTGCTGAGATTTTTACTATTTGGAGTATACTTTGATCCACGCTAGCCTCTCCAAGCTTAGATACAAGTATTCTTTCATTCATACTGGCCTTTTCAGGTTAGAAATCAATTTTCTTCATAACTTTACTAGCTCCACTAACAAAAAAGCGCTGCTTAACGGCGGTTTCTTAGCGACGGTTAAGGAAAACTGCCACTAATTAATTTTTTAATAGTGTTTAAGTAAACAGCCGCTAAAAATTTTTTTATGGCAGTTTTAACATGTTTTGCAGCAATTGTGTCCAACAACCACCAAATAATTCATTTAACAACGGTTTTTGTTACTTATTTGTAGCAATTGTACTTGTTTAGAGGTGGTTTATAGTTTCTTCGATTACCCGAAATACTCTCTACCGAAAACCCTTTCCTCTCAAAACAATTTAAAAGCCTTCTCGAAATACGCTACATCCTCAACTCTTATTGCCGTTGCTGCTAGGTTGCGGTTGTTGCTAGATCACTGCTACTAGGTAGGGTTTTCTATTTCAAGCTTTGGGCTATAAAGTTTATACTGCTAGGTTATGGTTTCTTTTGATCGCACGAAGCTCTTAAAGTTCCCCTACTTTGCTTCTTTCCTATCATAATCTTCCATTTTTCTACTTGGTTTTGGGTTGTATCGAGTTGGAGTTCTGGAAATATCATGGTTTTAGATTAATATTTGGTTTTATATTGCATGGATGCATATTCCAATTCTGATGACAATATATATCGGGGTTCTAGGTTAATGTTTGGCTATACATGTACTATTACAAGATTTTTTCTTTTCATACATTTTGATGGGCTGTGTGCATATTTGATTTGTGAACGGGTTCTACTTTACTGAAGGCAGTTGAATTAAATCCTTTTGTACATTCAGAAGGGAAAATGGGTTCTATAAAGTTTTAGCAGCTGAACAATTAATATTATGAGGGAGCTTCATGGTCTTAGACTTCATGAGTTGTCTTTGGTTATTATTGGACTTGCATATATTTGAGTATGCACAGTCTTGATTTTGTCTACTATGGAAACAACAATAATATGCGAGTTAAGTAGTAGAAAAGTTTCATTAAGGGTTGATGTTGAGCCATGTGCATGTTTGATTGTGTTTTGTAATACTCTACTTTCCCTTACATATTGGGTTTATTGTATAACTTATGTTCGAAGTTTGGGGTTTGGGCCATCTTCTTCTCAGATATTTGGTCAAACTATCAAGTAATTTAGTGTAATGTCATTGACTCCAACTATTGGCCATATTCCTTCAACTGCAAAATGAGGTACATGAACTAGGGTCAATAGTGCAATCTCTTCAATCGTGATTCGATACTGAGTGATTGAAAAACTCGATAGTTTAGGAGTACTTTAGCGTATTTATTTAGACAGAATGGGGGAGATATGGTTGTTGAATTTGCTACATTTATCAATCCAATGGTATGTAGTTTCAAGCACTAAAATTAAAATATAATTATGTATTAAATTATAGTCCTTGTGCTGATAACATAACTAAATTAATTATGATTAAATTTTAGGCTCCAGTTGCAGGAAGTGAACCAATCTCAGCATATGCATGAGTTTCGTCTACGGCGAGCCATGACAAAAACAATGAAGTGAACCATTAGTGAAAAGAGAAATGATCGTGACATGAAAAGTCAATGACTTGCTTGTAGTGTTTTATGTAACTTTCATGCCATGTAATGGAATTAAAATCTTTTTGGACAAATATTTGATGACAATATTAATATATTATTCACATTTAGATCTTCTTTTATAATTTTAATGCAAGTCTATCTGTTGATAGAAAATATGATATTTATACAGGTTGAAAATATGTATAAACTATTCTTTGACTTGCTTGTCAAAGCCAGGATGACAAATAAATAAATATTACATTTCAAAAATAAAATTTAAAAAAATAGCAGCGGTTATGCAACTATTGCCAAACCCAATATCAAAACAAATCTATGTTTTGCTATCATTTCAAATGAAACCACTGCAGACTGAGGGTTGCTCACAATAATTATCTGCATTTCATAGTGGTGACAAAACCACCGCCAAAAGTAATAGAAAATTTCTTGGCAAAAGATAGTGACGATTATAAACTGCCACTAAATGCCAAAAAAAATCATCACGAAAACATTTTTTGCCAGTGGTGACAAAAACTACCGCCAATAGCTATTTAGCGGCGGTTATGCCAACAGTTCTCCAAAACTGTTACCAAACTGTTTCATGATCCCTTTTTTGGTAGCGCTTTTGTAACTAGTGTGAAATGTCTGTTGTAATGACCGCTATTAGCAAGTTTTTTTGTAGTGCTCACACACTTGATCTTACTAGATCATAGCAATAGATTGAAAAAGAATATTGTGTAGTTCTCCAAAACACTCAAGGAATGGATATACACAAAATTGAGTTAAGTTATACACCTACTACAAGTATTTTCTGTACAAATGCAAGTAGGTAAATAGAATCAAACTTGAGAAGAATGGTATGTATTCATTGTTCTATTGATTATTAGTTTGTCCAATGCTTGAATCCTTAGTCTCAGGTCCTTATTCAGATGCAGAATATGACCATTGAGGCTCTCTATCATTTCTTTTGCACATTGGGCTAAGGCTTGCTGTTAGAGTGAGTAGTTAAGTGTGTTAGGATGAAAGCACAATTTGTCTTGGTATGGAGTTGAAAAGAGTAGGGTCCTTGACCATGCTCATCTCGACCAAGCTCAACTTGTTCTTGCTTAACTAACTTTCTCAGTTCGTTTTGCTCTTCAAGGAGTCTTCTCAAGTATCTCTCTTCTTAAGATTTTGTCTTTAAGACATCCAATCTTGTCTTGAAAAGGATATGACTCAGTTTAGGTGCTTTTTCCAAAGCAAAATTCATTGAGGATCATTGGACTTCATTAAATTTCAAATAGAAAGTCACTTTTTGCTTCTTTTATGCATTAGGAATTAGCTTAAAGCTACTAAAACTCAAGACCGTGCACCTTATCCACACATCAAAAGATTTAGCCTATAAGTACGCCTAACTCACATATCACAAACTTTAATCAAAGCCAAATACCTTTCAATTTTTATTTTTTTATTTTTTCCCTTTTCACTTTTATGAGACTTTTTATCCACCCCCAAACTTGTTTCCTTTTTACTCTTGGGTGGAATACATATTCTTTCACATGTTTGCCTAAATCATATCCTCTACTTAATTTTACTTAATACCAACAAAGGAATTATTATAGGACAAGTAAGGAAATTTGAGAATACTTTATGCACATATACCTTCTCTTTGCTTGAACATGCCAGAAAAATGAAAAGCCTAATGTTAAATCAGAATGAATATAATGTCCTTCCACCAATACTTTTCTAAGCTATTCATGCAAGAATCTCTATCAGCTTCTTTAATCATCTATCAAATCAAAACTCATCATTTCAAAAAGAGGATTTGAATTGAAAAAGACAAAGAGAGATATAATAGATGTACCTAAAACTACGATGCTTTATTATCAAAAATTGCAATAGAAAAATTTAAATAAATTAAAGGAAATCAATGAAAGCAAACTAATCAAAGCAAAGAAAATTATATCAAACCAAGCAAAATGTTTGCACCCCTAAACTCAAATCAAATATTGTCCTCAATGTCAAAAGCACATAATTCAAACAAAAGTCAAATACCATCAAGGATGTGTATAATAGACCATAATAGAAAGCAAGCATATAAGAATGATTCAATTATATCAATGCATACAATCAATGAATCAAGGGCATAAGGTAAAGGATACATCCCTTGAAGTGTTCCTTCATCAAAATTTGAGTGCAAGCTTGCTATACCTCTTCCAAAACCCAAAACCTCAACAAAAAGAATAAGCTTGGTAAGGTATAAAGCAAAGGAAATAAAATAAAGTACAGAAACATAAATGAAAAACGGAGAAAAGCTTGGGTTGCCTCCCAAAAAGTACTAATTCAAGGTCATTAGCTTAACCGCTGAAGATCATGGCTATGGTGGATTAGGAAAGGAGCAAGAGACTCCTTTCTCAAAATGCTCTTCTTCATAGTACTCCTTCAAATGCCTCCCATTGACCATGAAAGTCCTATTTGAGCCTTTACTTGAACAGCTCCATGAAGTAATGCCTCAGTCACAATAAAAGGTTTAAAAAGCAATTTCAATCTACTACTGTAGTGAAAGACATTTTGGTCAGGCTTGAACTCCTTCTTCTTTTGTTTGCTGCACTAAGTGGATTTAAAGTGGTCAGATACAGGAGGATCCACCTTGGAATGAGAAGGAGAAAATTCTTTGAAATAAGTGCAGTCCTCAGTGGGCTTCTCCTTGGCTTTAACAATTCTTGAACTTGGAGTTGGGGCTTCAAACAGTAACTTAGAATATTCTTGGATGAGAACTTATCTTTCTATTTCTTCAATGGTGTCTGCTTTTGTGCATGACTCATGATTAGATAAATGATGAGCCTCCACTGCATATACTAAAGGGGACCTCTTGGTTAAGAACTCTCATAGTAAGCTCTCCTTTCTTGACATCAATAACAATTCTACTGGTAGCAAGGAAAGGTCTCCCAAGAATGACAGCATTTTAGAATCCTCTTCCATGTTAAGAACAATTAAGTCAGCCAAACATATGAATTTGTCAACCTTAATTGGTGCATTCTCCAAAATTTCGATGAGGTATCTAATCAATTTGTCCACTAATTGCAAGGAGATAGTAGTCGGTTTGAGCTCTCCTATATCTAGTTTTTTGTAAATTGATAAAGGCATCAAGCTAACACTAGGCACCTAGATCACAAAGAGCTTTGTTCAATAGATAAATTGCCAATGACACAAGGAATAGAGAAACTACCTAGATCTTTCAATTTTGGAGGAAGCTTGTTTGGTCAATGGCACTCCATTCTTCAGTTAGAGCAACAATTTCATACTCTTCTAGCTTCCTTTTTTTGGATAGGATCTGCTTCAAAAATTTGGCATATGAGGGCATTTGACCAAGAGCTTTAGTGAATGGCATGTTCATGTAGGGCTTCTTCAGAACCTCAAAAAATTTGTTGAATTGCTTATCAAGCTTTGATTTAGCTTGTCTTTGTGGAAATGGCAAGGGTGACACTATATGCTTTAGGAGGCACATAATTAATTAGTGTGATCTTCTTTTTTACTTCAACTTCAGCTTCCTTCTTAAGACCATAATTACCTTGAGGATTTTCAATTTGCTTTCTGCTCCTCAATGAAGCTGCCATGCATTGTTCCTTTGGGTTGGGTTCTAGTTGGCTAAAAAGTTGGACTAGAGCTTTGTTGGAGATGTTGGCTTGTTGAACAATTTGATTTTCTAGCATTTTGTTACAAGTAGCCAACTGGCCAACTTTTGAGGCAAGTTGCTTGATAAATTATTCTTGTTGCTTTTGATGCAGCAGTAGATTCTTCATCATGAGCTCTGAATTAGACTTTTGAACTTGAGGTTGAGCTGGGGAGGGTGGAGATGGATTTGGATTTCTAAGAGGAAAACCTGATGGTGGTCTAATGCTAGGTTGCTGAACTTGATTTTGTTGGTTGCCCCATACAAAATTTCAATGGTTCTTCCAACCAAGGCTGTAAGAATTTAATAAGAATCTCGTTGAGGCCTCTAGTTGACATTGTTGTTGTTCACATAACTTACTTGTTCCATAAAAGGCTCACGGGATAGGAGACTATACAGTTGACAATCATTGCTAAGGTGTCCCCCTCCATATAACTCACAAGAAGGTGCAGGAGTTTAAACAACATTCACTGAAAGAGCATCCAACTTCTTGATTATGGCGTCAAACTTGGCATTGATCAGGGTCATGGCATCAACTTCAAAAATTTTAGTAGTCTTTTTTTGTAGTTTTAGCTCTCTCACTTGACCATTGGTAGTTAATGGAAGCCATTTCTTTAAGTAAATTGTAGGATTCCTCTGTTATTTTGCCCATTAGTGCTCCACTTGCAGCTGAATCAATGGTTATCCAAATAGAATGTAATAAGCTATTATAAAAAGTTTGAGCAATTAACCAATCTAGAAGACCATGGTGTGGACTGTCTCTGAAGGTCCTTGTATCTCTCCTATGCTTCATAGAAAGACTCATCCTCTTTTTAGGTGAAGTAGTAATGTCATTTCTTAACTTGGCAGTCCTACCTAGTGGGAAGTATTTGGCTAGGAATGCCTGGGATAGTGTGGCCTATGTAGTGAAAGAATTTCGGGCCACTGAATTCAGTCATTTCTTTGCCTTATCCGTCAATGAAAAAGGGAGAAGTGAGAGACAAATAACATCTTCAAAAACTTCATTCATCTTCAAAGTGTCACATATCTCAAGGAATCTAGCCAAGTGAACAATTGAGTCTTTAACAGCTGACCCTTCAAACTAAGATTGTTGCACTATTTGAATCAAAGCAAGTTTCAGTTCAAAAAATTGTTGGCTGTAATTGTTGGTCTACTCAGACTTGGACAGAACTCTTGAGTATCAAGAATTGCAAAATCTCTGAACTTCCTTACTTTAACATTGACAATCTGATTTTGATTATTGTGATCTTAGTCTTGCCATTTTTCTTTCCTTGGCAATGCTTTGTCTTTGCCTTTCTTTCTCTTCTTATAGATCTGAGTGTCCATTCAACCTCTAAATCGGCTTCTAGTTGATTTTTTTGAGCTTTTGGTCATAAACCAGAAACAGTGGTTGAAAACAAAAAAAGTAAAGCAAACTAATCAAATAAACAAAAACAAATAAAAGTAAACAAAAAAGTGTCTAAAATAATCAAATAACCAATTGTATTAATATCGGCACCAATTTCCAGCAATGGCACAAAAAACTTGTTAGCTCTCTGCAAGTGCACAGATCATTAACGTAGTAATATCAAATTCGTTCCCGACGAGGATCGTGTTGAATCCTATACTCTGACAATTTTAATTTTCTAGACTTACGAAACTAGTAATTTGAAAGCAAATAAAAAACTAAAAGTAATCTAAGATCTACAAAAGCAATCAAAATAGCAAGACGTAAACACAATGGAAAAGGTCTCTAGGAATCAAGATTCACCACAACTACCTACTATGATGGAAGTCTACCCTTCTTAGTAATGAATGATTAAACTTTTGAAATTGAATTATCATAAGGTATTTCATTTTCTCTTTCGAGCAACAAGAAAGCATTTTAACTAAATTAGTCTTGCTCTCGAGGCATTAACTTAACCAAAACCCATTAAGTTCTTGTAACAATTCATTGGCCCTCAAAGGATCAAGCCTATTTCTAGCACTCAACTCCTTTGTTTAATTATTAGAGTTCAGATATTCAATTTCATTTTTCGATCTTTTACTCAAATATCTAAGATCATGTAAACATGTGACCCAGCATGCAATAAGCATTAAGCAAACTAAAATTGAATCCAAAGAAATAATCATCATTAACTAAGAAAGAAATAAAGATCCAAACATAGCATTCGTAGAAGGGTTTCATCCTTATCCTAGAACAAAAAATCTAACCTCTCACGGTTGAATTACAACACTAAAACTCAAAAAGTAAAGGAAACACAAGAAGTAAAATAAAAATTAAAAGAATGGAGTAGAAGAAGAACAATGACAGTGGAGAGTTATCTTCAATGTGCTCTTCAATCTTCAATAGAAGCCTTGAGATCTTCATCCTCTATGTGCCTTCAATCTTCAAAATTGATTCTTTTCTCCTTGTGTAAAATTGTTATCTTTTTATATTAAAGTCTTTTTGAGTCTGTTTGGACCTTGGAAATCCAAAATTTGAGTCTCATTAGGAGTTATTTGACTTGTTTAGATAATTTTGCATTCCTTCTAGGTCTCTAATTCCTTTAATTCTAGGTCTTCTTGTTTTAGGGACAATATTGGCTTACTTAAACTCCCTTTTTAGCTGAAAGATCTTCAAAATTACATCTCAATATACGAAAAGGAAACCATTAAAAAGATAGAGATGATAAATACTAAAAATTTTCAAATAAAGCTAATCAAAATTAAATACAAATCCAAATAATTTAAACATAAAATGTGTGCAATTTTGCAACACATTAGCTTGTTATTAGAGTGAGTAGTTAAGTGTGTTAGGATGAAACTACAATTTGTCCTTGTATAGAGTAGGGCCCTGACCATGCTCATCTTGACAAAACTCAACTTGTTCTTGTTTAGCTAACTTTGTAAGTTCTTATTGCTCTTCAAGGTGTCTTCTCAAGTATCTCTCTTCTTAAGATTGCATTAGATATTACTTGATTTTGTCTTTTAGACTTCCAAACTTGTCTCGAGAAGGAAATGATTCAGTTTAAGTGCTTTTCCAAAAGGAAAAAGCTTGGGCCACCTGCTCAACTACTGAGGCAAGCTTCTCTTCTCATATTTTTTTAGGATCAAAACTTCTCATCTGAATCTTTCTTATAACAAGATTTACAAATATTCATTCGTAAAATTTTTTAACAGCACAAAAATTGTTAGTTCAAACATATATATTCTAGAATATAATTTGTTAATCATTAAAAATCATAAACCAAGATTTTAATAAGGAGTTCTAATCTTACAATCTCCCCCTTTTTATGATAACAAACTACATCAGTTTGAAAATCCACAAGAAATAATCGTGAGGAGTGTTTGAGTATTTACCCAAATGTAAGAGAAATGAGGAGAGTCAGATTTAGAACTCTTTCCCACTAGCTCCCCGTTAACAGAACACATCTGAATTCAAATGTCAGTAACAATCTTTGTCATTCATACTTAGAGGTAAGCAAGATTGAATAAATAATCAAAAAAAAGTTTAAAAAACACTCGCAACATTTAACATATTCAAAATATTCAAAGACTGATGATATTCAACATATTCAAAAGATTCAAGGATTGATGATATTGATTTTCAACATTAACTATTCCCCTCTTTTGGCGTCAGCAAAAGAAAATACTAAAACCCTACCCCAGGAACAATACTGAGATAAGAAAAACTAATGTTCAAATTCAGTAGATGAGGAGGAATGATCAAATGGGTGAGAAGGGCGAAAAAAACACAGGTAGATCCCTTCTAACAGGATAATGGTAGTGTTGTCTCTTGGAAGTAGTTGGTTGCATCTCATTTTCATACTTTCTTACCACTATTCCACAAACATCATAAAAGAATAAATTGTTTTGAATTTATCAGAAGCTTTCACAAAAAAATTTTCAACAACTTATTTAAATATGTTGTACCAATCTAACATTATCGTAAACACATTTCTGACTTCCTTGTGAAATGTAAAGGTATTTCTTTCCACAAACTTAGCTAGATCTTTAATTGAGTTTATCAACTTTCTTTTGCAAAGTTTCAATTTGAAAGGATGATTCATGAGAATGTCCATAAAGAGGGTCAATCGTTCTTAATTCAACATAGGTTTTTAGATGATCATTCTCACCTTTTAATTCATCATTCTTATGTATCAAACAATTTGAAGATTGACAATAAGAAAAATCTGCACAGATTCATCATTCTCGTCTTCACTGTCTAATGATTTTTCATCTAGATCTTCTCACTTAGCCATCATGCTTTTCATCTTTTTCAATTTAATCAAGGGTTTCTTTAGCTGAGGGCAATTAGATCTTATGTGTACAAGTTTCTTACAATCATAGCAGATGATCTTCTTATTGTTGGTGTTATTGGCTTCACCTTTTTAGCTATTTTTCCTAGGATAAAATCCTTTTTTGTGCTTCCCTCTTTTCTTCCATAGCTTGAATATCTTTCTTGATAAGAGAGACAACTCATATTCATCAAATTCACTTTCTTCAGCTTCAAAATCTTTTAAGAGCAAAATGAATAACATGTTTCTTTAACCCAAAAAAAAAAAAAACTTTTCATTTAAAGTAGATAACAATTTGATGTACATTTTTCAAAATCCTTCTAAGATCAAACTTATTTTCAATACATAAACAATGTGAGAATGATAAAAACAAGTAATGAGAAGGGTTAGAGAGAAACTTAACACACACCAATTATACTAGTTCAACCAAATCAACATGCACACGTCCCATCCTTAACAAACTATTGAGATTTTTATAGCCACGAATATTCTTTCTTCAACCGTACCTGATGACTCTGTGAAATAAAGTTATTTACTCTAATTTTGTACGTTAAAGTATGTTATGTCTTTAGTATTTGCGTTAGAAACCTTAGTTTTATTCTAGTTTTAATAAAAATCCTCTTTAGGTTAGTTGTTTAATGTTTATTTAGTGTTTTTATGATCTTTCTCGTCAAATTACTTCAGTTTTTATTATTAATGATGCTACTTATGGGTTAGTAAATTGTGCTTTGTAGGTGAATGGCTATAGAAATGGTCCAAAGACAAGAAGAAGTGAAAGTTTAAGGATTTTGTGAAATTTTTGGTTGAAAGACTTGAATTCTGGTGAAAGATTCTCAGACCTTGTTATTTTTCTCTGAGCATACATAAGGCTATATACCATGTATTGAGAATATCTCAATGGCTATGTAAAGATAAGAAAGAGATTTACTACTTTGATGAGATATCAAAATCTAGTTCGGCCATTTTAAGGGTGCAAATCGGCATGCAAAATAGAAACATCTTACTATCAGGACTATTAGACCTTTGAGGAGTAAAATGAATATATGTGGAGTTAGAGAATCCCAATTAGGTGATTCCAAAGTCTATTGAAATCTAAGACATAGACCTAAAACTTTTCTATTGAGGTCGAGGGCCAATTTCCTACTTATCAAACGCTACAAAGCTTTGAAACAAAAAATGGTGTTGTGAAACCCAAGAGGCCAATGCCACAACGCGAACATGTATGAGGAGTTTAAATGTTTTAAAACTCTTGTAATTTGGGGGATTTTCAGATAGATCTTTTCAGGACCTTTCAGCAGAAAATTTTGAGAGAGAAACTTTCAAGCCCTCAAGACCTTGAAGGACAAGAGTTGAAGATTAAAGATTTAGATCGCTCACTTTCTTCTTCTTTTTTGATTCTTTTCTTTGATCCCTTGTTTTCATGATGGTGGAACTCCTTGGATCATTGTTCTTATTTCTATTTTTCATTATGAACTAAGTTTTTCATTTTATGATTGCAATTGAACTCATTATGTAATTTGGATCTTTCTTTTACCCTTTTTTCTTATTTTAATGAGAATTGAGTTGTTTATTTCATTTTATTATTCATGCCTTTAATTGATTGGAAACCTAATTAGAGTGATTAGGTAAATCTAAATTTAACTTGGGAAAGGGAATTTAGGTTTAAGCTTTAGATGAAATAACACTTGTTCAAATCATTTAGATATCAAATGAGTTGATTCGTTGACAAGATAGGGGTATACTTGTCAACCATGTGTATCCTTAATTAGGGCTTGATCCTAATGATTCCTTCTTAAATTTGTCCTCTTAAGATGGTTAGTTTTATATGACCATACAGAAATGCATACAAAAGAATTAGATCCCTAGGTTATTAATTGATAATCATTAGATAAGATAAGAAGGAACTAAAGGGGTTTCATGTAACATCCCCACCAAACTTAATATGAATTACAAAATCCTAAATAGCCTTAATGGTCATTTTATTGTTTATTGCTATTTCTTACTCTGTTTAATTTTTTTTATTTTTGTTTTGCTATTTACATTAAAGAGAGTACAGAAAACTACATAAGGAAACTAAGCACCAGTTAATATATCTAATAGAATAGTGAGAATTAAACAGTGACAATTTGGTAATTTTGGGTTTGTAGGCAAAGGCATTTTTGTCTAGTGAAAAATTAGGAATCAGTAATCAACTAAATTGATCATTTTGTCCTCTAATTAATTTCTAGCCACTTTTAAATTGGATTAAGTGAGAATAACATAACATAACAAATAGAAAAGTAACACTTATAGAATGGACCAATGAGATAATGACACTTGTAAGCACTTTATTGGCTTAGAATAGACTAAGTAGATTGTGACATGTGACAGCATGTCATTGGATAAGAATGGTCCACCAAAATGGTGACACGTAGAAGGCTATGGTTGGTTAGAAAATTTGCTAATGAAGTTGTGACATGTGTAAGCATGCTATTGGCCAAGAATTAGCCAATAAGATTGTGACACTTGTGTTAGAGAGGAAGAAGAAATTGTGAAAATAAGAATGACTAACATAACATAGTCAGTCTCCCTGTCTCTATATTTATATAAATAAATAAGGATCAGGACCAGAGAGATAAGCCCAGCCCAATAACATATAACAACATATAATATCCTAACATATAATCCCTAACACTCCCCCCTCAAATTGGAGCATAGATGTTAATAATGCTCAACTTGTTACATTCTATTCTTATTTAGGGCCTTGGCGAAGATGTCCGCAAGTTATTCTACAGTCTGCACATGTTCCAGTGACAACTAACCCTTCTTGAATCTTTTCACGCACAAAATGACAATCAGCCTCAATATGCTTTGTTTTTTTCATGAAAAACAGGATTAGAGGTAATGTAAATGGCAGCTTGATTGTCACACCACAGTTTCATTGGCATTGCACTCTTAAATCCAATTTCATCAAGAAGATGATGTCTCCACACCAATTCACATATAGCTCAGACCATAGCACAATATTCTGATTCTGCACTGGATCTAGCAACAACACTTTGCTTCTTGCTTCAACAATAAACCAAATTACCTCCAACAAGAACACAGTAACCAGAAGTGGATCTTCTATCTATAGGAGATCCAACCTAGTCAGTATCAGAAAAACCTTCCACTATAGTATGTCCAAGGTCTCTATACCAAACACCATGACCTGGAGCCCCTTTCAAATATCTCAATATAAGAAGAACAACCTCCCAATGAGTAGACCGGGGAGAAGATATAAATTGACTTACCACACTGATAGGTAAAGCAATATCAGGACGACTGACTGTGAGATAATTAAGCTTTCCAACCAGTTTTTTGTATCATTCGGGATCTAAAAGAACATCTTCAAGATTTACTATTTTTTGTATTGTTCAGAATCTAAAAGAACATCTTCAGGATTTACTAAGAGTTTGACATTAGGAATCATAGGAGTTTCTATAGGTTTAGCTCTGAGCAAACCTGTTTCTTTGGGCAAATCAAGGATATACCTCCTTTGGGTTAGAAAGATGCCTTTCTTACTTCTCATTACTTCAATACCCAAGAAATACTTTAATATACCCAAATCCTTGGTCTGAAATTGTGTTCAAAGAAAATCCTTGAGTTTTCTAATCCCAAACTCATCACTCCTAGTAATAATAATGTCATCCACATGGACCACAAGAAAGCTACATCCACCCTGAGAATGTTGGAAGAAGATTGAGTGATCAAAATGACTTCTTTGAAGTCCAAACTGTAAAATAGCTTGAGTAAACCTCCTAAACCAAGCCCTTGGGGCTTTTTAAGACCATACAATGATTTCTTCAATCTGCACACCTTACCACTCTACCCTAGAGCAACAAACCCAAGTGGTTGCTCCATATACACCTCTTCGCGTAAATCTCCATGAAGAAAAGCATTCTTGACATCCAATTGATACAGAGGCCAGTGATCACTAGCTACAAGAGAAATAAATAAATGAACAGAACTAAGTTTTGCAACTGGAGAAAAGGTGTCAAAATAATCAATACCATAAACCTGAGCATAGCCCTTAGTAACCAAACGGGCTTTCAATCTAGCCACAGAACTATCAGGGTTGACCTTTACAATATAAACCTATTTACAACCAATTGCCTCTTTACCATCAAGTAGAGAAACCAAATCCCAAGTTTGATTCTGTTCAAGGGCATGCATCTCATCTAACATAGCCATACGCTACCCCTCATGAGACAGGGCCTCAGCAATAGTGGTAGGAATAGTGAAGGAATCAAGAAAAGCTACAAAGGACTTAGCAGAGCTAGATAAACCAGCATGGGAAACACAAAAAGAAATCGGATAGGTACAACTACGCTTACCTTTCCAAAAAGTAATCGGTAGATCAATGTTAGAATCAAAGGAGCAGGATCCAAAGAGTCAGAAGGAGCAGTAGAAAGCAATGACTCTAGAGGCTCTAAAACAGTAGCACTAGTCATAACAGATGGCTAGTTCCTCAGAACATAGTGGTGGGAGAAGGCGGGAACAGGAAGGGGACAAGGCCAAGAAGATACAAGAATAGTAAAGCCTGTAGAAGTAGAAAAAGAGACAAGAAAGTGATATACCAAGAAGTCATTATCATCACTAGTAGGAGAAGGAAAATGAGATAACTCTAAAGAGAAAGGAGTGGTCTCAAAGAAGGTTACATCTACAGAGACAAGATAGCGATGCAGATCAAGAGAATAACATCTATGCCCTTTTTGACTACTAGAGTAGCCAAGGAAGATACACTTAATAGAACGAGGATCCAACGTAGAGACCTGAGGATGGATATCTTGGACAAAACAAGTGTAACCAAAAATTCTAGGAAAAAGAGCAAATAAAGACTAGAAGGAAAGATAAAAGAATAAAGAATTTGACCATTTAGGATAGAAGAAGGGAGACGATTAATTAAGTAACAAGCTGTAGAAATATTATCAGCCCAAAAAAGTTTAGAAACTTTCATTAGAAACAAAAGTGCACGAGCAACTTCAAGTAAGTATCGATTCTTTCTTTCAGTTACCCCATTTTGTTACAGGGTGACAGCACAAGACGTCTTATGAATGATGCCATGGTCCATCATAAAGGACTTAAAAGAAGTAAAAAATATTCTTTAGCATTATCACTTCTAAGAGTGCGTATAGTAACATTAAATTGGGTTCGAACTTCAACACAAAAGGCACGAAATATAGTAAATAATTCAGAATGATTTCTCATAAAATAAAGCCCCGTAACACGAGAGTAATCATCAACAAAAGTAACAAAGTAACGAAAACCAGACTTAGATTCAATGGCACAAGGTCCCCAAATATCAGAATGAACAAGAAAAAAAGGGGATACAACCCGTTTATTGACTCTAGGAGGATAATTTCCTCGATGGTGGTTGGTAAACTGACACGACTCACAATTCAAAACACAAGAGGACTCTAAAGTAGGACACAATTTCTTCAAAGTCTTCAAAAGCGGATGGCCAAGATGACAATGAAGCTAAATGGGGAAATGGAAGTGGAACAAGCAATCGATTGTGGCTCTTGCACTGCGGACTCCAAAACATATAATCCATTAGATTCACGACCCCTACCAATCACCTTCTTCGTCCCAAGATCCTAAAATAGGCAATATTTAGGAAAGAAATGAACACTGCAATTCATAGAATTTGTAACTTTACTAATAGACAAAAGATTGAAAGGAAAGTGGGCTAAACATAAAACAAAATTCAAAGGAAGAGAAGGTGAAGGATAGGCAGTGCCACTTCCCATGACGGAAGCAGAAGAACCATTAACAAGAGTGACACTAGGTAATAGAGTAGAAGACTGAAATGAAGAAAGGATACATGTGTTACCAGTCATGTGGTCTGTTGCACCTGAGTCAATGACCCAGTTGCAAGAGGAAGAAGTGAGACAAGTAATGAGATTACTTGACTGAACAAAGGTAGCAGTAGAGGAAGTGCCAATACACTATGAGGCCTAGAATCGAGTATAAGTATCAAAATCAACATAAGATAAGGTGATAGTTTTGAAACCCTACATCAAAGGAGCAGAGATGGGTGAAGGTAGCAGACCCTCTTGGGTGGCTGCATGAGCATAATACTGGCCTTGAGATTCGGTAGGTTTTCCATTCAACTTCTAACAATTTTTCTTAATATGGCCTTCCTTACCACAAAAATAGCAAATATATGGTGTATTATCATGACTGCCATCACGACTGCTATCATGACTACCACCATGACCACTAGTATGCCCACTAAATCTGCCTCTACCACTGCGTTCACCGTCTCTACCTACTCTACCACCTTTTCTACCAACCAGAGCAACTGAGGCTTCAGAAGAAGGTTCAAATGGCAATGCACAATGATGTCGTAAAAGACAGCAATACACATCAGCAAGTGTCACATGCTCAGAACTAGTCAGAATATAATCATGAGCAGCACTAAACTCAGGACGCAAGCCAAACAAAAAACTGATAACTGCTAACTATTCCTATTGTAGACGCATCTGTTTAACATCATTAGAGATTGGATGAAAGACATTCAACTCTTCATATGTCTACTTAAATTCAGTGAAGTAGGCCTAGAGAGAATTTTCCTTTTGCGCCGAGTGATGAAACTCCTGTGTCACCTCACAAATACGAGACAAATTATCTTTTCCAAAATAAATAAACTCCATATAATCCTATAACTCCTTCACAGTATTGCAATGAGAAATGACATGCTTGACAGAAGTGTCAAAAGTTTTATTAATCATGCCAAACAATCAGTTATCTTCCTACAACCATTTATCCTATATAGCCCAAGACTTTGGAGATGATCCTCTTTCTCAATTCTAGTAAGGAACATATTGATAGTCTTACGCCACTTAGCATAATGTTTCCAATCAAACTTATCATTGGTTATCTGAACCGAAGTAGAAATTGCTTCAGGCATAATCGTGGGCTTCATAGAGATCTCGGATTCATCAGAACTACTAGAACCCGATTGAGAATGATTATTCGCCATCTAAAAGTAACGTCGAAGCCACTGCCCAAACAAATAATCAATGTCGTCACCCCCAAACCTCCAAAAACAACAAAGAAAAGTGACTAAATCCACCAAAACACAGTCAAAGATGGTGCAAAACACCAAACCACACCTTCTTAATAGCAAACCAACTCACGAAATACATGAAATTCACTGGGCTTGACAAAAAACACCACAAATAGCCAAAACACACTTTGGCTGGCCAAAACCATAACAAAGTGGGATGACTCTAGCTCTCACACCGGTGGCACCCCTAGTCGCACATCTCTGGCTGGCAGTGACACCCCTGGCCACCTGAAAATTGCCTGGGTAGCGCTTCAATGCATCAGGCTTGAAAACCCATGCCTAAAAATGCATGAAATCATGCTCAACGGATGACAAAAAAATTATTGGACCCTAGGGATGTGTAGATCGACTGATTCTGAGCAAGATGGGTGATTCTTTTTTAATTTTTTTTTAAATTTTTTTTGGGCAAGGGAAGCTAGGGATGTGTATCTAACCTGCTCCAGATACCATATTAGAGAAGAAGAAGAAATTATGAAAATAGGAATGACTAACATAACATAGTCAGTCCCCCTGTCTCTATATTTATATAAACAAATAAGGATCAGGACCAGAGAGATAAGCCTAGCCCAATAACATATAACAACATATAATATGCTAACATATATTCCCTAACAACTTGAAAGCATGCTATTGGACAAGAATAAGTAATCATCACTTGGTTAGAAAAACCAAACTAAACCCTATCAAATTTCTTCCATTTGGTTCCATTTGAACCAAGCTAGTTCTATCATAACTAAGTCATCATTAGCATGATGACTAACCAAGGCAGGTGATGGTTTCTTGTTGGTTTGCCTAACAAAGACAAAACCATTAAATGTCATAAACTTAATTAAACAAAACACTTATTCCCTAGTTACTCCCTAAGTGCACGGCTAAGAAGAGATCAACGAGGAAAAAAAAGAAAAATAAAAGAGAGAAAGAAAAGAGAAGAAGTCCACAGCCAAGAGGAGGAGAAAGAGAAAGGAGAACGGAAGAAGAAGAAAAAAAATGGGAAAAACAAGCCAAAACAAGTAGAAACCTTGCTCTACAAGACGTAAAATTTTAACTTAACTTTTCTGTTTTAAATCTCTAGTTTCATGATGGGTTATATGATAGTCACTATTCTTGAATACATGGAAATCTCATCCTTTTTGAGTCTTAAGCTTGGATATGGATAGTTTGTGAAAGGGTAGCCAACCTTGTGTTGATTCTAAGCATGATTTTGGTGTACGTTGTTACTTTCTCTACGATGCTTGTCTAGGGTTCATGTAAGTAATCTCTCATGTTGATTTAAATCTTGCCAAGAAACTATGGTTATGAGATTCTCATGATGTGTTGATGCCTATTTATGACTTATCATGCCTAATGTAACATCTCATAAATCATGAAAAACATTTTATGCTTTACTTGTGCTTGTGAATGTATTATTTATGTATTCTATTTGCTTGAAAGCCATCTAGAATTTTAGAAAGGGTCCAAATCATATAATGGAAGTTAGTTTAGGGTGATAACTAACCTTAATTAATTATGGGTTAGTCTTAAAATTAAGTCCACATGAATAACTTAGAAAGCCTAACACTAAAAAAACTTAGACAAGCCAACCCACACTAGCCTAGCCCAAATAACCCAAGACCCAAAGACTTAAGTCCAAACCCAAGAAACAAGCTAGAAAAAGATAAGCACTTGTCTTCTTAAGGGGAGCCACACGTGAGACATGGGAAGAGAGAAAGAAGCCAATTGAAGCAAGTAAGGAATTTGCTAAGAATAAACCTAAGCTTTAATTAATAAAAGACAAATGAGTCTTCTTGCAAGAGAAATGGAAGCTCACATGAAGGGACGTGCGGAGACAAGACGGTCTTCCAAGAGAGATAAGAGGTGATAATTAGGGAGTGATGATGATTAACGTAACTAAAAAGTAAAGAATCTAGTTAAAAATCAATGAAAAGTTAGAAAGTAACTAGTCAACCCTAAGTGAACTAAAAGAATCTAGTCAAAAAGTAACTAAACTAATCAAACTTAGTTACTTTATGTAACTCAGTCATCATGAAACTAAGGATAAGAACCATTTGGAGGCACCTTATAGGTTAAAAGGAAAAGTAAGTCATCATTAGTATGCCAAATCATCTAAACACATGCATATTTACTTGGTTAAGACTCATGGCCTTCCAAGTTCAAGGCATGCATGATATAGGAAGGAGGTGACTTATAAGTCACAAGATTCCATGCAATAAATGGACAAGACATCTAATTGAGTAAGGGATGAGGAATACACAGCCATGCATCTTTAGAAGACTAACCAAAATGACTAAGTACTTAAAAATCTAACTAAGTAATCATAAACCTAAGTAGATAAGAGCCAAGCGTCTTAAGCCTATTTAAAGAAATGTAATAATCAAAGAAGATTCTCATTTTAACTAAAAGAAAAGACCACATCTACTCTAATGCACGGTCATACAAGAGTAACTTGGTCATCCAAGAAAACCATGTCATTATGCCAAGACACTTGGATGATTTTGTATGGGCCACTTGAAACAGTAGTCATCATGACTAACTTGCTAACATAAGGATAGAAATCTCAAACTCAAGACCAAACATGGCTCGGCATTTAAAAGAAACCAAAAGAACTAACAAAGTTACTTAGATTAGCTATAGCCTTGTATCTTTAAGGGGAATTAGATTGGCCAACTTAGTTACCATCACTAACTAGGTAATCATTAGTTAATTAGATAAGATGCCATATGGCATCACTCTAGCTAAAGATATGACATCTATGATTAAGAGCACATTGCCTTAATCAAGAAGTAGCTTTCTTGGATCACAGACTCACTCACTCACGGCACACACTCACTTTCATCCCATGCACATGACCATGCACCCCTAGAACTCTATAAATACCCCACTTCCATTCTTCTCATGCACACATACATTCTAAAGCCAAAACTTTGCCCTTTTACGAGTAGAATTAGTGCACCATTAAGAGAGAAGAGCAACTAAACCTAATCAACTCCATGTAGGGAGTGATAACTCTTGTCTTCCTTGCTCTTGTTAAATAAGCTTCTTATTTGATGTATTTAAGTTATATGATGAAATTGCTACTAATGGTCTTCATGGCTTATTATGTGTTTTCTTCTACTCCTTTTTTTTCCACTTTTGTGATACTTTTATATTGAAAGTTTAAGACATGAACTATGTAACTTAACAAGATGATGTCTTATACCAATAGCTAGAGATGAACCTCAAGGAGGTGAACTAGATGACTTTTGAGAAATGATCCTTGTAGGGAGTGATCTCACTAAGTTTGGATATGATCCTCATGGAGGTGATCCCATATGATTAAGGTCACTTCGGTGGCAATGGCAAGGGAAAGCATTTGCAAGCGGAAAGAGCTTTATTCCTATGTTATGATCATGTTAAGATGTTTTATGAAAACAAGATTGGTGATATGACATAAAGTGAACAAAAAACTTATTGTATAAGAGTAAAATGAAAAGAGAAGCCATTTTATGTACTATGTACAACTGAGAACATCATGGATTTCAAACTTAAATGTTATTATTCTCTACCGAGATTTCATCTCACCCCTTAAGTTGTGATGTTTTCAAATTAAGTTCCAAATGTTGTTGCTCTATATCGTGGTCGAAATCAAGTATATATGGATAGATATTCCAATAGTAGGTTCTGTGTGAGCCATTCAACATATATATATTATCCACCTGGATAATAACATATCATGATGGAGTTAGGGCTTGATAGTTTATCAACTTAATGTAAAATCATGGAGCAAGGTCACATTGAGGGACATGTATGATATACTAACCTAGTTTCCCTCTCTTTTTGGATTATGATATTTTAAGGTGGCATTTTACTATAGTAGGACCTAACTCCTTATGTATAATATAAGTATGGTTTGTTCACTTCTCTTGGACAGGTGTTGATCTATATAAATTTAACCTAATATCAAGCAAGTTAATGAGTCACTAAAGCCATTAAAACATATGTGAAAATATGCCCTTAAGTATTAGCATGCATCAACTTAAACAACCAAAAGCAAAAGAAACAGGAAAAAAAAGGGATGCTTTCAGCCACTTGGGCACCTAAGTGCCAGTCTTTGAGCACCTAGGCGGTGGAATCTGGGTGCCTATGCAGTGGCTAGTTCAAGACAAGGTGATTTTCTAGACCCTAGGTGCTCAGGCTGTGAAATCCCGTCACCCAAGGGGTGAGTAGGCCTAGAATTTGTCTTTTAGCCTAGAAAGAAACAAAGTTTATGAGCTTTGATGAACTTTAACTTAGTCCAAGGCTTGCATCTTAATCTAGCATGGTCTTAATTGGCATAGGTTATGAGATAAACTCACTTGATATGCATAAAATTTAAAGGTGATTCTAGGCTATATACTAAATAAAAATCTAAAGTTAAATGATTTAATCATTAGGGTTAATAATGAACCTATCAAACTATGATTGAGAATCATTTGTTCACGTCTAATAATTCATCATAATTAATCTAAACTTAGGCTAATAAAAGAAGAAGTTAGTTAAGTAAGTATGTGACACCATGCCTAATGGTAGGGTGTTACACCTAAATGGTTTGAAAAGTGACTTAGATCACTTTATGGGTGTGCACAGCTGTAGTGGCTTCAAGAGAGACTATATGAATAATTTTATATTTATAAGTTCTTTGTGATGCTTTGAGGTTGATTTAGATAAAATTATGTTTAAATAGCTTAAAAATGAAATGATGCTTCTTTATGAGATACACGGACATGATTAGGTTCAAATAGAGATATGTGGGTTATTTTAGGATTATAAGTTTCTTGAGAAGCCTTTGGTTAATTTAGGAGAAACCATGCTTAAATGATTTGTAAATGAATTGATACACTCTTATAATGTTCACGGCTATGGGACATCCTAAGAAGACTATGTGTGATCAACTTAATGATAAGTTAGGTGGTAGATTTTAAGGAATTTTTTATGATGTCCTATGTTTAACTAGGTTTAAATAGTTTAAAAATAACTTCGTTTGCCTTTAGGTGGGCCATGGCCATCTTGGGTTGCAAGAGGAATTATATGGTTAGTTAGTGGTTAGTGAGACTTGGAATGGCTTGAAATAGCTTAGTGTGTGCCTCTAGGTAGGTAGACCATGGCTACATTGGGTTTCCAAGAGGACTTATGTAATTTAATCAGAAGTTAGTGTAATTTGAATGTTTTAGTAGAACTTTGGTATGTTTTAATTGAAAACTTGAAAAAAAAAACCATGACGCTCAAGGGTACTAGGAATGGCCTTGTTAGAGGTTAGATATTGGTCTATGGTCTTTTATCCATATTGGAATGTAAACCTAATTTGGATTAGAAGTTGCACATAATGAAATGCTTTGATGCAAATGAATTCATAGAAAGGTGTTGTTACGATACAGAAAAAAAAAAGGATAAGCTTTAAAAAAAAGAAGAGAAAGAAAAGGATTGGGATAATTATTACAAAAAACAAAAGAAAGAGAGAGGTTTGTTATTTAAGTCTCACATTAGAGAAAGAAGTCTAATATTGTTCTAATTTTAAGTCCCACATTAGAAAAATAGTAAACACTTTCCCCCTAATAATGCTTATATATATAGACCCTAAGGTAAGAGAAATTTAATTGCTTTTCCTCTTCTAGGATCTTTGTAAAATAGTAAGAGGTTTTAGCAAATTTTGGGAGCAGGATCTTACGTCGATTCAGATTTTAGGTTATCTTGGCTTAAGATAGGTAAGTAGATATTTTATTTCTTAGCCTTTTTTATGTTTTTATTTTATTTATTTTTATGTTTTTCATTAGATAATTTTGGGCAATGAATTTAGGCTTTGGTATCTAAAATTATTCAGGATTAAGGGATTTCATTGGGAAGATCAATTGTCTATAATTCGTACTAAATTATTGGTATTATTATTCTATGGTTATAGAATGATACAAGAAAACCTCCAGTTCGCCAAGGAGAATTATTGGAGGAAGACTTAATTGGATATTGCATGTACTGTGAGCAGTTTCTATCTGCTATATGTCTATTTGAAATTTCTTTTGAAAATTTTGAAACAAATTTTTATTATTGAATTTTGAAAAATAGTAGAGCTTTAGGGACTCTTGGGACAAGTAAACTTTTAGAAAAACTAAGATCTAATTTGTGGACACGGTTAAGTTAAACCATTGATTAAACTAAAAATTTTTGTTATCAGGAAAATATTGATTTTTGAATTGCTATGTGTTTGGACTTATACTAGAATGGTTTTGAATGTTGAAATGAAAATTTTGTGATTATGAAAAATATCGACATTTTAGATTTGTCATATGTATGTACTTTATATTGATAATGGTTTTGGACCATTGATGAAAATTGATATGGACATCTCTTATGTTAATAGAAAAAAAATTGAAAGTATGATAAAAGCTTGAGTTTTCTAATGTCAAAAATCGTTTTCTTCAATTAAGTTTATTTTTATAAATTTGATATTAACTTTTTTCATAAGAAAATTTATTTTTGAAAATAGATATTGCTAGAAGTTTTGAAATTTATTTCTTTGGGGAGAAATCCTTGTCATACACTATATCTAACAGCATTGAATGTTAGCCTACTGCACCGTGTATAATCGGATTATATCCTAGTTAGTTGGGGGATATTACCCAATGGGTCATGTGTGCAACACCCTACCGAGTAGGTATAGTGTCACTTAATTCTATTTGGATTAAGCTTTGAACTTATGCCTTATGAATTTATTGCTCTCGAGTTAATTAATGGATTATGAGTTAAACTAACTGACCTTTATAAAATCCTTTACTAACTATGGTTACCTAAGTTGTGAAGTAGAGAAAATCCTTGTTAACTTATTCTTATTAATCAGTGTATCTAATTCATAACATAGTAACTTCTAGCCATTCTTAAGATAAATCATCAATAAGATGAAAATATAAATCACGCCACATCTCAAAGTTTCATTACTATTCATATTTCAAAACCTAAGTTGATAATTATTTTAAGCCTTGATCATGAAAATTCTTAAATATAACTTAAACTAGTAAGGAAAACTCTTAGGTTCACTGCCTTGCCATTGCTTAAGCGCCAGCTTGCCACAGCTGAAGCACCCGCGACACAGAAAACTACACAATTTTTTTCTGGTTGGCCACTGCCTAGGCACCCAATGGCTGGCGTCTAGGTGCCCAGGAGGCTGAATTTGATCTTTGTTCATCTTTCTTCATTTCACTATTTAGAGCTATAATACCTTCCTAACCTTGCTTATATGTATAATAATCCTGTTTCTAAATGTAATTAACCTTTGGTAAATAATAGAATGAAGGGAAATCTAAAGCTAATTAATGAGTCAAATAAGAAAGTTAATCAACTGCTTTGTCGTATTAGCTTCAACATGTAGTTTCAAATCATACAAAAGCATTGCCCAATATCTAATTTAAAATTTATATCAAAAGTAGGGCATGTTAGAGATTTTTTGCATAACCCTTGGTGACACTTAAACATTATATAAGCATAAACTGCATCCTAGACTCCTCTTTGATTGTTCAAGTGGACGATGCGGATATATTCAATTACTCGGACTGGGCCCAACCCTAAGACATCTACCCATACGATATTAATTTCAATTGCTAAAGTGATAAGCGGCATCTTAATCTAAAAAAATTACACTTAGATCTCAGTAGGCAATAACAACATTTTTATAGTTCAAAACATGTAATGTTCTTAGTTATACTATGTACAGAAAATAACTTCTTCTTTAATAAACATCACTTTTATTCAATAAATCTTTTCTCTTTAATGTTGTATTACCAATATCCTCTTTTCATTTTCGAGACCTTACACTATGATTTCAAACCTTTACCACTTATGGAGAAGAGCTCTTTCTGTTGTAAGAGCATCCCCCTATCATAACCATTACCTCAAGTGGAAATCACGTGGGATCACTTCCTTACATTCTGAGAATCATTTTCAAACTTGTGAGATCAACTCCTTTGCTTAAGGATCATATTTCAAAATATCTCTAGATCACTGCTGTGAAATTTCTACAAGTGTACAAATCACTCAAGTAATAAAAAATCTAAAAAGGAATCAGTATCGTCCCACAGGAATTGAATTTGATTACCAAAGTTGAAATTACTTAATCTTAATAGAGAAGAACAATTAAAGAGAAGAATTAATATGAAAGAAACACTTAAACAAAATAGATAAAGTATCAATCAAACAAGAGATCTAGGACTTTTGATTTCACCTTATTAGTTCTTCTGCAGCCTTAGTCTATTCGCATACATGTTCTTCAATTCTCAATTTTCAAGATCCAATCTCCTAAGTTATTTAATACTCTCTTTTAGACAGACATTAAAACTATCCTTAAACTGACTTAACATATCTTTCTCACGCATTGATTAAATCAATATTAAGAATGTACTAATGCTCATAAGAGATTTTTAAATGATCTATACAAATCATGCACAATAGTCAATGCACACAATTAATGGAACTCAATTTAAGATACTTTTCACACAATTAGCTCTCGATCTCATGTGTATCATCTATTCATCTAATTTGTCCTCTCACAATTAGAAGCATTAAGAACATAATTGAATTGAATTCAAATTCAAGAGAGAAGAAATTGTAATTGAATTAACTAAGATAAACAAAACATTTAACTTGGATCCATCTAAGTACTAGCATAAAGAACATAGAACATTAAGAAAAGAAAACACAAAAATTTAAAAAACTAAACTCAAAGCTGGGCTCCAAGCCCTCAGCACACCTAAACTAATATCTCCTTTCTCCTTTTATAGCCTTTGAGAACCTAAAGGCAACTAGGGTTATAAGCTGTCAGTACCTCCAAAGACTTGTGTTAACTTATGGCAGATTTTTCTACTTGAAAATGATAGAATCAAGGAAAGTGATTTGTAGATCTGTCTCTTATCTTTCTAACGCTACTAGAATCATGTCAATTGGATCTCTAGAGCAAGAGTTATAACCAAAATACTGCAACAGGTTTGACAGTAAAAGTTTTCTTAAATAGCTTTTGACTAAATCTTCTTTTCTCCTTCTTTATTGACTTTCCTTGATTGATTTTCTTAATTTGCATGTAAAATTGATTCCAAATCAATTTACCTAAAATAAATAATAGATTCAAATCAATTATGAGATAAATATCCAATAAATCATGTAACATCTCCATGTAAGAGAAAAAAAATATCTTTTAAATTTTCTTTTAAGTAGTTTTATGTATGTTAAAATTTAATATTAATAAACATGTTATTATTTACTATTAATAAATATATTATTTATTTACTAATATTTTAATTTAGCATTAAATAGAAAAATGCAGTGAAAATTATTTAAGAGGTACAAAAGAAATAGTTAAAATACTTGAAAGAATAATGAAAACTACACATTGGCAATTTGGTAATTATGGGGTTTTAATTGAGGACATTTTTGTTCAGTGAAATATTTAAACACAGAAAATTTGCCAAATTTACTTTAGAAATTATTAATAATTTTCTAAGCATTTATAAAATTAAATAAGAAAAATTATCATACTTTAACTTAGTTAAAAACTTATTATTTGAAAAATTTACATAAGTAAAAATATAATGGATATAAATAATTAATAAATATCTAGATGAGTGCCTAATTTTAATCAAATAAGAGAAATAATTGTTGTTGGACTAGAGAAATTTAGTTCATTATTATTTAGTTTTTTCTATTTAGTTTCCATCTAACTAATCTAACTACAAACTAATTAAAAACTAAGAATTATGATTTTTTAAAAAATTTATAAAGCTTTCTTACCAAGCCAAAATGAATAAAAAGCTAATTAAAACAAAACCCAAAATCCCCACCATGTCCCAACCCACGGCCAAGTAACATAAAAGGAGGAGAAAAGGAAAACAAAAAAAAAAACAAAAGAGAGAAAGGAGGGAGAGGAGAGGGAGTCATGGCTGGAGGAGGAGGAAGGGAGAAGAGAAGGAGAAAAAAGAAAGGAAAGAAGGAAAACAAGCCAAGAACCTTCTTAAGCAGCAATTCCAAGAGGTTGGAAGCTCAAACCTAACTTTTTCTTTTTCAAACTATGGTTTTCATGGTGGTTTACAACTGAAACTATGTTAATTTGTCTTTCTAGAATTTTGAGAGTGTTTATGGATGGTTTTGAGTGTGGTGAACTATTTAGGTTAAGATTTTAACCTTAGATTCAAGTGGAAACCCAAGTATTGACATACTAGAGCTCTTGTTTAAGAAATTGGTTAGGATGTGGATTTGAGGATTTTTGTATGGTTAGGAGCTTGATTGAGTGTTTTGGAGTCTTTGTGATACATGAAACATGGTGGAAATCATTAGAAATTGCAAAATTTTGTCACCCTAGCTCACGGCCACACTAAGGTTCTAGGGGGATATTTTGTTGATTTTTATTGTAATTGTGTAATCATGTTGGAATTATGATATATTTAATTTTTATGAACATTTCTTGTTTGATGGAATGAAAATCCATGTGTGGTTATGTGTGTGTGTGGCCCTCGGCCTTGTGTGGGAACTTCGGAGTTTGGATGAGCAAATTACTTGGATATGTTTCCTTTAGTAATCAATGAGAGTTTGATGATGTTATGGTGTAGTTTCATGATATAGTATTGATTTATGAATAAATGATCTGTATTAGTGATATTTGTCTTTCCACTAGAATTTAGTTATATGAGAATTTCTAATGAAAGTTATGTGATTTAAGTGCTAGATAGTCATTTCAACGTGTTTTATGAGGAGAGGAATAGGTGTTTTGTTAGAAAAGTGGAGTTTGAGACTCTAGTGCATATTTCACTAAGTTATACTTATATTAGTGAAATTAAGATGTTGATGTTTTAAGAAGTCCTCTTTTAATATATATTACATGCTTACTTTAATTAAAGAAAAAGAATAATCAAAGCTTGGATGTGATCCTTTAGAGAAAGAAAATGAATTTTGAGATGATCCATAATGATTAGGAAAGAGATTATAATAAAACGTGCATTGATGGATTTCACTCCACTCTAGTTTAGGGGACACCCTATGCCAAAGGAGAATTCTCAACCAATTAAAGTTTGGACCATGTAGGCAAAGAGGAAATTTAAAAGGGTTTAAGTCCTAGTTTATACTTCGTAAGCATGTACCATAGAGAAAAGTTTCATGAGATAGGAAATGTTAACTGTTATGCATATTTGATATTCTTGACTAACCATGGAACTACATTTTCTATACTTCTTACAACTGGAAATGTTATGGAACTAATATTTTAAATTTTATATATATTTGAGTACCTACTGAGAATTTATTTCTCACCCTTATAAATTATGGTATTTTCCAGAGTTTCCAGCAACTAACTAAAGATGCAGATTTACATTTCGTTGTTCATCGATACGGGTTGGATGTCTCCCTTCAAGGGACCCAGCTCATTTTGGCTACTGAAAGTAGTAATCATTAGTAGATTAGGGAGATTCAGCATGGAGTGTAGTATATTTGTGTAAAATACTTACTTTGGTTACCTTTTTCCTGCCTGGCCAATGTGAGGCCAGTAGTTTTTTCGTTGATGTACATATGTAGATAAGGTTGTAATGTAGGTAAAAGTGCCTAGGATAGTAATCTTTTAAATGTATAGTGGTGTATAATATTGTATAGTTTGTGTTTATGATGTGAATGATGGTTATCGAATGTGGTTGTGTAAAATGTCACATAATAGCTTAGTTTGTTATATTTTCTTTATGACAGATAACACGCAATTGAGTATATTTATAGGTTAGGGAGATATTTTTACTCCATGAGTAATATTTTATGATTCAAAATTAAATTCTGAATTTTTTAATACGTGACTTATAATTTATTTTCCTTAGAAAAAATTTAATATGGATACATAATCACTAGAATAATGTATTAAATTAATTTAAAAATTTTATTCACCTAATACTCACAAAAATTTTATTCTTAATAATTTAAACTAAATTCAACACTAATTTAACTTAATTAAACTTAATAATAAATTTTAGCACGTAACACAATACCTATTCCAGGTAGAGTATTACAAATCACATAAAAAAGATATGAAAAAAATATGCAAGATATGATATATTAAATACCCCACACTTGAAGGATTGCTTATCCTCAAGCAATGAAAAAAAATTTAAATGTAGACAGAAGGTATTTTCTTATAAGATGACAAGAATTGCAAATGAAAACTTTCAAAGACAACCTCAAGATGATTACTATGAAAATAACTTATAAAAACATATAATGGTTGAACAATCAAGTATTGATATTTAACAAAGCACAAACCATTACTCAACACATGTTTTCACAAATCAATCTCAAGAATCCTCTAGCTTTTGGATGAGAATATGCACAATAGACAATCCCCTAATGCCACTAATGAATAGAATCAACTAATTTCCTAAAAGTCTCAAAGGTGAAACCAATACCCTTATCTCCACTAATGTAATGCAAACACTTTATTGAGGAGCATTAGGACTTTATCAAACTTTCAAACTTCCATGGTCTTTTTCTTGTGTCTCTTTTTTTTCTTTTTCTGCTCTTTTTTTCTTTTTTAGGGAATTGGCTTTAGCACAACTTGAACTTATAACCATGTTCCTAATCCATACAAGAAAAGCTCAAGCGAAAGGATTCAAATTTGTGACCGTGGACCTAATCTACACATCACAAACTTTTATCCAAGACAACACTTTTTTTCATTCTTTCTTCTTTTTTTTTATTTTAGAGACTTTCTATCTACCCCCACACTTATCACTTTTGTACTTTTGGGTGGAATACATAACAATTTCTTTTAATCACCTAAATCATCTCGTCAACTTAGTGATGCCTATAATTTTGTCTTAAAAGGGATAAAGGACTTGTTCTAGCGAGGCAATTAGTGACTACTTTCATGTATATATACATTCTCTAAGAACTCAAAAATTCAATACAAAATATTTGATCAAACTTGCAAGAAAAATAGAATGCCTAATACTAAATAAGAATGAATCATAAAAGTCCTTCCATTAACACTTTTCTAAGCTACCAAACAAAAATAAATCTCTTAGTCTCTTGATCATCTCTCAAAGCAGTTCTCATCTTTTTGAAAAAAGCAAAATTGATTAGTCCTTGAATTAAGCAAATTAAGCAAATCAAATCAAGCAAACAATGGTAAAATTTGAAATCAAATGAAGATTGGATTTTTGAAAGAACAAAATTTTTAAATTTCTAATTTCCTAATATCCCCACTCTTAAAAGATTACATTGTCCCCAATGTAATAAAAAGTTAAAGTAATAGGGAATTAAGGAAATAGAAAACTCCCTTATTACTCTAGAAAAGGTCAATCTCTTTATTTATGTTACCTCCATTATCATGAAAGACCTAAAAATTAGCAAGGAAACAAGAAAACAATTATGCAAAAGAAACAACTATGTAAAAATAAAAAATAAAAATAAAAATAGGAAAATGAGAACTTGGGTTGCCTCCCAAGAAGCGCTAATTTAAGGTCATTCGCTTGACTCCTTTATCCTTTTCCACCAAGTACCCAGCAAATACATTTTAGTGATTCAAATAAAATATATTGATGTTTTGTTGAATCCTTTTTGCTGATCTTGATCAAGCTTTTGGAGCTTAAAGTCAGATCTTTGCTTGAATTTGTCAAACTTAAAATCAATCCTAGTTTGGACATCCTAGTTCATCACTTTACAATCCTGTTGCATCCATGAATAAAGTGATTTCAATCATCATTGGTTGTGATTAGATCATGTATTTCTCAAATGGGAATTCATATGGATCTTCTTGAAAATTCGAACAAATCTATGGAGGAAGAGATTTTAGTTCAAGCTCTAGAATATGCTCTTGTTTCATCTCTAGAGTGGCCTCTTTAAAGGAGCTCAATTCAATCGTTGGAGACATCATCTTCAATTCAATTTGAAGAGCTTCAGGGTTTACATCTCCCTCTTCTTTACTTTGGTCATTCTTGCCACTTTATTCTTCTTTCACATAAACTTGCTTTCCTGTGTTGAGTGTGATAGCCTTTGCTTGTTCTCTAGCATTTGCTTCATCGTTACTAGGTAAATTAACATGTTGTCTATTGGATAGACATGTTACTTGATTTGCAAGCTGCCTAACTTGATTTGCAATATGTCCAATTTGATTCTTTGTTTCAGTGATAAAGTGGGCCAAGATCTCCTCCAAATTTGATTTCTTCTCAACAAGTGGGTCTGACTGACTTTGTAACCTCCATTTGTTCTGATTGTTTCCTTGATTACCACCCCAAGAGAGATTTTAGTGATTTCTCCATCCATTGTTATAGGAATTTGAATAAGGATTGTGTTGCCTATTCCTTATGTAATTTGCATAGCTTGGAGAAGAAGCAAAGGGATTTCCTTGTTGGCACAGATTATAGGGGTAGGGTCCTCTACAAAGTTCAAAAAGATTTGGAAAATCCTCATGCTTGAAGGTGCAGGCTTCTTGTGTAGTGTTGGCACCACTTAATTACTTAGTTAGAAGGCTGATTTGGGAGGTCAATACCATGATAGCATCAAGTTCGAGAATTCCAGCAAACTTCTTAAGTCTAGATCTTTCATAGTACCATTGATAATTGTTGGAGGCTTTATCAAATCATAGGTTTCATCTTGGGTTTTGTTCATGAGCGCTCCACCTGCAGTTGCATCAATGGTAGAACGCAAGTTATCATTCAACCCATTATAAAAAGTTTGAACCTGAAGCCATCTAAGGAGGCCATGATGTGGACACTTTCTAAGCAATTCGTTGTACCTTTCCCATGCTTCATATAAGCATTCACCATCAAACTACACAAATTGAATTATATCATTACGCATTTTAGCAGTTTGGGAGGGAGGGAAGAATTTTTGTAAAAACTTTTGTGCCAAACCCTCCTAAGTGGTGATTGTTCCTTGCTGCAAAGAATTAAATCATGCTTTTGTTTTGTCCTTTAAACTGAAAGGAAACAATCTCAACCAAATAGCATCATCAGAAACACCATTATATTTGAAAGTATCACAAATCTCCAGAAAACTTTCCAAGTGTACATTTGGATCATCAAAAGAAGTTCGACAAAACTGCATTGATTGTTGAATAATTAGAGGGATGGTAGGATTTATCTCAAAATTGTTAGCAAGAATAGCTGGTCTTCTAATGGTTAGCTTCCATGATGTTGCATAATCTCTAAGAACACGCCTATTTGTGTCCCCTTGGTTGGCTTCCATGGTGTTAAAAGATTAAAAGGAAAATAATTAAGTCAATAAAGAAAATAGGTTAAAACAAAAGTAAGAAACAAATGGAAATAACAAAGAAACAAAAACAGGTAGAAAATACTGTGCAATCAAATAAAAATATCCCAAGTTAAAATTAAAAAAATTGGAATTGATATCAAATTTTAATCCCTGGCAATGTCGTCAAAAACTTGTTCTAAAATTTTTGCAAGCGCACAGATCACTCAAGTAATAAGGAATCCAAAAAGGACTCAATATCATCTCACAAAGATTAAATTTGATTACCAAAGTTGAAACTTCCTAATCTTAATTAAGAAGAACAATTAAAGAGAAGAATTAATATGAAAGTAAAGCTTAAACAAAATAGATAAAGTATCAATCAGAGAGAGAGATCCTAGGACTTTTGATTTCACCTTGTTTGTTCTTTTGCTACCATAGTCAATTCATATACATATTCTTCAATTCTCAATTTTAAGATTCAATCTCTTAAATTATTTAATACTCCCTTTGGGACAGATATTAAAACTATCCTTAAACTGACACAACCTATCTTTCTCAAGACATACATTAAATCAATATTAAGAATGCATTGGTGCTCATGCTAGATTGTTAAATGATCTATATAAATCATGCACAATAGTCAATGCACACAATTCATGGAACTCAATCAAGATGCTTTTCTTACAATTACCTCTCAGTCTCGTGTAAGTCATCTAATTATCTAATTCTTCCTCACACAATGAGAAGCATTTAGAATAGAATTGAATTGAATTCAAATTCAAAAGAGAAGAAACATGTAATTGAATTAACTAAGATAAATAAAACATCTAACTTGGATCCATCTAAGCCTTAGAATAACAGAACTTAGAACATTAAGAAAAGAAAAACCTAAAACTAAAACACCAAACTCAATGCTGGGCTCAAAGCCCTTGGCACTCCTAAACTAATATCTCCTTGCTCCTTTTATTGCCTTTAGAGAACCTAAGGTAACTAGGGTTATAAGCTGTCAGTGCCTTCAAAGACTTGCATCTGGCAGATGTTTCTACTTGAAGATGATAGAATTCAGGGAAAGTGATCAACATAAGATTTGTATATCGGTTTGTTAGCTTTCCAACGCCATCAAAATCATGTCAATTGAATATCTAGAATGAGAGTTATACCTAAAATACTACAGCAGGTTTGACAAGTAAAAGTTTCCTTAAATAGCCTTTGACTAAATCTTCTTTTCTCCTTCTTTATTGACTTTCATTGATTGATTACCTTAATTCGCATGCAGAATTGATTCCAAATCAATTTACCTATAATAAATCACATATTCAAATTAATTATGAGAAAAATATCCAATAAATCACATAACAAAGATATGAAATAAATGTGCACGATATTATTTATTAATCACCTCCCTTGGAGGGTCATTTCTACCTTTCTCTATTGGTAGTAAACATTATTCTTTCATAATCCATTGCTAAATTCATATTCTTCCATGGTCTTTCAAAAACATAAGCTCAAATTTAAACATAAAAGCATAAACTGAAGTTCGTCATTAAAACATCAAGGGGTTAATAACTTCACAATCCATGGAAAGGTACAATACATTAAAATAGCATAATCAAGAAATCATTGAACAAGAAGTGAGAGGAGAAGTATTATTACTCCCTACCTAAATTTTGATTGCACGGCTACCTTCTTTCTCACTTTCTCTTACACGTGCACTACACTTTTTTCACTTTAGCAGAGTTTTCCCTCTTAAGTGTATATATGTGTAAATGAAGAAGCTTGCAAGGGTATTTATAGAAGTTTGGGAGCTTGCATGGCCGTGTGACTCTAGGGAGGTTATCCTTTGGTTAGCAAGTTAGCAAGGATGGCTAACTTTTGAGTTGTTCCATTTGAGAACCTTCCAAGTGGGTCTAGGTCATAATTGCTTGGCTAACTTGAGTAGCTAAGTTACTCTTCATGGCCATGAGTCTTGTTTCTTGTAGCAAGTTATTCCTCTCATGATTACTTAGAGTTTTGAGGCTTCAAGCTACCTTCACATGTGTTCTTGCCTTTGGAAGACTATCAACATTGCTAAGTTAATTTAATCACATGTCTAGACTTCTTTGTCTTCATAATGATGGTTTTCTTTTTCTCTAATCCAGTAAAGTTCACCCATTTGGCTTTTTATCCTTAGTGTTATAATTACTCAGTTACATAAAGTAACTAAGTTTATTTAGTTTGGTTGCTTTCTAACTAGATTCCCTTCATTGACTCATGGTTGACTTGGTTACTTTCTAACTATTTTCTCAAGTTCTAACTTGATACTTTTCTTCCTAGTTTGTCTAACCATAATTACTCATCATTAATGCCACCTTATCTTTGCCTTAAGGCTAACTTGTGAAATATTACATGTCATTAATAGCATCTTATCCTTGACTAAGTGTTAACTTCCAAGACTTAGTCTCTTCTTTTAGCATTCCACGTGAAACTCTTATTTCCTAGAAGGAAACCTTATCTTTTGCTCATTAATGTCTTATCTTAACTTAACTAGAAAACTTCGGCTACTTGGTCTCTATCAATTGCTTCTCATGTAAACTTCTAGCTTTTCTTGCAAGATGGTTCCTTTTTTGTCCTTTAGTTCATTAATACATTATCTTGACTTAGTTAAGTTAACTTGGTTGCTTGAAAGACTTTCTAACTTCCCTAACCCTACATGTGATCTTTCCTTCTCCAAGTCCTTCTCATTTGCCTTTCATTAATTAATGCACTGCCTTCTTAACTAAGTTAGCTTAAGTTACTTAGAAGACTTTGCTTCTTCACTAACCTTTCACGTAAGCTTCCTTTTCTTAGAAAGATACTATTTTGTCTTGTGTTCATACTAGCTCTTTTCTTATCTCCATTAATGCATGTGCTCCTTTCTAGTAGCTTCCCAGTGATTTTATAGTAGTATATTTATCTTATATTCACACATAACCTATTAGTTCCCTTCTTGATTCCACATGATCCGAGCTTTCTAAGAGGGAAAGTTTGGCTTTTTTTCTCTTAATTACATGGGAATTATACTAGTTCACCTTTCTTCCTTGAAACTTCTATTTTTGTCTTATTCCACTAACATATTTAGTTTGTTTAACAAGTTTAGTCTTTTGTCTTTGGTCTTCCTAACCATAGTTACTCTAACCAAATTAAGACTTATAGGTAATTCTTGGATTTGTTTTAGAAACCCATCATTTAGTTTTGATTCAAAACATTGACTAGTTACTAAGTTTCTAGTTACTTTAACTTAATGTGGCTAATGTGACAAGAATCAAATTAGCATCTAGTTTAATGTGTAAAGAATCTTAGAATTATGTAAAAAGAATCTAATTTAATATGAAAAGAATCTAATTAGAATCTGATCTAGTGTGAAAAGAATTTAGTCTAATTCTCTTATTTTTATCAAATTTATCTTATTCTCTTGTTGTTCTATAATATTACTCTTAAATTATAAAATTAGTAATAATTATTAATAACTTAATGAAGAAAGAGAAGATGTTACAACATGGGTTAGATATCTTTTTCAAGCATGGCGTTCATCAGTTCAAGCTGTAAGCTTGTCAAATTTAGTTCAAGCCGCATGCTTGTCAGCTTGGTTAGTTTATCTGCGAGCTATGTGCTCAGTCTATTCAGTTCAAGCCTTAGACTTGTCAATTTGGTTAGCTCACCCTACGAGCTATGTGTTCGGTTTGTTCTACTTCTACCTAGTGAGTTATCCCATACCGTTTATTTTTTAATTGATTACTTCATATTTTGATATATTAAAAATATTTGTCTATTGACTTACTATTTTGTGAAATGTTTTTCACATAAATTATTATAATCATAGGTTTAAATTGTTTTATTTTAGAAAATATTATTTTTAAGTTATCTTATTGTTTGTTAATTCTTAATAATTTTCCTTATACATACATATTTAGTATTTATTTTTAAATATTTATTTTATAGAAAAACTCGTGTCTTTGCTTGTCTTGTTTCTAGTATAGTAGATATTAACTACTCACTAAGTTGTAAACTCACCTAAATTGTGTTATATTTTTTCAGATATAGGTAATGAAATTGGTTCTGGTTTAACTCTTATGATTTAATCGAATGAGTTTTCAGTTTATTTGGTGAGCTCATCACATTGTTCGTGTTGGCAAGTTTTTTTTTATGATTTTGAGCATGAAAGCCTTGTACACTGCCCTTAGATGTACTTCATTATTTTTACAAGCAAGATCCATGTTATTATTGCATATGTTATTTTAAAATTAAATTTATAATATTTATTTTTGAGTGAATTGGTAGTGATCAAAATTCACTTATCTGATATTTTGTAAATTTGAACTTATGAAGTATAAGTTTTTGGAATAAAGTATTTTTGAGGCTTTATAGTAGTTATTTTGAATTATATGTTCAGAGTTACAAGTGTGAGGCTTGTATGACTTACGTGAGCCTATAATAAGCCTTTGTCATACGTCGGTCATGGACTCCTAGTTCGGGTCATGACAAGTGCATTCTAAAGTTTTAACCTAAAAAGATAGGTTATTTTCTATTATGAGAGAGTAAGCATTAAGGTACAAGATGACATTTCATTGAAAAGCTTGGTAATATTTATCTGTGATTAGCAATTTAGAAGTGAAATTCATCATTTTAAGATCTAGATGTGAATTTGGCTTCATGAATATGCCTTGTGTAAAGTATAGCTCAAATTGTGAGTCTGAGGTAGGTTATAAATTTAGAGATTTAATCTTACTAGTGAATGCTAAATGGAAGCATTGAGTGTCTCAAATTCATACTTGTATTAATTGCATGGTCATTTTAATCCAAATGGATGAAACAGTGAAAGCTTGGATATGATCCTCAAGTAAAAAAAATAAAAAAAGGTGATAAGAAAATATTAGAAAAGAATTGCTAAAGAAAATATCATGGAAATGATCCAAAGGTATATGATCCATGAGAAGTTCCTACATGTGTCTATGGTCCACTTAGTGAATATTGTCCATTAAGAGTATGGATCTGTTGAGTGAGATTCACAAAAAAGGTATGGAATGGCAACTTATGTTTAGGGGATGCCCTATGTCAAGGGAGAATTCTCATTTATACTAATGGCCATGGCTAATGATAATGCTTATGACATGGGACCATGTAGGTAAAGATTGTTAAAAGAGGGCTAGGCCCTAAGTTAATGAAATTGTTAGCATGTAATTAATAAAAAGCTTATTATTTGGTCAATTGTTGTGAATTATCCATATTCTGGCTATTTACACTAATTATGAAACTATTTTCTATATGTTATACAGCTAGAAATACCATTATTTTTATCAACTGTTTCTATACTGTTTAAATGCTTACTGAGAACCTATAATTCTCACCCCTATGGTATGTAGTGTTTCCAAAGCCTCCAGTAGCTAAGTGAAGATGCTAGTATTTATCTTGCTAGTTATAGGTGTTGAGTGGGTTTACTCGCCTAAGCAGGATACTTTTGTTCTAGTTGTCCAGGATGTGACATGTAGATAGTTTATATGACTTTGTAGTTTAGATATGGCTGAATGAAGTGACACCTGCATGGCCTAAAGAAGGCCTACTAGTTTTCTTTTGATGTCTATATGTACATAGTTTTGAATACAGGTAGAGAATATGATGTATAAATGATAACCTTATAGTGTAAGGTGCATGGATATAATGCTATGCATCTATACGAGTAGATTTAGAAATGATAATGTTATAGAATATGATATGAACTATGTGTACTCATTTCATGTTAGATGAGATTTATAAATGTATGCATCAAAAGTAGATTAAAAATAATGGTTTTAGTAATAATAGATTTAACATTATTCATATAATAATCATTTAATCAATATTATTATTTTATATAATTATGGGTATGTGGCACGTAATCAATAAATTATTGGTTGATTATCAACTTTTAATTTATTAGATACGTGACTAGTCAATTAGTTATTATGAATTTTTATTTTAATAGGCATGTAATCCTTTAAATTTAATCATTTTTAAATTATATTATTTTAAAATAACACTTAATCATAGATTTATTCTTTACATTTATTCAAATTTTTATATCTTTAAAATTCAAGTAGTGAGTTACACTATGCCTAAGGGGAAACTAGATAAGGTATTACATTTCAAATGAAATATCGGGAGATTTTGTAATCCTAGGATCATTTAGATTGGTCAAATTCATTTTCAATTTTTAGTTTTCAATTTTTCCTCTCTTGATTTTTATTATTAGAATAGATACAAATATATGTGGGAATAATATCTATTTCACTTTATTACTTATCTGACACATGTATTTGCGTAGATTTGCTTTTAGAGCAATACTACTCTCAACAAACTAGATTACAAGTATTCTTCAATCAACTCTAACTTCTTCAAGCTAGACAACACTCAATGATCACTAACAGATCAAGGATACAATAAAGTATAAGAAATTGTTAATAGGCTCACTAGAAAAACACTTAAAAAGTGGATAACACAATATGCATTGGAGTGAGAACAACTTCTCACGTAGAGTATGAATTGTCAAAACAAGTTGAGTGAACAATGTAGAACTTTAAACAGGTGTAGAGCACTTGAGAATGTTTGTAAATACTAAGCTTTTCACAAATGTTTGCGTCTTGTTTTTTGTTTTCAACAATGTGTGTCATTCTCCTTTTATATCTTAAAATTGTAGCCGTCAGAGCTCATTAAATGCTTCGTACTATAACAGCTAACAAGCTAACAGTTACCGTTAGCTTGTCTTGTAGTTCTATCTTAGTAGTTTCTATCTAGTAAACTAATTTGAGGCAAAGAAATGTGTTATAAAAGTTATGGTATATTTTGGGATGTCCTATATTTAAGAAAATCCTAACCGAATTTTTGATATATTAGTTTCATAAGGTTGACTCGCTAAATTGATTAATCCGTTTAAAGCACCAATCATGGCCCCGAATTTGGGATATGACAAGTTAATATTAAAATTTGGGTTATGAAGTAAATTTCTTTAAGTAGATACACGATTGTAATTAAGAAGCCAATCATTTTTACAATCTAAGGCACTAACGTAAGCTTGTTATGATGTAATTGTGAAATTAATCAAAAAAAAAAATGGACAACCCATTATAGACCAATACTGAAAAATATCTGAATACCGTAACTATCTATTCAAATAAATTACAAATATATTAGTATACTGATTGTCATGAAAACCCAAGCTCTTATATGCGCCTAATCAAATACAATGTGTGAAAACACTTAATTGGAATGTCAGTCAAATAGAACTCAACTATAACTTTCTACTCATTTTTTTCTTTCGGCCTTCGTAAAAAGTTCATATCTACAAAAAAATAAAAATCTATCAAAATATCATTTCAGTAACAAATTCCAATTTTCCCATCATTAGGTGCATTTAGGAACGAGAAGAGAATATTCTTGTTTGAAAGGACTAGAATGAGAATTTTGCAAACACATTAACATAAGCTTAATCTGACGTGCCACCAAAAACTAGGGTGCTAAACCAACATAATTTAAAAAAAAAAAAATCAAAGATCCCTTGACGTTAATGCACCTCCATGTACCATTGTGCTAGAATCCATGCCCCATGTACACCATACTTTCTTAGACCAAGTTAGAGAAATCTTCAAGTTTACACATGCATATGGAGCGGGTCAATATGCTAGTATATTTTCATGGACAGTTGAATTCTTACAAGGCTGTTGAGAAAGAAGTAAAAGCCCCCTCATCACGCAAATATAATAGCTCGGCCTAAAATTTCTGATGCTCAATTGAACCTTTTCATAATTACAGTGAAGATGTTGGAGAAATAATATCAAGACAGAAATCCCATATATAAAATTCTACCCACCCATCCCACGGAGAA
This sequence comes from Castanospermum australe, assembly GCA_019955255.1. Lineage (NCBI taxonomy): Eukaryota > Viridiplantae > Streptophyta > Magnoliopsida > Fabales > Fabaceae > Castanospermum > Castanospermum australe. The sequence goes on along the minus strand of NSJW01000129.1, from coordinate 93,516 downwards.
AATCATTTCTGCAAATTGAGCACCGTAAAAGCACTAGGCAAATAATTTTTTCCCCTCTATCTAAAAAGGATACAATGAGCATCACTATCCCTCTAAATAAATTTCTCTAAGTTCCTTGATGTAATAGGATCCGGTGGCCGGAAAGTCTCCAACCGCAAGTTGGAGCTTGTGCAGATCTCACTTAGAACAGCATCCCCCTTCTCCAATTTTATTACCTCCAAAGTGCTTCCCAGAACATCAGCTGCAAGTCCAACCTCTAAGAGACTTCCTGGCTCCTCTCCACCATCATGTATTAACCGCCCAATCTCTTTCATAGAGACTATACTCTCTGTTATAACTTTCGCAAAAATACGGCCAAGAAACTCTGCTGCTCTGGGGGCATCATTAACAGCATCCTCCAAAGTACTGAGAACAGATTCAAACCTAGCCAATATACAAAGGAATAAATAACATGACATATTTTCTTCACATTAACAGAATTCTCTTTACTAGTCAGCATACAGTTAAATAAATCTCACCCTTTGATGAGCTGGGCTTGACTCAAGATTCCATCCTGAGACTTCACAAGGTTGACTAGCAGTTTGGCCAAAAGATCTCTTTCCGTGTCCTTTCTCTCAAAAGAGTCCGTGACCCAGAGAGAAACCATGGAAGGATGAAAGCTTGGAGAGTTCAAATCTTTGACACACAAAGCAACTTCCTTCTCATCTCTAGCACTGATAATTGCATAACTTTCAGTCAGATAATTACATGACAAGATAACTGGTAAATAAATCAGTGTAACACAACAATAATCAGAAAATATGTCTCCCTGTGTATGCACACATAGTGAATTTAATTTGACTCCAATCAGTAATAACTACAAGCGTAACATCATAACTTTATCATGATAAATCTCCAACATCTACAGGAAGATACAACAAAGAGAAAATTCTAAATTCATTGTTAGAGCAGCAGCAGCTTCCCATTAATCTACTATCTGAATCCAAAACACACTACAGGAGGATATTTCACAAACCCCAACTTCTACTAATATTAATCAGAAGTCCATCAACAAGTACGTTTCAATCCATAAGGCTCAAAGGAACAGAAATAGAAGTAGGGAAAAGTCAGACACATGGTTTGGACAATTTCATTTTGAACCTGGTGGATTAAAAATAATCATTCCACCCGTTAAGCTTGCTTTATTACAATATTATGATTATCCTGAGGTTTTTCTGTCCAAATTTTTACTAAATATCATGTAAATGGCAAGTGTTACAGCACATAACTCTTTCACCTCTGATTTTTCCCAAATCAGATGAATCCCGCATAACCCAAATCACTCCAAAGTCCCAATCAGCAGACAGCAATTACCGATTAAATCATTTTGTGTGCCATACTCCATGTCCCAGCGACAAAACATTTGGAGTCATCTGGGTAATTTGGAATTCATCTTCCTAAATTTATGAAGGGATGTTAATCTTTTCATGTGATATTTTTCTTAAACTAAAAGGTTGCAAAGAGAATTGAGCCAAACAACAGGGTAGTAATCTGAAATATTCCCTAAAAGAATTAACAGAAGCAATTAAAACTTGTACTCCAACAAAAATCCAAGTAACCACCTTACAACCATCACAAGTCAAGATCTGTATAACCATGAAAGATCATAGTTGGCACCAACACATTAATTGATATAGGACAAGGCTGTGTCGAAATGCAAATAAACTCCTAAATTAAATAGGAACTTTAGAAACATGGGTTGTCATAATCATTGGTATGTCTCGAGAAACTCAATATTCAACATGCCTCAGCACAACCACATTCAGTGAGTGAAGGTCAAAACAAAAAAAGACAGTAGTTAAACAAGAAAAGGTAACTGAGGAATTTAACCTAAAGGCAGAAGAAAAGGGGCTAAAGTAACTGAGACATGTCGAAGGAGAAGAAAACATAACAAGACAATAAAACCACATGGAAACTTTCAACACATATATAAAAGAAATCCTATAACTTAAACACATCTATTTTATTCAGGTATTATATGACATTTTGAGGATCAACTCTCTTCTTCACAAGTTTCAGATGCCTGCATCTGACAAAAGACACAAGGATGGAAACATTCAAACGGTGCCCAGTATACACAAGCCTGTACAATTTTAAAAGGAGACAGCAAAGCAAAAGTTATGAACTTTACATCTAGGCTGTCAGATCCACAAACATATAGGTTTGTCTTCATTAAGATCCCTAGAGAAGACATCCTATCCTTCATTTGTTTTCTTCTTTCCTTTCAACAAACCCACCTTCTGAAATTTTAAACATAGACAGAGGTCCACAAAAAAAGCCAATAAAATTATAGTGGCTGCTAACATGTAAATATAACAAACCGAAAAAACCCATTGCATGCATAAACATTCATCCAGTTATTACAATAGTCTCTCTAGTTAAGAAAAGGCAATAATGTAGAAGAAAAGGGTCAAGCCATAAACTACAAGAGGCCCTCAAGATAAATGTCAATAACCAAGCATACTCTAAAATGGAAAACTTCCAGTTGAAATTCTCCATCCGTGTCAGGACCTCTTTCTCTCAACTACAAAACATTACTGACAATATTTATTTTCTTTAATGGCTAATTTAAACACAATCAATGCATAGTATTTTATCAAATGTCACCTCATCTACTGGTACTTGTTGATCTATCTAGCAAGTGATATCACTTCCATATTAAACACATATTTCATCCTTGTTTACTAACACTAGAACCTAACTGTGGTCTAACTTTCCCCACTTACCAATATTTAAAATTAGGCACATAATTTTTGTGGTTTTTATGCTATGCTTTGAAAGCCACAAATTCAGAGAAAGGGAACATAGGCTCTACTTGGCACATAAATTATAACATAAACCAAAAATCTTGACAAGCAAAAGAGAGGATGTTTAAGTAAGAACAAGAAACAAAATTCCACCACCAGAGAATTTGGACATGTCCAGTATACTGAGGATTGTAGTTATTAAAATATTATATACACTAAACCAATGCTTCAAGCTTCTCGGCAAAAGCATAATTGGCCACAAAAGCAGGAACAAAGAGGATAGAAACACCAAGAGAAAGCAATACCAGTAGTATTCTCTGATTGTTGACATTGACATGTCCCGCTGTCGTTCTTCTGGCCAAACCTTCTGTGAAGAAGCATTCTGGGAGACTGTTGAGCCCTGCAACTGAGCAGGGGGTGAAGTTGCAACAGGTCTGTCGAGATTCCGATCTGCATTCCTCAAGTCCATGTTACCATAGTTTATATTACACTCTTGAGCACTTGATTGATCATAAGCAGTTGGCCCTGCAAATCTATCTGTATATCTTGACACGAGATCCTCTCTTGAACTGTATGGTGCACGCTCTGGTAAATTGCTATAACCATTAACACCAGTAGTCACTCTATGAGAGTCACCAGGGACAGGAAGTACATCAGAAACAGGCAAACCTGAAATTGTAGTTGATCCTCTAATGGACATTACCCTAGCAAGACCACCTTGGGGTCCCAAGGTTATAGAATCATCACCTAAAGGTCTTTGAGGCAAGGGAACTGACAAGGTCCTAGCCTCATAAGATTGCCTTTCTTCCAAACGAGCATCCTGAGAACCATACCCACGAACTTGAGTAGGATGCCCACGCAGCCCACCCATCTGAGCATTAGGAGAAGATAACATAGATGACCCTCTTGAACCAAAATCCATAGGGATCCTTCTTGCTGATGGATTGTTGCTTGGACCACGACCCAGCCTACCAGCTTGGGCCTGCCTCTCTTGGGCAGCATCTCTGTGTACCTCCTCGATCTTCTTTGGACCTTCAACTTTCCTCCTTTGTTGCCATTTATTCTTTCTCAAATCAATGGCATCCTTCAACATGAACCTCACCCTAGAAGATAAATTCATGTTGTTTGATAGTAATAATTCACTCTTTCAAAATATACATCCATATGTTCCTTCGCTTTGGGATGGTCAATCATCTCCCCAATAGTACTCATCAGCTTGCACAAAGCTTCAACATCTTCCTCATCAGGATCCTGATACTGACCCAGTAGCTTCTTGATGCACTCATGCATTATCCTCTCTGTCAACATTTTCTTCTTATATAGTTCTCCAATCAATCTGATGTTACCCAACATGCGTCTTCTTGCCTTGATTCTTCTCTCTTCCCTTTCTTCATCAGACTGCTTGACCTCACCCTCATCAGCCTTGTTGGCTTCTTCTTGTTCTCTTTCACCCCTCTCAAATTCTTCCTGGCACTTGTTTAATAATAATCTCTTAAAAGTTATCTTTTCATTGTCCTCACTTGAAATCAGGCAACTCAGCAGCCAGATGTAAACAGAAGTTGGCATACATTTCACAGAAGGTAGGCTCCATCAGAGCCTTCTCAAAGATTTGTGAGATGACACCAGTGAGAGTGACTGCATTGTCAATATTAACTGCTTTTACCTGCTCAAAAAGTTTCTCAAAATTCTGAGGAGTTAGCTTGTTCAGGATAGCTTTCAACTGCCTCTGCTTCACCTCTTCCACATCTGCCACTTTACCCACCTCATACTTCTTCTCAGCCTTGTGCATCATCTGTAAAGGAGTTTGAGAAGGAGAAGGAATTAAACCCCTCAGCTGGAAGCTAGCAGCACGCTGCCACCTTTCCCCATCAGGGCTATTTCTTTGCATTCCACCCTGATTTCCCATGGATTGCATTGGCCCTGCAAGGATCCCTCCAGCATATTGCAGAGGTGTCTGTGCACGTGGGTTCCTTAAAACACCAAAATTGCCTCCTTGGCCAGGTCGAAATCCCGCATTACCCCCAATACCCTCCAAACGCATGTGTCCAGAATGAAAAGCACTAGAAACTTTACTCCATCTGTCTTCCTCAATCACACCACTCCCACGGCGAGACATCCCACCTGGCCTATCTACAATTCTTCCTGGAGTAGGATGTAAATCACGTTCAATACCATGAGAACTAATATTAGCACTCATCAAAGCCTCAGCTATATCTGCCGTGATTTCAAATCCTTCAGGAAGATCAGTGCATTGCTCTGCAAATTTCAAAAGGAAATCTCTGGAGTACTTTTTGGCTGTACCTCCACTTCCATCACTAACCTGTTGAGTTATATCTGTAACTTCCAGTTTTGGAGTAGACATGTCGGCAGCATCCTCCCAGTCATCAGGTTCAGTTTTACTCTGTCCACATTTCTCACTTGCTATAGCATCTGGCTGTGCAGCATCTGTGGGCAACTGCTTCGAACTTCCGGAAGTAGAAGCACTTTCTGTGCTCTCTGAACTTATGACAGCTTCTTTCTTTTCCTCAGGTCCCTTATATGCATTATAAAGATCAGAAGTTGACCCAGCAGCATCTGCTTTCTGAAGAATCTCTCGTCTTTTCTTCTTCCCTTTAGATGTATTTTTCACCTTATTTGGTTCTAAAATTGGTCTATCCTTGGAACCTGACACTGGAAGAGACATTGAGTCACTGTCAGCATTCTCTGAACTATCCTTGACAGGTTTTGAAGTTGTTTCTGGATGATCAGCAGACTGCAGATCTGATGTGCCAGAATTTGCAGAAGCGGTACTGTTAGTAACTACATTACTGTCACATTCTGCACTACAACTTGCAGACTCATCCTGTCCTTGCTGTACAATCTTCAAGGCTAACACCTCAGTGTTTACCTTTGCAGCATCTTGTTCGGTTTGTTTAAATTCCATTCCATCATCAGTAATATTTTGTTTGTATCCTTCAAGAGATGCTCTTCCATTTTTATCACCCATTTCCCAAAATATTATGCTTTAATAGTTCACCTTGTGATGATGCATCTAGCTTATCATGCTTATGATTGTCCAAACTATCAACATCTTGAGCACCAGGTCCTTCAGCTGAAACACAAGCAGAAACATCAGCAGAACAGTTGGTCTTCAATTCAACAGCATTCGGAATGCTACCACTGCTAGCTGATAATGTGTATGAAGATGCTGGAAAATCTTCACTTGTAATTGCTGCAGAATGGTTTGTTTTAGTTCCTACAGTTTCAGAAACTCCACTATCAGATATACCACTGTCTACAGCTTGTGACGGCACAGTAGCCACTGGAGGAGATTGTACAGAGACCTGTGGGAAAAACAAGAAGAATATACACTATACTTCAAGTAAACCAAGGTCAAATTAGAAAATTTTTATCTGAATAATAAAGCATATACCTGATGCTGTGATTGGCCTTTCTTCCCTGGTTTCTTCTGATTATCCTTGAAAGAGTTGGACCTACTAAGAGATTCCTTCTTTCTGCCTTCATTATTAGAAACAACGGAGACAGAATCCTCACTCACAGCAGATGAAGGCAGCATCAAGGGAGCAGCTGTAAGCTTCTCAGCAGATGCAGGAACAGATGAAGCAGGTTGTTTCGGCAGTGACCTCAAGACAGAAGAATCACTGGAACAACTTAGACAGTTGTGAAGAGATTTCTGAACAAGTTTCAGACCCTTTTTGTGGTACAGAGGAGCTGGCGTCAACAGATGTTGCTGAACTAGGAGATTCTCTCTTTTGAACACCAGAAACATTGGAATTGGGCAATGATGAATCCACAACAACAGACGCACCACTTGGCTTAATAGTCACAGAAGTTGCTCCCGATGGAGCTGATGATATTGCATTATGCACATCACGGGAATATTCTGCATTAGGTGGTTCAACAATGCCAGGAATAGGAGTGCCAGCTTTATTAACAGGCAGGGAGCTAAGAGATGATGAATTCATGAGACCCACATTTTGTGGACCATGATTCACTGGATAATTAAATCTTGGTGGCTGAGAATTAGGTGTTATCTGGCTACTTGTTAATGGAAGAGAACTAGGAGGTGGATAAAAGAGAGAACTGGTATTGTAGGAGCTGGATGGATAATAGTTCATAGGATGAGAAGCCGCAAACGATTGAACAGGTTGGGATTGAGAAGGCACATTAGGATGTGACCTAGCACCAGATGGCCCTCCATCTGAATATGCATCTGCCCTTTTATCGAGCCTCAGCTCTTCATGTGTCTCAGGATGAGTTATCTTCACAGTAGTGGTCTTTCGAGGACCAGTAAATTTTCCTCCTTGCTGCTGGGGATACTGTGGACTGATGCCCATACCCATGTTGCCTAACTGATGGGACAACTGAGGACCCATTTGAGGAGGGAAACTAATGTTTTGGCCCTGATGCATGATTCCTTGAGGATGCATTGGATGAGGTTGAAGACCTGGAACAAAAACCTGCTGTTGCACTTGTGCAGCATTTCCAATTGGTAAAGGCATCGGTAAAGGCATCTGGAGGGATGCCGTTGACATACCCTGAGATTGAATCTGTGGGTTAGGACCACCAAACTGTAAAGATGCCTGTGGCTGGTGATATGGCATTGCCATTGAAATCCCAGTTACAGGAACAACAGAAGGCTTCTGCATCAGGCCTGCTGGGGTCGAAGCTGACATCTGAGGATCCCTTTTGGCCTTATTCCCTAAATGAGTCTCCCCAGCATTAGATTGGTCAGTGACACCTGTATCTTTCCTAGGCGGCTGCTGCTTTGGAACAGGAGGTGTTGGCACAGAAGGCAAAGATCTAAAAGAATCGTGATGAGCCTGAAAATTAAGAAATAAGAAATAGACACCAAACAAAAATTTGCATTGCTATGAAAACATATAAAGCAAGTTATGTCAAATTCAACTAAACTCAGTATAGAAACATAAGGGCACTCCTTTGTCAGATTCTATTTCTAAACCAGTTCCTCCTGAACTATATAAGATATCAGAGGAATCAGAAACAGTGGCCACCGGCCACCAATTAGAATCCTAACTTAGATCCTCTTTCCTTCAGAAGGAGTGGATGGTGGCAGTAAATCTATATTGTAGTACAAACATCAAGGAGATAGAGGTAAAAACAAATGAATGTGCATACTTGATCACGCTTCTGCTCATCTAAATTAGGAGGAGCTGAGCTTGTACGAGCAGGAATCTGCATATTAAAACAAGAACATGATCAATTACTCACCCTAAGATTCCAGGCAATATGTAATGCAACAAAAAGAAAATACGAAACAAAACTTCAGGTACTCAATAAACAATTAGAAGATAAGAAACTTACTGCCATCCCATTCATATAGCCGGGACTAATGGATCCAAATTGGAAAGGGAATGCCTTGGATGCATCTCCTGAGGCTGATATTAAGTATTCAGATTAGTTCAGTCGTACAAGTCAGATGTAATAGCTAAGAAACGAAATTCACTTTGCAACATATCAATTTACTATGACCCAAGCTACAAGTCATAAATAATAGGAGTTATACCACATCTTATGTGCCACATAAAAACCTACAAGACTAACATACCCTTTGCAGGGGTTGTGGGAGCTGCTGGATCAGAACTCATGGGGGGCAGTTGAGAAGTTGGAGCTTTCAGAACAACTCCGGCGCTCCTCTGCACAGCTGATGATTCAGACGACTTGGTTGTAACTGGCACATCAGATGCTCCTATCATACAACATAAATGGGTGAAGTACATAAAAGACAATCATAATTTATTTACCAAACACTAAATCACATAAATAACATTTGCAGGTTCTTCCATTATAAAGGGGGAGGGACCTTCCACAAGTTCTTCCACAGTAAAACCTAATTGATGCATATAATTTTACTCAACAATATAACCAGACACTAAAAAGCCCATTCAAGAGAAGAAACAATTTCTTTCAAAAGAAAAAATCAAGGAAAACAAACACAAGCTCTTCCTCAAGCTTACCATGTAGTTGCGGCTGCACATGGGTACCATTCTGTATGGTCCGCGCAGCAGAAGCACTATTAGACTCTGTTGAATTCACAAGGGCAGCGTTTACCCTAGATTGCCCACCTTGTGCATTATTAGACTTCTTGTTAAAACTAAGACAAGCAACAACCAGAGTCAATAAAACAGAAAAAGTATACTACTTACAATGGTAAAAAAACAAAACAAAATAACAAAAAAAGAAAATAAATCATCTAACTCGAGGTTAGAACACAAAAAACCCAGTTTCCCAATCTATACAACCAACACAATTCTACAAACGAAACGTCGAAAATCACAACCCCGCATATACCCACAATCCATATGAAACGAATGAAAGTAAAACTAAAAACAAAATACAAAATTAGTAAACCCTAACTCACCTCCGGTTAGACGAGAGTGAGGAGCCCGAGGTGATCGACGGTGAAGGCGCGGGCCCGCCGCCGCCGCCGCCGCCCTTGCCGTACGCACCTGAGGAACCTCGCGGCTGATTGAAGCTCGTGGATCGCCCCGCCTTTACGGTACACAGCGTCGCTCTTATCGGACTTTGATTGATTGAAGGACATATATCCGAACCCTTAATTCCTCAACACACAATTTTCGAAACAAAAGAAAAGGAAAAAAAAAAGGATTTTCCTTTTTCAATTTTCCCTGCAACCAAACAAGCAGATCCACAATAGCATCACACACAACCCCATATCAACTCAAACCCATTAATCAACATCAACCCATATGCCCAATTCCAATACAGAAAAACGAAACAATAGAAAAAAACAAAAAACAAAAAAGGTTTGGCAACAGACTGAAGCACCTGCAGAGTGGAGTGTGTTGAATTAGGGTTTTATTGGGAGGTGATGGCAGTGTGAGATAAACACATGAGGGGAAAATAGGGAAAAAAGAGAGAAGGGAGAAGAGAATAAAGAGAAGAGAAGCCAAATGTGAAGAATGAAAGGGGTGATTTGGTTGGAGAGAGAAATTGTGGTGAGAGAGAGAGAGAGAGAGAGAGAGAGAGAGAGTGGTAACAAACTGAGCAGTAGTGAGGCCTTAAGGGCGGTCAAAAGAAGAGGGTAGGTTTTCTAGGAGATCACTAATCGAATGGGTTGCGCTTTTTGTGACACTCTCTCTCTCTCTCTCTCTCTCAAATTCCTTGTTTCTTTTGAATTTTTTATTATTATTTAAATTTCAATATTTAATTGTTTAAGTTGATAATTTAATAATATTATTCGTTTGACAAAGAAATTTATGTTACGTCATAATAAAAAAAGAAAAAAAAATAGTAAATTCTTTCGGATAAATTTTTTTTGAACAATTAATATTATTCTATCATTTAATAATATATAAAAATATATTGTTAGAAATTTTATTATAATCTGTGTACTATTAGGAAATGCATTTAAATATAACTAATTTAAAATATAAAAGTTATTTTTCTTGCATGATATAACTAATTTTAAATTTATTTTACCTTTTCTACAAAAATATATTTATTTAAGTAATTAATTTATAATTATAATAAAATTATAATTACTTAATTCATAAAGTATTTATATAAGTAAAAATTTAAAAAAAAAAGTAAATGGAGAGACATCACACTGTCCTCTCAATACACTAATAATAATAATAATAATAATAATAATAACTAATTATTATGTTCATATAGTGTATAGATTTACTTATATTCATATTATTTAGAGTACCATTTAAGGAATTTTAATTTTTTATTAAAATAATTTTATCTTAATTGTGTTAATGTTCATTATACCTTATTTGATACGAATATTACTGATCTCATAAAAGTGATAAGGATAATAACTATATCGATATAAATAACTATATTGGTTAATGAAGAGATAAAATTTTAAAAAATTAAGAAAAATATAAATACAAGTCTAATAAAGAGTTTATCGCTATCTTAGAAGAATTCTCTTTCCAAATAAATTAAGCTAACATTCTTATATAAAGGAGTCTATCTCAGGTAAATATACCTGTCATCACATATTTGCAAATTGATACCATTTCTAATTTGAGCATCGGAATGTTTTTTGAAGGTATGCCCCACCATGGTCAATGGAGTATAAAGTAAATTATCATACATCTTAACTGAATTTTAGATATTCCTAAATCTTTAAATCTAATCCAGAACATTGGTATCGTCTGTAGGAATATAATAAATTCTTATTCTCAACCACCATTATCATCATGGTTAGTCATAAAAAGGTTAAAGTATCTGCTTCTAACAATGCTACTAGAGTTTTCAACCTTAAAATCAACGAAACCATTTAAGTTAAAACTTATGAGCAATCCCAAAGGAAAATCCTTAAGGGAACCTTGGCGAAAACCTAGGTGAAAACCCAAGAAAAATCCAAGAGGAAAGGCATGAGAAAACCCATGATCAAAGTGGAAACTCAAGGAAAACTAAGGTCTTCCAAGAAGTAGAGTCTCAAAAAGAAACAAACATTACCTAAGAAGCATAAACTCAAAGGGATACTAAGGTCTTCCAAGAAATAGAGTCTCAAAAGAAAACAAACTATGTCGCCGAAGAGGTATGAATCCAAAAGGAGACTAAAGTTTTTCAAAAAGTAAAGTTTCAAAATGAGACAAACATTATCTAAAAGACATAAATCTAAAAGAAGACTAAAGTTCTTCAAAAGGTAAAGTTTCAAATGAGACAAACATTATCTAAGAGGCATAAATCCAAAAGGAGACTAAAGTTCAACTAAGGTCTAGGTAGATTTTTAAAAGGAAACAAACGTTGCCTAAGGGGCATAAATCCAAAAGGAGACTAAAGTTCTCTAAGAGGTAGAGTCTCAAAAAAGACTAAAAGTCCTCCAAAAGATAGAGTCCTAAAAGAAGACAAACATTATCTAAGAGGTATAAACAAAAAAAGAGACTAAAGGTCTTCCAAGAGACAAAGTCTCAAGAGGAGACAAGCATTGCCTAAAAGGCATAAACTCATAAGCAGGCTAAGGTTCTCTCAGACGTAGAATCCTGAAGGAGTACAAATATTGCCTAAGAGGCATAAATCCAAAAGGAGACTAAAAGTCTTCCAAGAAGTAAAATCCCAAAATGAAACAAATGTTGCCTAAAAGACATAAATAAATAAAAAGGAGATCAAGATCTTCAAAGAAGTAGTAAAGTCCAAAGAGGATACTAAAGTTCTAAGGGGTAAAAACTTAAAAAGGAGACCAATATACTCAAACCAAAATCCACATCTAACTAGCATAGTTGTAGTTACTCCATTAGGCACATTGTTTGCAGATATGATCGCTCCATCCTGATGACATCTTCTATAGTTCAGGTTCTCAAAAAACACCCATTGGGCTACTTTGTACCACCTTGAGTGGGACAAGAATTCTCAAAAATTATAATATGAAACCCCCACAATAGATTCCTGACAACAAAATCTACCAAGCCAGGGTAACAAGATAAAACTTCCCAAAAATCATAATGTGGACCCCACGATAGGGTTCCCAATAACAAAACCTACCGGACCATTTCATACCACCTTGAGCGAGGTAATAAGATAAGAATTCATAAAAATCACGATGTGAAACCCCATGATAAGTTCCCAACAACAAAACTTATTGAGGCCACTTTGCGCTATCTTGAGTGAGATAATGGGATAAAAATTTCTAAAAAATTACAAAGTGAAACCCCACGATAGATTCCCAACTACAAACCTACTAGGTTGCTTCACGCCACCCTGAGTACAGTTTCCTTTTATGAACAAAAGAGGAAGTAACTGTTCTGTTTCACCTTTAAAGGTTTGGGCTCCAAAAAATAATCATTATAACACAATATCCAACAATAAAAGGCAAGGTGATTGCCTAACACATGGCCACTATGAAATGTAGAGGCATATAATCATTACCCTTTCACCTCGAAATAAAGCCTTGGGATCTCATTGTGGACAATGAAACCTGATTTATCCAACACCTTCAGAAAAGTGAGGTCCAATATCGATAACAATTCATGATCTTATCGAAACGACAAGACACCGACTTAGGAGTAGTGTTTGATATGAATATTACTGAGCCCTCACAGAGGTAATAAGGATAACGACTATATCGATACAAATAACCATATCGATTAATGAGGGATAAAATCCTAAAAAATTAAGATAAACACAAATACAAAGCTTAATAAAGGGGTTTATCGCTATTTTAAAGGAATCTTCTTTCAAGTAAACTAGGCTATCTTGCCTATATAAAAGAGTTTATCTCCTAAGTAAATATACCTATTCATCACATATTTGCAAATTGGCACCACTTGTAACTTAAGAATTGAAGTACCTCATGGTCAATATAGCAGGCAGCAGATTCATTATATACCTTGACTGAATTATAGGTATTTCTAAATTTTTAAATTTAGTCCAAAACAATATCTATCTTAAAAAATTGAAAGAATAGAATTCAACAATAGTAATTTTATTTTAATTGTATTAGTATTAAGTGAGTGCTTAATGTATCTGACCTAATAATATTTATAAACTCAAATTACTTTATTTTCTGTATAAATTTCATAAACAAAAAAATAAATTTAAATTTATAGAATAATATATAATAAAATTATTTTTTTTAAATATCATGTTACACTTATAAAAATATATTTAACTATAACAATTATAATAAGAACATATGTCGTTATATCATAGTATCACATGACATCATCTCCTTGTAATTTTTTTCACTAGAATTTCTTTATATATTATTATTATTTTTATTATTATTATTATTTAGTTTCATTTATTTTTTTTCATATTAAAAGCTATCTCTTCACATCAATCACGTTTAACAAGTGTAACACTCTTTTACATAGTGTAACACTGTTTTACATTTTATTCTTTGAGAGACCATGATATTTTCATTATAATAATATACAAAATAATATTTTGATTTAAAATTTGTTTTATACAATCATTATTTGGAGAACCTTTAAATAATTGTTGTTATTGGTTGGAAAGAGGTAAAGTTCACTTTTAAAAATATTTTTAATCACATTAATTATTTTACAATTAATTAAGAGTAAAATTTATTCTCACCTAACATTCACATACAATAATAAAAATTTACACATTTTGTCATTTGAGTTTAACACATGACAGCATATTATCTTCAATATTTCATAAATGAACGCTCTTTTTATATACTAGTATCATGAAAAGCACGACAATACCTCTTAATTCGAATTCTTTTAATTTTTGTTTATATAAGTATTTTATAAATTAATTAATTATAATTCTATTATAATTATATATCAATTAGTTAAAAAAATATTTTTAAAGTCAGTTATAATATGTATATAAAAAGAAAATAACTCTCTATGTTTAAAATTAATTATAATTATATAATGTATGTTTGTGTTTATAATTTTATCTCTTTACCTATTTGTATTCAATTAATTATTAATGAGTTGTTTGGAAAACTAAAAATTTGAGACCAAATAGGGGAATTCCCTTTAAATAGTATATATAGGAAGAGAGATTAATTTACACCAGTGTAAGAATAAAATACTTAATTTGATATCTAACCATTTTCATTTAATAGTTTTAAAATCACTAAATTTAATAATGAAGGAAAATAATAAAAGTTACCTTTAATAGTAGAATCTGTATTTAATGAAGAAAGATATTTTGATTATATTTATTAAATTAAAAAATAAGTCAAGTAACATATTTATTTTTTAAGAAAATTATAAAAATTAATTGTTTTATTTTAATTTTTATAACATGGAATATAATATTAAAAATTTAGTAGTTACTTGAAATAATTTTTAAAAATATTAATAATATTCTTATACAAATAAATTAAGAAAATATTCTACGCAAATAATATTTTATTTAATTATAGTGTTGAAGATTCTTATTAGGAGTTACTGTTATATATTATCACTATAAAATTTAAATAATTAATTAATATTATTAGTAATATATTTTTAAAATCATTATTTGATAATCTATTAATAGATTATTAATCTAATTATTGAAATATGTTATTATTATTATGATAATCAATTATTAATTTTCATTATAATATTTTATACATTTTTTATAAAATTATGAAATTTTTATTATTTTATAAAAATGATTGCTTTTATATTTTTCATTTTTAAAATTTAATGAGTAGACAAAATTATCTTTCTTCATTTAATACAAATTATTTTATTCTCTCTACATTAGCTATAGATTTTATCATAACTTTCTTCATTAAATTATGTCCATTTAAACATCAAATCAAAATGGAATCAATGATTAGATATCAGTATAAGAGTTTTATTCTTATACTAGTATAAATTAATCTCTCCTCTAGATATAGATATAAATCACTGGATTAGTACTCGTGTGTGATACACAAAATAATGTAAAAAATAATATAATGTAGTAAAGTATATAAATAATAAATAAAAATAATTATTAAAAATTTTAATATTAAAATTTTAAGATTGACATTTTAAATTTTATAATATATTTTAATGTAAAATCACTTTCCATATAATAAAACAGTACAAAAAAAGTAGTTTTAAAACTTTTATGTGAGTATAATTACATTTGACTACATTAATTTATTTTTTGCCTTGCACAAACAAAATAATGTATTATTGCTGTTATAATTTTTAATTAATTATTGACTTTTTTATCATTATTAGAATACAATTTTACACTAATAAAAAAATAGTATCTTATATTATGTTTTAGAGAAGAAAAATACATAAAAGTATCACAACTCTCCACATTTGCACACCATTTTTATATTATTGTGTTATCGTAACTCTCCATTGATTGATTATTTGTATTTAAATTTACATTAGATTTGTACTCGTGCGACATACGGTAAATTTATTTTAAAAAATAAATAAAATTATTATTAATTTCCAAAATTTATGTGTGAAAAAACTTTTTTAGCATATTCACTCTATAATGTGTAACTTAACTCTTTATTCATAAAATATGTTTGAAAATATTTAAATTTAAATTAAAAATAAGTATAATATGTAGAACAAATCTAAATATAATAATCACACTTTAGATTTTGAAGAAATGATCGACTTTTCATCCTCATTAAAATTTTAAATTTTATGATAACCATCAAGCTTTCCGATAATATTTACAGCAATATAGAAATTTGAATTAGACATGACAAAAATTTTTGCCCTCACTGAATCTGTGAAGAGTAATCACAATGGGACGAAAAACAAGTACCTATTTAGTAAATAGAGATAGGGTAGGGATCATATTATTTGCGCTATGAGTAACCACAATTTTGTTTTCTTCTAACACTTTATACATATTATGATTTTTTTTTCCTTGAGATAATATGAAAATTTATATTTTTTTATTTTTTTATAATGTATTTTTTTTTGTAATGAATGAATTCATAATGATTAACATTATCGAAAAGAATTTATATAATTCTAACAACAAGTATTTAATTGGATTAATTATTACAAAATATAATTCAACTTGATAAGTTATTTGCGATATATTATTTTAATTTTGTAAGTATTTTAAATTTTTACACAAAATTATGGTATATAATGCTAAATTTTATCTATTTATATTTTTAAATTAGTGATTTTAAAATTTTTATTTTAAATTATTAAATATCTACAGATATTTATAGATACATGCCTTCTCATGAAAATTATAAACGGGTACTTGTCATGGGGTGGAGAGAATTTAAAATTTAAATGCATAGAATTTAAAATTTAAGTGCATATACTCATTAAATTTGATAAATGTATTTTTGTTAGTTTCTCTTAATTTATTTAAACAATAATTTTTCTCATAAAATATTTTTTACATATAATTTTTTATTATACTATTATTAAACAGTGATAAAAAAAGTTATCAACACAAAATAATTAAATTATTATTTGCAAAATATTTTTAGCTAAAAAACAAAATAACTAAATTAAATTACAAATAGTGTATTTCCCATTACAATTTTTAAATGCTTAGCAACTAATTAGCATAGAGTGATATTTCCTAATTAAATGAAATTATAATTTGATTCGAACAAAATATTTATAATTGTTAAGATTTGTATACAGGTTTATAACTTGTTATAAATATTTGATTTTTAAAATTCACAACATACATTTTATACTTCTTGTTTTAATAAATTTTAACTTTGAATAATTTAACTAATTTATGTAATTAAAAAAATAAACTATGTAAATTTAAAAAAAAATCCCTAATTTGAGTGAAAAAAATCATAAACAAAAAAAAATCTTTAATTATATTCTATATTTTATATAAATCAAGTTACTTATGAAGTAATTAAATATAAAATTTAAAACTTAGATAAAACTACCATTTTATTCATCTAAAAATTTACTTGACATCAATTTGATTCTTTAAAGATATATGACATAAAATTAGTCATATAAAAATTTAAAGTGATATCAAAATGATTTTTCTAAAATATATGACATTGAGTTATTCCTTTCAAATAAAGACTGCATGAAAAATTATTAAACTGAAAAAGAAGTCTTATTGAGCAAGAAAATTTTTTTTGCGAGAGACTATTAGATTAAATATAGAATTAAATAAGAAATTTAAAATTTAAAAGATATAAAAGAAACCTTATAAAAATATGATAACTAAAGATTAGACGTAATCATTAAATTAATACATAATTAAATTCATAACTAATGAAATACTAATAAATACTTTTAGGAAATTCTTTAGGGGAAAGAAAGGTTGCACGAAAGATTATTGAATGGGAAAATAAGTCTTCTTCAGTGAGAAAATTTTTTAGGGAGAGACTATTATTTTTATATTATATATATAGATATAATAGATATGACTCAAATTTTGTGGATCCATTATAGCATTGTGCATTATATGCTATTAATGTTATGATTTTTTTATTTTTTAATTATTCTGTAATATCAGTGTTTAAATAATCCTATTCTTACCAACTTTCATAAATTAATTTAGCCATAACATGGGTAGGTATTAAGATTATTCATTCTAATTGACATAATTATAGGAATATGTAAGGCTATTTGATTGGATATTTCAAATTAAAACAAATACTTAACGCAATTTAGTTTACAAAATTAATTAAAAAATAATGAAGTAATAATTTTACTAACTATATAATAAATTAGGAATAAATTACACCATGATTTTATAATAATGTTACCGAGTTAATTAAGAACTAATTTGAATTTTGATTTTCAATTATTGTCATGATTATATGCTCTTGATAATATTTTTAAACTAATTAAGATCATGACATCGATTGCATGATCCCAATCAAGGTACTTAAAATTTAAATTTTTTATTTGTTACTATTTTATATTTATATTATTGAGAGAATTGCTTTACTTTTTCTGATAAAGCTTGTGAAATATATTTAAATAAAATCATATGTTTAACTAAAACAAATAGTAAAAAAATGAATGTGATAATGTAGAAACAATTTGTTTAGCATAAGAGATCATGGCCTTCATAAAATCATGATAACTTGAAGATAAATATCCATAACAATTCATCGAAATAGACAGCACAGTTCTGTTCCAAATCTTGAGCAAAACTATAACCGAATATATCTTCAAACACAAATATAATAATCAAAGTGCAACGAAAAGTTGGAAATAACAAAAATAACACGGCCTTGAAACATATGACCAGCACATATCATCTTCAATCCTTCTCCACCTTAATTGTTTTCTTCAACTTGTTGGTGCTTCACTATCTCCTTCAAATTTTGCATCCTGTTATAAACAAAGCATATAGGAAGGAAGATTATAATTCACTGCAAAAAGGTAGATAGTATACATGGTGTAAAATCCCAATAAATACACTTTATGCTATTATATAAGTATATTTTAAATAAGTTTAGAATCTATAATAATGAAAATGTAGTTAAATTAATTTCTGTAATTTTAAATAGCATTAAAGAAAGATTAAATAATTAAAGTTAGAACTGAACCTTTTAATAACCTTTGGAAAGGAAAAGGATGAATAATTATAAAATAATTTTGTATAAGAGGTTTATTAAAGAATTATTTCATTGGAAGGTAATAGGATAATAAAATATGAGAAAGGGAAACCTTTACTTAGAAAAATAATTAATTCATTTTAAGTTACTATAATATAAATTAAATATTCCAATTAAAAAGTTAGCTATGAATGTGATTAAGTCAAGGAACAACTTATAATAAATTATCTCAAGTGAGGGTGAAGGAGAAATTAAATTTAAGTAATAAATCATGGAGAGTTAATTGGGGTATTAATCTTGTGGTTAATTTTTAGAATACGAAAATATAATAAAGTTAAGGCTAGAGATGGTAAGATCAAGGTTTGATAGTGGGAAGAGAGATAAGTAATTACTAATTACCACTAATCAAGATTTCTCCTACTAACTAAACCTCAATACTAAATTATTAGTAAAACTAAATATCTTACCTCCACTAAGCATTCAGTCCAACCAATATCACCCAACCCACTACCATTTCAACACCACCATCCCATTCTAGATTTTTGTCTTCAGCACTTTGGAAGCTCCTTTTGGTTATGGTGATGAAGGAGAAAGTAATACTTGAGGCCTAAGCTACATAGTGAACCAATTTGTAGAGCCATTCAGGGCTGGAGAGGGTGGAACTGAGACACACCATTAGGAGAGGAGGGCTGGAACATTGTAGAAGCTAGAAGGAAGAGCTAAGTTAGAAGCAACTCGAAGGTAAATTGATTAAGAGTAAAGCATTACATGTGAAATTGTGAATCTGTATATAACCCTTTGTTGCTTGATTAATTTTGTTATGTAAATGTTGAACTTATCAACTGTTTTATCTAACTATGAAGATTGGTTTTCTAGAGTTAGCTAGAGAATTTCAGTTAGAAGTAAATTAATGTTTAGGGGAATAGAAGATCATTCCATGAAAGGGACACTCCTTAACAAAGTTTTAAATTATGGTTACAATTGCGTTGTGGTCACGCTCGCAGTACAACCATTATGAGTTGATGTGAACCGATGCGGCTCGATGCAAGACAGCAATCACAGTGTGTTGTGGTTCGCGATTGTCATGACCGCATCAAGTGATGCGATTTGCAATTTAAATCTTTTGTCCTTAGAGCTGGCCAATAGAGACACTTTTCAAGTGTCACAGACTAAAAATTCTTGCCAAAATAGAATTGGTTTCTTTTACGTGTAGGAAGCATGTGTAAAGTGTGAAGATTTGGTTCTGTGAGGTGTAAATTCTCTATTTACTTCTTAATTAATTTACTAGGGTTAAAATACCTCATTCTTTTTTGTTTTGATATGGAACAGACCAATAATGCAGAACTTGAAGGTTGGAAGTCGTAGTACCGTCCATTTTGATGTTAATATGTAAAGAGTGTGAATTTTCTGGTTTATAATATCAGTACTACTATCAGCCAGAGGAAATTGCCCGAACTTAATCATCCAAAATGAGATGGAAGGTTATTTAAGTGAGCTGGCAGTCCACCAATATTTCAATTAAAATGTCATTATGGGTAATTTATAATTATTTAAATAAATTAAAGAGATTGAATGAAGATACAGTATCAATTAGCGCACTATTTCTTTTGATATGATGGACAATAAACGCAGGTGAATTTTCCATTTTTCACTCTCCTTTGCTTTTTCTTGTGAGCAAATAGAATTATAATTATCGCTCTAGAGGAACACTGAAAAGGGCTAACAAAATTTCATTTAGTTATTTATTGCAGCAAGAGAAAGACACAGAACTGGAGAGAACTTCTAGTAAAATAGGGAATTTATGGACGGATGAAAGTACCATCAATTGCGGGGATTTCTGGATATATGCTTTGTGAGCAAAGCAATGTGCTATCTACGTTCCTTTCCTCTTATCTTTTGGGTTGAACATCCTTTTCTTTTTTTTCTTTCGGTACCCATTAACCTTTTTGTCTGCAATTTGATATGCAGCAGCAAGTGATCGAGGCTTGACGGTGTTGTGCCTTGGCATTTGATTCAAGGAGACAATTGAAGACAAATGGAGTGCCATCAAAGGAGGCTTATTATGTTGTAGAGAAGACCACGAAGGTACAGCTGCTGGAGGCGGACGGATGACAAAGATGCCTGGGACGGGGCAGCATAAATTCTGGTGATGGAGGTGAGTTGTGGGAGGAGAGAATGGAGCCAAGGTGGAAAAATTTAATGACATGAAGATTCCAACTCATTCGGGCATATTGTGATTCTGGCAATTTTTTGGGTAAAATAGTTTTTTTGTTATAATATATCAAGAGTTAGACACTCTGTAAATCTTAGTTTTAAAGACTCATGGACTTTGTTTTGGTGGTGTGGACTTGTATAACTGGACATTGTGGTACAAAGTTTGACGTGAAATATGTGACATACTAGTATACTTTAAATTATGTAAAATCATGACACATTATGGAGTAAAAAGTGGCTCTGAATAAAGATATAAGTGAGAGAGAGGGATCAATTTACACAAACTCTTACACTAATATTTAACCATTGATTTTAATTTAATCTAATGATTTAAAAATGATCTAATTCAATGAAGAAAGACAAAATAAAAATCCATATTTAATGCAAAAAGAATAAAAGAATTTGAATTAAATGAAGAAAGAGAATTTTTCTTTACTCATTAAATTTAAAAAATGAAAAAGAAGAAAAAAATTATTTTTTATAAAATAATAGAAAGGGAAAAGAGCATATAGATCTCTAAACTTTAGGTCATTTACAAATAAACTTTTAAATTTTAAAATCGTCATAATTTATATCTAAACTATAACAATTACACAAATCAACCATTACATCCACTTTTCATCTATTCTAAATTGAATTAAAAAAAAGTTTTGAAGGGAATGAAAAATAGATGAAATGGTTGATTTGTGTAATTGTAATAGTTTAAGTATTAATTAAGACGATTTTAAAGTTCAATGATCTATTTGCAAATGACATAAAGTTTATGGGATCTGTATGCTCTAAAAATGATAAAATATTATCATAAAAATCAATAATTGATAATAATAATATATTTCAATGATTATAATCTAGTAATAGATTATTAAATAACAAATAAGAATATATTATTAATAATATTAATTATTTATATAACAAAAATTTATTATTTAATATTATATTATTAATAATATCAAGTAATTATTTAAATTTTATAATGGTAATATATAACAATAACTCCTAATAAGAATCTTCAACACTATAATTAAATAAAATATTATTTATGTAAGATATTTTTTTCTCAAAAATATTTCTATAAGTATTATTAATATTTTTAAATATTATTTCAAGTAAATAATAATTTTTTAATATTCTATGCCATTTATTGATGTTTATTGAAAATTATAATAAAATTTTTTTAATTACATTAAATAATAAATATGTTATGTCATTTATTTTTTAATTTAATAAACACTATCAAAGTATCTTTCTTCATTAAATGTAGATTCTACTATTAAAGGTGATTTTTACTATTCTCCTTCATCATTAAATTTAGTAATTTTAAACCATTAGATGAAAATAAAATCAACATAAAATCAATGATTAGATATTAATGTAAGACTTTTATTCTTACACTGATATAAATTGATTTCTCTTCATATATATGAGTGGGGATTCACTTATATTAGATAAGAGTCTTGGCTCATACTTATACTATCTAATAATTTTTTATGAATGTTAAATTTCATCATTCTAACTGTTAGAATAAAAGTTCTTATGAAATAGTTCAATTCTATAAAATTTCATATAATTTTAGAACTAGTTAATACTTCATTGTACTACTTTTTTTTAACGTATGATATGTTTTTTTAAATATAAGTAATTATTAACTATTAGATTACATACCTATAAATGTCTATTTCATCTCAAATTTAGCATATATTATCATCAAGATAATATCACATAATTTAATGGTTAAATTAATTTAATTCACATTTTATAAAAAGTTATTAAACGATATAAATATTCAAGATTTACACCTAATACAAGTAGATCCCTATCCCATATATATATATATATATATATATATATATATATATATATATATATATATATATATATAAAACACTGTTTAATTGGACACCATTATACAAAAAAGAATAACTACTTAACACATAATTTTGAGTCTCCTAATTTGACAAGAGGTTGAATATATATAAACTATATTATCTCTCTTAATTTCTCACATAAAAGAAATATGTTCAAGTATATATGTAAGAACTTAGGGGAGTGAGCTACTTTTGAACGGTTTTGGTAAGAGAAGTTATTATGTATTATACACTTGTTAGTGTTTCAAATTATAAACTCGTTTGAGTACGACTAACAAGCAAAGCTCCATATAACCTTATATCAACCTCTAGCTTGATTAGTTTTCCTTCAATTAAGAGATAATGAGTACGTATTACAATTTCAAAGCAAGCAACATTTGATTGTACTTTTTCCACAATTTTACAACCATCTTTACCTTATCCTAGCATATTGATAGGCACTTACATGCTTATCAATTCACATTTTTTATTATTTATTTATTTATATATACTTTATATAGTAATGCATGTGATGTTGACATATTGAAAGTATTTTAACTACTTAGAGTTATATCTTTCATATATATATATATATATATTCATTAAAAGCAAGTGATTTCATATTCTTTGTTGAATATATATTTCGTCTTTCCTTTTGGGAACATATATCATTAAAAAATGTATGTCATAAGATAAAATACATTGAGTTAAAGTAAGAACTCTAATTAAAAAAATATGGATTTATATGTAAGTAAATACAATCACTAATATGTACTGAAGAACATATCTTTACATCTAAATAATTTAATATCAATAAAAATATTGAAACATCCATGTCAAAAGTGTAAACATATCTATTTACAAATATTTTAATCATAATTTATTTAGTCATCTTGATTCATTCTTTAGTTGGGAGACCAAATTCAATTTGTCTTCCTAGATCATCTTTCATTACCCTACATTTTGTCAAAATAAAAATGTTTTTAGCTTACGAAATTATAATCTTAATTTATTAAATCAAAGCTTTAAATAAACGAAGTGCACACCTTGTAACAATTCTTCTCAATTCTTTGTACATTTTAGCATTAATAAATTCTTGAGTTTTGAAAAACTGCAACATATTATTATAAAAGCATCAATGTGACATAGATAAAATAGCCACTAATGTAATCAATGATCAAATATAGATAGGTACTAGGAGAATGCATATATCTTGTTTTGCATGAAATTTCCTAATTGCACAAAATATCAATATACAATTTATTACATCTCATAATTGAGTCACATTTATGTTAGAAGCAATTTTCTTTTGTCATTCGATAATAGTTACCTGCTCTCTTGAATATAGCGGCAATCGTTTAATGTTGTATCTTCATGTCTCCTATATATGCTAAGAAATAAATTTAATATTACTTAAATGTGAAAGTGTTATAAGTCCATTCCATTGAACATAAATCCTTAAAACGTGTCTCATTTGTTTGCCCATCAAAATATTGTAAACTATGTTATAAAAGCCACACTAAATTGACATATCTACAAAAATATATAGGTACTATATCTTACCAATTTTTCTTTTGAGTCAACAATTCTTTTTTGACCATTTTTCACAATTGAGTTTTATCTTCTAATACTGTGATTCCCTACCCAATAGAGTATATTTGTATTTGATGGATCTGTTGTGTTCAAATTAAAAATATATATAAAATGAATAACAATGACATATATTTAAAGTATGGATTTTTATAACAAACTACTTACATATTTTATATCTGACCTTACTATCACTTAGACGAATTGATGCAAGTGATTACTCATCCTTCCATGTATTCCAAAGCTTATCAAATTCTCCCTCCTAAAAGTGATGGACTAAGTTATTCAAATATTTTAAAAGATTGTAAAAAAAATACAATTATAACTTGTCATTTACCTGTTTTTTGAAGTACATGTCCACATGTTTTCTTTTTAACTCCTTACATAACTCGAAGATCCCTCTAAATCTTAATTCATCTGCACATAGTGATATATCATGCAATATTTAATTATTAATATATAATACAAATTAACAAGCCAAATGTATGTGCATATATAAAATAATACCTCAGACTGAGATAACAAGGCGTCTTTAAAAATAAAATTTTTAGTGTACTCCCTATCTTCCTTATCGAGTTTTTCTTGTTTAATTAGAATTTTGCTGCTTGCTTTAGAAACATCCCTTGATAAAGCGAGATACAATTGTCTATGACTAAATACATGTTTTGGAAGATAAATCCCCACATTGGGAGTTGTTTGTCCTTGTGACTTATTAATTATAAGTGCAAAACTCAATTTCATAGGAAACTACTTTCTAATAAGGATGAAGGGAAGTCCTGTACTTTCTATTATTTTAAGTTTTATCCTTGGCAAAAAGGCTTTTGTTCTTGAGTAGTGACTTGTTAAGATTTCAACATCAAGCATATTCATAAATGTACCACAGCATAGTAATCTTGTCCCATTGCATAAGCCAGCTTTAGGATCTGTGTTTCACAATAACATCAAAAGTACATCTTTTTTTAATTTCAGAATATGTGGGGGCAAACCACCTGGAGCAATGGAGTTTAAGTATTCTTGTTGAGATAAGTTGTTTGTATCTCCTTCAACCTTGTCAAATGATACTAAATTCTTCTCTTCTCTAGGAAAGTGGCTGATTATGATATCATTAAATTTGTCAACATCCTCATTTTTAGGTGTTAATATGGCTCGTTCTACCATGTAACAAGCGTCCCACCCATGGGATTCCAAATTTGGAAAAGTTTCTAGTATCAGTATGTGTATTCTGTTTTCTCCATCTCATGTTATTGCCATTTGATGCGGTACTTGTACCCTACCATCATGTTTGGTAGGTTCAATCCCATCTCCTATACGCATAAGATATTGTGCAAAATAATGATCCTGCTGAGATCACATATTTTGCCACAAATGTAAGACCCTTGTGCAAACCCATAAATGAGACTTGACTATACATGTTGCTATCATTTATGCCTTATTCCCTTTTGGGACAACAAGAAGTCCTTGTTTAAAGTCACCACCTAAGATCATAATTTTTTTCCCAAATGGTGCATTACAATATAAAATATCCTTTAATATTTAGTCTAACGCTTCCAAAGCATATCTCCTTGCCATGGGTGCTTCATCCCAAATAATTGTTGTTGTCTACCTAATCAATTTTGCAAGATCATATTGTTTATTTATTGAGCATAAGAATGACGCCTCTATATTGATAGGTATCTTAAATCTGGAATGGATAGTTCGACCACCAAGTAATAACGTTGCAGCTATTTCAGATGTTGCAATTGCTAAAACAATTCGACTCTTACTTCTCAAACTTGCAATTAAAGCACAATAAAGGAATGTCTTACCTATTCCTCTTGGCCCATCCACAAAGAAAACTTGATTTTGTTCACGTTCAATGACGTTCATTATGGTATTAAATGCAAGTAAATGATCATCATTTAACTTGTCTATTGCTTGCATATCTTCATCAGTTATTTGAACTAAAAGCTCTTCTTGTATACCCTTGATGTCACATTATCTTGATCATTTTCCAACCTTATCAACTCTAGTAAATCATAATCTTTGATCTGCTTTCTGTGCTGTATAAGGAGGTCATTCAAATCTCTTAATAACATATTAGTCAAGTGTGATCCTGTGGTTGTACTTGTTAAGGGGTAATATTCTACCATGTAGGTATAGAATTCATTCCAAAGCTTCTCACCCCAGTTGGTTCACAAAAAACTAATATAGTGCAAACAACCTTCTTAAAGCATGTGGCATTCGTAAACTTCCTACTTCAATTAAACATTTACGAATACTATTGTTACTCTCTAATAAATCCCACTACTTAGCTGATTGCTTGAATGTAGGAAAATACGTGCCATTTGTTGTAAGTAGATATTCCTAACTAGTTGGACCTCTCAAATGAGACAGCAAAACATGTATGTAGAATTTCTCTCCCTCTGAAGGAGACACTGTATAGATTCTCCTTATGAATTTCTTTGACAACCTTCTTCAGTACCATTCTTTATCCCTTTGTTCCAAATATAATTCTCTGAAATCTCTTTGTACAAATAATGCCTTGATTCTTGATCTCTATGGTTTAGGGCGAAGAATTGGGTGAGCATAATTTTGGAGTTATGCTTATCATCTAATATGTCACTGATTCTTTGGTGGTTCTGAAAATGCACTTAAAGACTATTTGGCAAGAGGATCTGCAATCTTTCAACAGATGGATATAATGGATACAGGTTAAATCTAAATATTTTCCAAAATGTCTCTGGAGCACAAATCTATCTTGCATCAACATATTTTTGCACCTCGTCCACATTTGTTCTATTGTGAACCTCCATTGCCACTTGATCTGGACTTTTGTATGCATATTTATATAGATGTTTAATGCTTTTGATACTATTACATACCTCAACATTGATGTGACAACCTATTCTCTAACAACAACCAAGGATTGTATGGCACTACTCATCTATTATCGAATGTCACTTTGCTATGACCATTGAAAGGCACTAGTTCTCCCATATCACGTCTTCGATACGATGGATACGAATTAGTTCCTCGACATGTTTCTTCTGAGAATCCTTTTGGGTAATTCTTTTTACATAGACCATTCTTCATACATGGAGATCGTGGATTAAGGATACTGCATGGTCCATGTATCATATGCCTTATCACTGCATCAAGTAATTGTGGCTCATTTTCCTTTACTGGTATTTAGCTCTCACCACGCTATCATATTTTTCTGGATTACTTAATTTATCGTTGTCGTGTAAGATCAACAACATATGCACATGTGGTAGATGTCCTGTCTGAAACTCAATGACATACGTGTAACTTATAACCTTTCCCAAAATTCCTTTATTAATGATATCATCCTTTAATTGCTCAAATTTAGATCAAAAAATTCTTGTCAGTAAGTTTGGACGATCTTGTGGTGTTTGAAGTGGCCTAGGCTTAACTTTAATTTCATCCTAGGATGGATTGCATGTTATTGTAAGAAAAATATCAGGTTTTCCATTCTTGAGCACGAAAGCCATACCATCTTCATAACCTTGTGTCAAGTCTCGGCGACCACCTATAAATGATAATGGCATTATCGTTCTTTGGCCAACACTTTCTAAAAATAATAGAATGAATGTTTATTTCGATACTATTAGTCATAATTGTAAAACTGTATGCATGTATTATAATTAGTACCTGCATTATTTTCTCCTACATGCAATGTATCTTGCAAACCTTGATATAGTATTGAATGTTGTTTTGATGAGTTTGAATTCACTGTAACCTCCCTCATTCAATCTTCACATAATTGTCAACAACATATTGTTATAAAAGTCATCCATCTCGTAATAAATAGGGATGGATTATTGCCATGAATCTATAATCATTAAAAGTATCATTTGGTACTAAAGACTTGCTGATTTTGTATTACCATTTTTACTTAAACAATTGTATTATAGTTTTAAGCTTACGTACTTGAAGCATGTAGCTGTAATATTCTTGGCATGATATTGTTCTCCCATTGTGATTTGTAGTGTTGAGGTCCCACACATATGTTCCAAAAGGTAACAAAAGGGGATATTGTAGAGTCATACTATCCAATAGTTTCTTAAATCCTCATTAGATGTCCGGCTTGGGTTTCCACCTTAATGTCTCTTCCACAAATCATTAATTATGCATCTCCACCAACAATAACTGCGGCCACTTGGGAAGCAATTGAAAGATTGGATTGTGGTTGATTAGTAGGGTCACTCTTTAATTAGGAGACTACAATCATGAACATCTGGTCATTGTGCAAGTTGCGAAATACATGAACAAAAGGATTATGTTGATGAAGTATTTGTTGTAACTTATGAACTATGGCTTCATGAAGTGTTGGGTTTTCCATCATTCTATTTTCTAACTCATGCTCTGTATCATACAACCCTTATTGGGATAAAGTCCTCTTATATTGTGATATATTGCATCTTGAGCATGAAAGCTATATATACCATGGCCTGTTGTGGTTATTCTTTCATCAACATGAACACCACATGAAGTGAAGGAAAGTATGTGGTTGTAACTTCTAATATGTTGCCTAAAATGTCTTTCTTTGATTGGAGAGTTTGAAAATATTTCAAGCAATTCTTGAGGTACATGTACTTGTGGCAATGATATTTTCCTTTTGGACAACACATATCTAATGATTCATGGTAAAATAATCGTGCATTTGCATCGTGTACATATCTTTGGAGTAGGCAATTGTGATTTCATCATTCTCACATTCTCACAAAAATTTTGAGCATTATTATGTGTTGCCCAAAAAATGTGTCTTATTTGTGCATCAGTAAAAATTGGTATAGTTCCTATAATAATAAACATGCAAATATAAGTCACTATATTGACAGGAATATTTATATATTTTCAAAGTAATCCGCATATATTTAATTTTTTACAAAATCCCATAAACATAGTAATGGTAAGCCAAAGTAAAGTTTTTTTATAAACATGTCACAAATTAAAAGATAAAGAACTAACCTTGGGTAGAACATGGTAGGACATTATTTGAATCCCAACAATGGACATTACTTGTTTCACCTTCATAAAAATTAGTGGTCTAATCCATGTCATCAATATTGTATTTTGTTTGATAAAAGAATCTAATTAGTACAATTCTAACTTTAGTAGTTAATTTTCACATGTAATGAAATGAATGCAGATTATATATTAGACATGTTTTATAATGAAATGTATGATAAATACTCTTCAAAAATATATGCTTAAGCATATATGTTTTGGAAAAGGGGAATTGACTCTTTTGTTTTCAACTCTGCTATAGACTTGGGGCTTAGCCGTATAAAACATACACACAAACACACACACACATATACATTAAACATGTGTTGTGTTGAATATGTTATACTAACCATTTACATCCTCATCAAAATGTGTATGACTTGGTCCTACTTCATTGTCATGGGTTCCCTGATATCTTGTTGTCTAAAAATTGAAATATGCAAATAGCATTAACCAAAGCTTAAAAAATTGGATATTTAGATAATTTTGTAAAATATGATACTCCATATCATCAATATTGATTTATGGTGGAGAAAAATAAATCATATAATCATTATTATATAATAAAGTTGATTTGTATTGATCAAACTTTTAGAATTCTAACTTTTGTATTTGTTTTTCACATAATATGAAAATATATAACATATATTACATTAAACATTTATGGATGACAGTCTATTAACAACATATTATTGAATATATCTATTTGTATAAAGAAATCAATATGCACGTGCCTTATGTAGTATATTATTGTACTAACCATTTTCACTCTCATCAAAATGTATATGACTTGGTCCAACTTCATTGTCATGTGTCCCTTCTTATCTTGTAGTCTCCAAATTGATTTATGCACATTATAAAGGTAACAAATATTTAAAAAATGAGATATTAATATTATTTAAAACATTACTTATGATATTAGGATGGTAAAAATGTGAGTTACCTGTGCTAAATTGTTGATGGTTTGTGGACCGAGTCAATTGCCTTATATATATATATATATATATATATATATATATATATATATATATATATATATATATATATGTATATAAGGTCAATTGATTTGCGGTGTTAACTTAAGAATGATGTCTCTGGTCACTAAACTTCATCTCTAGAATTTTAATTTTAAAATTAATTTATTAATTTTAAAATTATGAATTAGCTTAAGTTGTGATAACTTATTGAATAAGAGATGATATCTCAAAACTTTAGTATTTTTTAATTAAATTCATTTTTTAATTATCAATCAATTACCAAATTCTAATTCTAATTCTAATACTTTTAATTTTCAAATCAATTTTTAACTTATCACAATAATTATGAAAGATTTAACTTTTAATCAATCACAATAATTCCGTTGATTTAATTTTGTAATCAATTACAATAATTCTAGATAACTTGACTTTACAATAATTTTGAGTTAACTGAATTGTCACAATTTGTTTACTCAGGAGATGATGTGTCAATCTTAATTAGTGTAGACCTTCACTTTTCATATACTTATTTTTAAAACTAATCACGTATCATATCATTTTAAATCAAATTTCCAAATTAAAACCAATCAATAAATTATTTTCAATCAATCAATCATTAACATTAATAAAAATCCATAATTTTTATTCCAATCAATCCTTAAAAATTTAATTCTTCAATCAATTCAAATAATTTTAAGTTATTGTGAGGGCTTATTGACCTAGATAGTGATGTGTCAAGTGTAGACATTCAACTTTCAAATACTTATTTTCGAAATTAATCACTTATCATATTTTTTAAATTAATCAAATATTATTTAAATCAGAATTTCCAAATTAAACCAATTAATCAACAATTTTAATCAATTACATTAATTTTGAGTCATGAATTGTGACAGCTTGCCTACGTAGAGGCGATATGTTAGGCTTAGCATAGACCTTCACTCTTCAAATATTTATTTTCAAATTAATGAAATATTTTTTTATCAAATATTATTTAAATCATAGTTTCCAAATTAAAACCAATTAATCAATCAATTACATTAATTATGAGTCAACTGATTGGTAACAGCTTGTCGACTCAAGGACAATGTGTCAAGCCTAGCGTAAACCACCATCTCTCAAATGCTCATTTCTTAAATTAATTAGTTTACAAATCATTTTAAATTAGTTAAGCATCAAATCATAATTTTCAATAATCAACCAAATCATTAATTTTAATTAAAATCCACTAACTCCCAATTATTGTTTAGACAAATTACAGAGTTTTGATTTCTTGCTTCGATGATTTGTAGGCACTTTGGGTAAGTTAAAGCTATAAATACTTTCATTTAATTTTTTAACTCACAATAAGTTCTTGTTCTTTCCTATGCTTAATTAAACTCCTAGACTCAACTTGGTTTGCAAACCATTTTCTAATATTTTTATTTTGAGGATTTTTTTAATTATTTTTCTTAATAAATAAAAATTAGTGGCAACTTCATTTCTGTTCTAATTTCTCCCACTATTATTGTGGCGCCCTCCGGTGATGGTCTTGACAAAATTGAAATTGAAATCCTAGAAATTAAATTAGCCTATAATACTATTGTCATAACTGTCCCTAGAGGGTATCGCAATGGGATGACAGTAGAAATTAGAAAAGAAATGAAGTCATCACTAACTTTTATTTATTAGAAAAAATAATTAGAAAAATTCTTAAAAAATAAAATAAAAATAATTTACAAATCATGTCAAGTTTGGGAATCTAATTATGCACAGGGAATGGTAGGAACTTAATCCTATTGCACCCTTGATATATCCATTTTAAAATAGTTATCCTGAGTTAATTATACAAATCATTTGTAGCCTAAAAATCTTTAAATTATCCCTTAAAAGTAAAAAAAAAATGAAATAATATGATAAATTAAACAAAAATACTTATAATATTGGCTTGCCCGAAATGCCTGCGTATCCTCGAAATAAGGAATTAAAGCCTTGTAGTTTGTTTAGAAAATAGTTGTGGGTTAGTGGATTTTAATTAAAAGTAATGATTTGATGAATTAGTTTTAATTTGAAAATTATGATTTGATTAATTAATTTGAAAATAAGTATATGACAGGTGGAGGTCTATGTTAAGTTTGACATATCACCCTCTAGGTCAACAAATTGTCCCAATTCAGCTAATCTGAAATTAGTTTAATTGATTGAAGAATTAAGTTTTTAAAGATTGATTTGATTAGAAATTAATGTGTTTTATGGATTTTAATTAATGATACCAATTGAAAATGATTTATTGATCAGTTTTATTTTTGATTTAATATTTTAGATTGATTTGCCTAGCGATTGATTTTGAAAATAAATATTTAGGAGATAAAAGTTTACGTTAGGCCTAACACATCACTTTCTCGATCAATAAGCTGTTATAACTCAGCCGACCCATAATTATTATAAAATTAAAAATTTCAAAATTATGTGATTGATTGCAAAATTAAATCTTACAAAATTCTCTACCAAAAATAAAATCTTACAAAATTATTGTGATTAATTGCATAATTGAATTTTTTTGTGATTGATTGAATTAAAAATTAATTGAGTTTGTGGATTTTAATTAAAAATTAATGATTGATTGTATTAAAAATTAATGTGAATTTATGGAAATTAATGGGTGATTGAATTCAAAATGGTTGTTTGATTAGTCTTAATTATAATTTAATATTTGATTAATTTAAAATGATTTTTCCTAACGATTACATTTGAAAATGAGTATTTGGGAGGTCAAGCTTAGCGCAAGGCTACAGAAAGCACTTTAAGTCTCAAGTCAATAAGTTGTTACAACTTAATTAACCCTTGCTTTGGTACACATTTTCTATTTACCAAAAACTTATAGAAATTATTCACTACGTACAACTTGCATTTGTTTTGTTGGGCAGTAGTCAAGATCCAAAAATTAAAATCATAATAGAATAAAAAATGCAAAATTAAAATATGTAAAGCAAAAGAAGTGACATGTAAAAGTAAATCGGATAAACTAGCATTAAAGAAAAGAAAAGTTACAAGACAAAAATACCAATTTATTAATTTCACTTATTTTAATCATACCTATTCTCCTTCATCTTTGTATTCTTGTTACTATTTTTATTGATAAATCAGTATCCAAATATCCCATTCCTTTTTACTAAAACCCACACTCTGATCGTACAACCTCTTTTTCTTTATACCATATATTTTTTTTTATTTCGTGCATCTTATTAGGTTAAGTAAGAAAGGAACATCTAGACTTCTTATTTGGTTTCTTGTTCATATGTCACACGGTGCAGCAACTTCATATCAGCATAGGTTTGGTTTTCACAAAGTGTATATGTATATGAAGCTTACACCTATATCAATTGCAAAGTCTACCGATATTCGTGAACAGTGACGTGAAGAAGAAAGCAAAACATGCTAGCAACGCCCAAGGGCAATAATAAGAAAAGGGATTCCTAAAAAATATACAACTTCTGCATCGAAGTTAACAGTAATATATGACCATAAATATTTGAAGCATGATCTGAGGAAAAGGGCATATGACCTGCTGCTGCAATGGGAACTGGATTATGTATCTCATGATGAAGAGCTCGGACATGGGAAGCTTTGGCGATCTGATTTGAGTGTAGATGATCCAAGGAGTGAAGGGACAGATCTAACCATTTATAGTCATGACTGTGTTGACTTTTGTTGGAGCAATTGCTTAGCTTGTTGGGTCTCATCTTTGCCAAGGACTTGTATTTGAAGGAGCCTTCATGATTAGTTTCATTGCCTGTGCTGAGAGACCTCAAGCAATGCGGGCTCTTCAATTTTACCACAACACCATTCTCCTCCCTTTTTCGTATGCTCTCCTTTTTTCAGCCTCTTTGCTCTCTCTGTATCTTGTGAACAGCTTCTTCTGACAATTGTCTCCCTCCTTCTTCTCACTTGTTGGCTGTTGCCCTCTGTGTGTCTATTGTTTTGCCTCTTCTGGCCATTGTCTCCTTTAGCCATTCTCCCTTTTCAAATGCTCTCTGTATGTGTATTATGTCTCTTAGCAATTCTCTCTAATCATGCCTCCTTTAACAATTGTCGATTCCCTTTAGGTTTTCCTCTCCGTTTTTATCAATTAGTTTTTTTCCAATCAGTGCAAATTTTTCTCAATAAGATTTTAATCAACATTAATCATTCACAAATTTAATTTTTAAATTCAAAATTTATTTCCATTAATTAGCAATCAGACTACTTAATTTTTTTAACCCCTTTTGTATTTTAGGAGATTGGGTTGTGTTTATTGGGTTGCACTTGTTGGACTATTATGTGAGATTGGGTCATTAATGTTTTTAAAGAGAATTGAACCATGGGTCTTATTATTATTATTATTATTAAAAATGAATTTTCATTTTTTTGTAATTTTCAATTATTTATCTAGACAAAATACGGTGTTTACAACTATGACAATTTATGAAAAATTGTAAAAATTTATATTCGATGAGACTTACAAAACCTAGAAAAATAGGATTGGCTTGCTTCCATATGAGAAGATGCCATAGCTAAATAAACAATTTCAAATAAAACAAAATTAAATGCACAACTCTATAATAAAGCAAAAAAATATTGATTTATTGAGGATGAATCTTAATTAAGGAAATAAGCCTATGGAATGAGTAGAGAGGGAAACAGAGAGAGGAGGCAAAGGGAATAAGCTACAGTAAATGGAAACTACAAACAACACCATAACACAAACAACCATAAACTTCAACAGACCACCCATGAAGACAATATATTTCTTCTTGCGTAATAAAAAAAAAATCAATTCACTCCACTCAGGCATATCTATTTATATCCTCAACAAGAGGCTAAAAAAATCCTAATTGTCATCTCTTAATTGTTGATTGATATTATATTAAAAATTGATGAGTCAATCAAGGATTCTAATCAAATTAAATTTCTAAAATAAATGTTGATTATAATCAATATTAAATACATAATTTTAAATTATTATTATTTAATAAGAGTATTATAAAAGAGTGCTACGTGTCAAGAAAATAATTAAGAGATGTGTTTGTACCAAAAGTGCCGCTTATCATAAGGTCATGAGTGAGAACCTTACTTTCATATATTATGTTGATATTGATTATATTGATTGATTATTTTAAAAGTTAAATCTTTTAAATAATATATTATTATATAATTAAACAATTAAACAATAATATAAAAATGTATTAGTGCATTAAATTTAAACTTTTTATGTTTCTTTCTTTAGCAAGAATTAAACTAAATAAGCCTTTCATCACTTACATGTAACATGTTTCAATGACTTGCTTAATGATCACTCTAAATCTCTTATCCAAAGTCCTTAATGTCCAGTTGCCATATGCTTTTCACGTGCCACTAATAATGGAGATTGATTTTTTGTATTTCTCTTGACATTGAAAGTTATTCCCAAAAGTATTTACTTAAGAAAACAGGAAAGTTCGAAGATATTGGTTTCTTCTTTCATCTCAAAGTAAAAAATCAAAAATAAGTTGGATTCTTTCCTTTTTGAAATTTTGTTTTGAATGTGCAAGAAAATGGTAATTTGAGGTCTATATTTTGTAGTTATGAAGAATTCTACTTCGCTAAGAGGAATGCAAACTTAGAAGAATAGCATGGAGAATATCTACACCCTCAAGGAGGCTTGAAGCTTGGAAGTTGAAGCCACTTATACTTGAAAGAGTACATTTGGTGATATCTAACTTTACCCTTCTTTGTGCCTTTAATTTCATATAATATGATATGTGGGGAGTTAGAGACATGATTGATGCCTCAATATGTCTTAAGTTGTGCTTCTCTAGCAATATGATTTAAAATGACATTTAACTATGCTAGTATGCTAGATAAGAACACTTCTTGATTGGAATGACATGATTTATGACAATCACTTTGTGTTTGAGCTTGTGACTATCATTTTGCTTACGTGGAAATATTTCATGCTCACAAGTGGTTCTTAACCCTTCTCTTATTTGCTCAAATGTTTCATATGCCTAGTTGGAGATTGGATATATATGGATTATATATCTTCTTGTGTAAATTGTTTGATATAAGCGTTTCCTTGATACAGGAAGAAGATGAGTCATTTTGTGCTTTAAATTCTTCTTTGAATTTCAATCATAATTCTTATATTGGAGTTTTTTTCTTGTAATGAATCACATATGTGTTTCTCTTAATTGGCATGTATGATTATTTACTTGAATTTCGTACTTGATACAACATGTTATACATGATCATTGTTTACCCCAAAATGCTGATATAAGTTTTAATGATGGTCACGCATTCCTTGATAAACTTGAATCATAATTTAAAATTGCTTAATCTATTTCCTTGGATTCAAGTACATATGTTCGTTACTTGTCCTCACTAAGTGCGAAAATTCCATGGTTGATAATGTGATACAAGTTTTACATTCTATATCAATCTAAATCATATTTGTGTATATGGTTAAATGGTATATATTTGGTGCTAACTTAAGATTTGGAAAATTTTTTGTCCCTAATATTCATATATCAAGCATAAGAGGATAATGGGAGGAGCTCAATGAAGGAAAAATGAGGCCAGACATGAAAAGTCTTTCTTCAAGTGCAGTGGAATGAGAAACTCAAAGGAAGGAAATTCAAATTCAAAGGTTTAACAATTGAAGAACATTTCAATATAGCATTACATTTTCTCAAACTCAATAAGTATCTCTATCCCTATACTTTTATGGTATTTTATTGAGTGATAATTGTTGATTAAGTGCTCTTGAATGATTTGATGTTGTCTTACATGAGAACTACGCTTAGCAATGACAATGTGACTACTTTGTTCTTATCCTCTTAAACTTGTCATTGCGTATAGGGTATATGTTATTAATTTAAATATACTTTGATCCCTATGACATATTTTATCATGGTAAATGTTTGATGTATGATTCTTTTGAAATCTTAGTGGTTTCACTTGTGAGAATCATGTTCATTCTTGAAAATAATTTTTGTTTGAATGAAAATATTTTCAAAATAAATATTTCTCATCTTATGTGAAAATAGTTTTTCAAATTTTTAAATATCATTGAGAATTATTTGAACTTAGTTCAAGCCATTAAAAGTATGTACTTTTACCTCCAAATCTCTTAAAAATTGGAAAAATTGTTTGGATATGTGCTATGAATGTAATACTATCTCAACATGTTTTTAAAAGTGTTATCATATCATGAGAGAAGGTTTTAGAAAATTTCCAAACATGAGCTTTTGAAATGTTCTATAATGTTATCTTTCAAATTTCAAAAGAGGTCTTGTTCTTCAATCACTTTTATATTTTCTTTAATATATTGATCAAAAGAAGAAGGTGAGTTGTACTTTTAAATGTTCATTTGATTATTAAGATTTGATTATTCTCCAGGAATGTGCTTTTTCACCACAAAACTTCTCTACATTTCTTACATGATTTTTGAAAGGAAGTTTATCTTTGGAAAAACTACTTTAGAAAGGGGAAAATATTCAAAATCATTTTCTTTATATATCAGGAAATAATATGTTTTGCCTCACTCCACTTGCTTTAAATAATTAAATGTGCTTAAATGGTCTTGGCAAACATATTCTTCTTGATATATATTGTGCTTCATCTAATTGTGAGCCTTGCTTATTTATTCTTTATTTTGATCTTTATGGCTCAAACCCTTTTTGTAAGTGTTATACTTATTGTCACTTTGGATTATGAATATTGTCAAATATACATATTTGAGCATATTGATTTATTACTTTGATTATATGCATGATTTGTAGGCAGCCTATCTCTTAATTTGATTTTATATCTCTTGGCTTACATCGTTCTTTGACATGATGAAGTGATTCATTTGCAAACACTCTTAAAATGTTAATGACGATTCTCTCAAATTTTCTTTCTCCCATCGATGAAAGAAGGTAAAAATTAATCACTTTCTATCATTTAATTCTTTCATTGATGAATGCGTGATATAAGAGAAGATATATGATTGGTTCTTCGAATAACTTTGAATATTATTCCCCTGTATAACTTATTTGTAACATCCATTAAGTGGTAACTATTTAACATGTGGTATGTACTTTTTGATATGTTTTATATGATTTTAAGAGCTTATTACTACATGCTACATGTAGACTTACCATAAGTTGACAAATGTTACATGTATTGTAGTTGATATCTTAAAAGCATGCTTGTTTTATTTCTCCAGACATAAATCATAAGCAAAGTCAAATAGGGAGAGATAATTATGTTTTGAAAACGAAAAAAACTTCTTTTTATACTTTTGGCATCGTGAGTTTTATCTAGTGGAAGAAAGGAAAGTTCACTTTCGTATGTTCCTTCCTTTTTCCTCAACTTTTTTGTTGATGTCAAATAGGGGGAGAAAGATTTGGAAAAAAAATATGTTCATGTGCTTATTGTTTGATATGCTTACATGAACATACTTTCACATATTCTGTGTAACATCTTTTTCTTTGGTGATTTGTCATCATAAAAAAGGGGGAGATTGTTTGCCTTAATGGTACAATGTGCTACGTTTTGATGATGACAAATATATGATTAATAGTTGATGGATATATACTACACACATGCATGAGAAATTATTTATCAAAATGGTTTGATGTATTAAGTTTTGATAATGACAGACATATGAATAATAGATCATGAATGTGCTACAAACACGTGCTTAATGGATTATAGTGGATAATGCATGATTATATACTCTATCTTGTTATATTTTACGTAAGAATCATGCAATGAATTTATGTAGCAGTATTTATAAAATATATCAAATAGTGCTTGATAATGTTTTAATTAACAAATATTGAATGTGTCTATGTGAATCATATATGCATGATACACATTCAAGTGTTATACATTAATGAATAATGCATATTGGGTATTGGATTATTAATTTGGACTAACTATGATGTTCAAGTTAATTATATTTTATAAGATAGTCTATGTAGCAAGAGTGTGCATTGGAGTACAAAAGTTAAAGATCCTAATTATGCTCAACTCAAGAAGATGGAGAATAAAAAGATATACCAAGTATTTGGAAAACTTGAAGATTAGAAGCTTGGAATGAATCAAGAAGCTTATATTCTCAAATGGGTATATCTTCTTTTAGACTTAGTCTTTTACGTAAAGATAGGGGTTTTACAAAAATAGAGCTCAAATAAGTTTTTTAATCTTTACAAATAGTTTTTAGTTCCTAAAATGCCCAACTAACATGTTTTAAAAAGGAAGTCATGGTGGCATTTCAAAACTATAAAAACAACCAAATTTGAGTTTTTGAAAACTGACCTTTGGTCTTTCTTTGGATCATAACTTTATAAGTACTTTAAATTTATATTTAAAACTTATTGTAAATGAACTTAGACTGAAACAAGTTTCTAACGACTGGTATTTCAATAACAAATGAAGAAATTATGGTCATCTAAACGTTATACTCAGTTACCATAAATTGTAATTGAACCACGTGGTAGAGGACAAAAATAACGGCTAGTTGTAATCATCTCTATTTGGTCTAAATCTAAATTCTAAAACTCTAATTAGCCTTAATGGTTATTTATTTATTATTTATTGTTTATTGCTCTGTTTGATTTTTAAAAATTGTGTTGTGCTATTCAAATTAAAGAAAGCACTGAAAATTACCTAAGGGAATTAAACACCAGATGAAATGCCTAATGGAATAGTAAAATCTTAACAGTGAGCAATTTAAAAATTTTCAATCTGTAAATAGGGACATTTTTATCTAGTAAAAAATTAGAAATCAGTAACTAGTTGAGATTAATCAGTGAGTCCACTAACGTATTTCTAGTCACTTTAGAATTCTAATTAGATGAGAATAACATAACAAACTTAATAGAAAAGTAATATTTATAAAATTAGCCAATTAGAACATGACATATGAAAGCATGTCATTGGATGAAAATTTAGCCAATGAGAGAGTGACATGTGGAGACCTATGATTGGCTAAAAAATTGGCCAATGAAGTGGTGACAAGTGGCATCATGTGAGTGGCCAAGAATTAGCCAATAGGCTTGTGACATTTGGAAGCCAACCATTGGTCAAGAAATTAACCAATGACATGGTGATATTTGGAGACCAACCATTGGCTAGAAAAGGCAATCATAACCTAGTTCAAGTAATCAAACTAGGTACTATTTGGTTACTTCTATCTAGTTTCCATCCAAATAGATTAGTTCTAATTGAACTAGACTCCATTATTAACAAGATAAGATTAACTAAAAAGCCTAGCTACTAATTGGCTTGCCTAACACAAACAAAATAGCTTAGGTAGGACACAAACCAAATAATCCCCTAGATGTCCTTAACCCCATAGCCAAAAGGAAGAGCAAGAGAAAGAAAAAAAAAGAGAGAGAAAGGAAGAGAAGCCATAGCCCACGGCCAAGAGGAGAGGAGGAGAAGAGAAGAAGAAGAAGAAGAAAAGGTGAAAAACAAGCACAAATCAATCACAAAACTTGATCTTCAAGAGGTAGGAACTCAAACTTAGCTTTTTCTTCTTGGAAAACCTTGAGTTTCATGGTGGGTATGTCATTCTTGAATCCATGGAAATCCTTTCTTCTTGGGTTTTTAGTGGGAATATGGAAGATCTATTGCTAGATAAGCTAGTTTTATGGTGTTGGCAAGCTTATTTTTAAGGAGATTATGAGTTCTTTTGAAGTTGCCAAAGTTAAGGTTTGGTTTGAATATCTTCACCCATGGCTCAATCTTGATGGTCATGTATGGATATGTGACCTATGAAGTGTTTTGTGAATGTATCATGTTTGATTTATATTAATATAGCTCAAAATCCCATGTTAGGGATCATGCTAGCTCACGGCCAACTTAGGGTTCTTGGCAATAATTTTGTGATTTATTTACTTTATTTTAAATCTTTTTTAGTAATTATGTTTCTAAGGTTCTTTTGATGTGTGGATGTCCATTGATAATTTATCATGCTTAAAGTAATTGAAAAAGTGATATGGAACCCTTTTGGTGCCCACGGCCAAGGTGACCTCTTGATAAGGTGATTTAAAATTTTAAGTGATTGTGAGCTACTTATAATGCTTTAGTATAGTTTAGGTCAAACTTTAGTTAAATGACATTAAAACTTGCTTGATGTATCTATTTAGAGCTCACGGCCATAGTGTAGAAATTTGAGGAATTGTGTGATTTAACTAGGTGTTAGTGAATTTTAGGCATTCTAAAGTTGTCTTAACAAAAATTTAAGTGAAGAATGTGAAAAGAATTGGTAGTGTCATTATATATGACTCACGGCCAAGGGTGTTTCAAGAGTGATTAAAATGAAAACAATTTAATATTGTAGTGAATTGGATATGTTAGTACTACTTGATGCAATGCCAATGGATTATGATAAATAAAGACCCTAGACGTCTTAGTCATATTACACTGCCATGATAGCAAGCTTTAGGGTTATCAAGTGAGTTACATAGGGAATGTCACGTAAACCTTATTGTGAATAAAAAGTAATGATATTCTATGAAAAGTTAGGCCTAAGCTCATGCCTAAAATTTGTAAGTGGTGAATTTGGGATTTAAACTCTTTAATGGAAGCTAATTGATAGCATTGGATGTCTCAAATTCATATTCAAGTTAATTGCATGCTCACTTCTAAGTCAAGTGAAAGAAATGATATAAGCTTGGAAATAATCCTCAAGTAAAGGGAATGAATCAGAGGTGATCCGAAAGATTAGAAAAGAATTTCTAATAAGATATCATGGAAAAAGATCCATGAGAAGTCCTACATGTGTCTATGGTCCGCTTTGTGAATATGTTGAGTGGAATCCACCAAAAAAGTGTGATATGGCCACTTAAGTTAGGGGATGCCCTATGTCAAGGGAGAATTATCAAATATGCAAAATTGCCATGGCTATGGCTAATGATTATGTTATGGGACCATGTAGGCAAAGATGATTGAAAGAAGGCCAAGCCCTAAGTAAAAGTTTCAGTGAGCCTGTAATTAATGAAAAGATTGTCAGAAGGCAATTTGTTGTAGTTTATCCATATTCTGATTGTTTACTAACTATGAAACTATTTTTCTGTATATTATACAACTATAAATGTCACTATTTTAATTACTGTTTTTAAATCTGTTTAGAATGCCTACCGAAAAATTATATTTCTCACCCCTATTATATGTGATATTTCTAAATTCTCCTGCTGCCAAGTGAAGATGAGAATCTTTGTTTTCCTGGTCATTGATATTGACTTAGTTTATAACCCTAAGTAGGGCGTATTTGAGCTCGTGGTACAGATTAAGTTTATAACCCTAAGTAGGGCGTATTTGAGCTTCGTAGTACAGAATGTGACATATTGTTGGTTTGTATGAGAGTTTGTTAGTCATGTAAGTGTACTATGTAGTATGTTAGCATAGGATTTCTTTCCTGCATAGTCTAGTAAGGCGCCAGATGTTTTGATGTAGATATGTACATAGTCTCTCCTGCAGGTGAAAATCTAATGTTAACACCTTTTTGAGTATGTAGTATGTAATAGAAAAATAAATAAATGTATACTCATGTGTTTTGTAATATAAACAGTAAGTATTAGTGTATGAAGTTATGTTATACTTGGTCTTTGCTTAGAATTATTATTTTAACTCATGTGTCAAGTTAGAAATTTAGAAGCTTATGAATGTCGTAATTAAATTTTAAGATATATGATCAATTACTAGTCATGAAATAAAATAGATTACTTAATTAAATTTATTAATCACATCATGTAGTAAATAAAGAAATTTAAGTTGGTGAATATGTCAGGTAATCAATAATTTTATTATGCTAGTTAAGATTATTTATCACGTGATGATAATCTCATCATTGTTATAAAGCATAAAAATTTTTGGTGTGTAGTTTAGAATTTTATCCCTTATGGATATTAAATATTAGACACATAATCATTTAATTACTTTTGATAAAAGTATTATTTAATTGAATATTTTTTTAGACACATAATCATTAACTAAACTAATTAAATTAAATCATTAAATAAATTGAATTTCTAGCTCTTGAATAATGGGTTATAGTTTATTATGTAATGTAATGCCTATGTTAGCACATGTATTACACTAGTAATGGTTAGTTTTCATATAAAATAATTTCTAAACACCACCAATGGCTATTTTATTGCATAGGCTCTATATATAAGTGAAGATTGAAGCTATTACAACACTAGAATACTTTGTTTCATTTCTTTATGGTGATTTAATTCTTTCAATCTTTAAAGTCACTATTTGAGCTCTTCATTGCAAAAATCCATCTATCTCTTAATCATTCAAGTTGTAAATTTGTTCTTTTCTCTTTTAGAGGGTTTATCCTTCCAAATATCTTGCAAACACTTGTAGAGGGTGAGGTATCTCTCGAGAGACATTGTTTCATAAATGGTGAGGTATCCCTTTGTTGAGAGAAATTGTTAGAAGGTGAGCTATCCCTTGGATTGTGAGGCTCACACTAGGGTGAGATATCCCAAGAGTGTGAGGAGTGTTTTATTTTGTAAAGGTTTCTCAAATACCTTGTTGAAGCTTGAAGAATAGTAAAAAATCTCAAGTGAGGCATCTTGAGGACTAGATGTAGGTCACATGTGGTTGATGGCTGAACCATGATAAATTATTGTGCTTGTTTCTCTCTTCTCTACATTCTTTATCACTTGATTATACTTGATATTTAGCTTGCTTGCTTGATTTCTGTAGTCACCTAAGTTGTATTTGAGTAATATATAATCCTTGTATCATTACCATTGTACTTGGTTCAAAATTAATCAAATCTTGGTTTGTGTTACCTTTATAGTTCTGTCTGTATTTGGCATAATGCATTGCATGTGAAGTTGAGATTATTAGTCATCCCCAAGCATATTGTCAACTCAATGCATC
The DNA here is from genome assembly GCA_019955255.1 of Castanospermum australe. NCBI lineage: Eukaryota > Viridiplantae > Streptophyta > Magnoliopsida > Fabales > Fabaceae > Castanospermum > Castanospermum australe. The sequence goes on along the minus strand of NSJW01000129.1, from coordinate 49,256 downwards.
TTTATTTGACTTATTATGCTGCACATATTAATTGGTTACTTCAAAATGCATATTTTCTCATAATAAAAATTTGTAATCATCCAATTCAACCCCCTCTTGGACGATGGTTGCCATGACTAACACTTTGGCATAAAAAGCTTGGTCATGCTAATATAAAATTGATTGCAAAACTTGTGAACAATGTTCTGGTTAGGGGCTTATCTAAAATCAAATTTGACAAGGATTTATTTTCTGAAGCATGTTGATGTGTTGTCTTAATATTCATAATTAGTATTTGTTTTGTCTTGAATTAGGGTTTTCTTTGGGAGATTATATGCCTTTTGTGTTATATTTTGTTAATTCCTTTTCCTTGTACACTTGATGCTATATTGGATGGGGGATTAGGGAGAGAAATGAGGGAAGGGATAAACCTCTCCCTTGTTTGGAAGTTTTATGAAAGAAGGAAAAGGAAATGAGGATTTTTAAGTAATCCTCCGAAACTTTCCTAAACTAATTTTTGTGAACATTTTAAAGTTCCTCTAATTTGGAGGATTTTAGAAGATTTAAAACATCCAAACAAGAGAAGGGAAATTTATTAGTAAGCCTTTCATTCTCCTTCCTTTCCTTTCCCTTCATTTTCTTTAAATTCCTTTCCTTTCCATTTCCTTCAAACTCCCAAACATAAGCTTTAAGGTTTTCTTTGATGGTTTTAGGTATTTAGTTAATTGATGTTTTGGATCAATTCTATGGAAGATTGGATGATTGAAGTAGCTTGAAGTCATGTTCGGAGAGAAGAAATTTGTGTTGTTTGACCTTTGTGTAGTAAAATGGTCATATCTTGAGGTTCAAAGGTCTAAATTATGTGATTCCAAAGCCTATGAAAAGGTAAGACATAGAGCTACAACTTTCATGCTGATCACGATGTCCAATTCTACTTCTAGAAAGCTACACATCTTGGAAGAAAATCACATGGCCCAATCCATGTAACCAAGTGAAGAAGATCATCCAAGACAAAATATGGTTGTATAATGGAGGTCAATCGCATGGCCTAGGCCATGTAACATAACATGGCCATGTAATCACCATAGAAAGAGCTTTAAGTCATATTTGGGCTTAGACCTTTGAAGATTTGATGGAATAGAGGACCCAAAATAGTGGCTTTTCATCTCGCCTTCTACCTTTCTCTTGAATTTATGATGTTTTCTATTTTTGTGTAGATGGTTTTAAGACTATGTTAGGCTATATTTTTCTTTTGGTTAAGGGTGAATTTAAAGCTTGAGACGTGACTTTATAATTAATTTTCAAGTTAACCTCCTGTTTTATCCTGCCAAAGATACAAATGTTATCACTTTGGTCTTCTAAAATTTTTTTACATCAATTTAATCCCTGTGTAATGTAATATCCCTTAAAACATGAATATACATACATACATACATATATATATATATATATATATATATATATGTATATATAATTATTATATAAAAATATTTTAGTCAAAAAGTTGTAATCAATTGTATGAATGAATTATTATCATCACGGTACCTAGATGCTCCGAACTCTTACATAAGGAGCCTTCTAGTCTTTAGAAAGGCATCGTCTAGTTTTCTTTCCCTCTTAGAAATTCTCTCCTTTGTAAAAACTTGTACTGTTCTTCTCTTTGTAAGCATCTACCAATATTCTGTAAGTTTCTGATCCTTTCAATAAAATAACTTTTATATATAATATTCTGTTTAATTTATTTCATTTTATCTACTTAATATTTTATCTTATCTTATTTATTATTATGAGCTGCCAGGGTCAAAATGATATCAGAGCCTCGTTGAGGATCTGTTTAGCTAGAAATTATTTAAGATTAGGATTGTTCAAAGACTTAGGGTTAGTAGGCAGATTAGAGGTTTGTCTAAGTAGCAGTGTATAGAGCGTTGGTCAGCCTGTAAGATAGGCAGGGTTTGCCTGAGTTAGGGTGGTCTCGATCCGATAATACTGTGGTCCCGATAGGTTTGAGAACATAACTAATTAAGATTAATTATGACTAAGCTATTAAGAACACTGAGTGAGCTCAATAGGAATAAAAATAATAAGATAGTATTAGCTTCCCCTTCTTCTTCTTCCACCCCTTCTCAGCTTATAGATTAAGATCAAATTCAAAACCAAGAACTAGCTATAGCTGAAATAGAAAATAAATTACAAAATTAGTCAATACTCGAAGTTAAACATAAATAAATATATAAGCAAAGTACATTTAATCTGAAATCAAGAGATATAATTCAAACAGTAGAGTCTTCTTATAACCTAGAAAGTTTATGCGAAACAATACATCTATTAAATGAAGAACTATTAGAACAACATATTAAAGACAGATTCAAATATATTCATATAGGATTAATACAAGTAGCTACAAAAACTCATGCTCGATTGTATGAATGAATTATTTTCATCATTGTACCTAGATGCTCCGAACTCTTATATAAGGAGCCTTCTAGTCTTTACAAAGGCATCGTCTAGTTTTCTCTCCCTCTTAGAAATTCTCTCCTTCGTAAAAACTTGTACTGTTCTTCTCTTTGTAAGCTTCTGCCAATATCTCTGTAAGTTTCTGATCATTTCAAATAAATAACTTTTTTATATAATATTCTGTTTTATATTATTTCATTTTATCTACTTAACATTCTATTTCATTTTATCTACTTAATATTTTATCTTATCTTATTTATTATTATGAGCTGCCAGGGTCAGAATGATATCAGAGCCTCGTTGAGGATCTGTTTAGCTAGAAATTATTTAAGATTAGGATTGTTCAAAGACTTATGGTTGGTAGGCAGATTAGAGGTTTGTCTAAGTAACAGTGTATAGAGTGTTGGTCAGCCTGTAAGATAGGCAGGGTTTGCTTGAGTTAGGGTGGTCTCGATCCGATAATACTGTGGTCCCGATAGGTTTGAGAACATAACTAATTAAGATTAATTATGACTAAGCTATTATTGAACACTGGGTGAGCTCAATAGGAATAAAAATAATAAGATAGTATTAGCTTCCCCTTCTTCTTCTTCCACCCCTTTCTCAGCCTATAGATCATGATCAAATTTTAAAACCAAGAACTAGCTATAGCTGAAACAGAAAATAAATTACAAAATTAGTCAATACTCGAAGTAAACATAAATAAATATATAAGCAAAGTACATTTAATCTGAAATCAAGAGATATAATTCAAATAGTAGAGTCTTCTTATAACCTAGAAAGTTTATGCGAAACAATACATCTATTAAATGAAGAAACTATTAGAACAACATATGAAAGACAGATTCAAATATATTCATATAGGATTAATACAAGTAGCTACAAAAACTCATCCCCGATTGGGTATGAATGAATTATTTTCATCACTGTACCTAGATGCTCCGAACTCTTATATAAGGAGCCTTCTAGTCTTTACAAAGGCATCGTCTAGTTTTTCTCTCCCTCTTAGAAATTCTCTCCTTTGTAAAAACTTGTACTGTTCTTCTCTTTGTAAGCTTCTACCAATATCTCTGTAAGTTTCTGATCATTTCAATAAAATAACTTTTATATATAATATTCTGTTTTATATTATTTCATTTTATCTACTTAACATTCTATTTCATTTTATCTACTTAATATTTTATCTTATCTTATTTATTATTATGAGCTGCCAGGGTCAGAATGATATCAGAGCCTCGTTGAGGATCTATTTAGCTAAAAATTATTTAAGATTAGGATTGTTCGAAGACTTAGGGTTGGTAGGCAGATTAGAAGTTTGTCTAAGTAGCAGTGTATAGAGTGTTGGTCAGCCTGTAAGATAGGCAGGGTTTGCCTGAGTTAGGGTGGTCTCGATCCGATAACACTGTGGTTCTGATAGGTTTGAGAACATAACTAATTAAGATTAATTATGACTAAGCTATTAAGAACATGGGTGAGCTCAATAGGAATAAAAATAATAAGATAGTATTAGCTTTCCCTTCTTCTTCTTCTATCCTGCTCAGCCTATAGATCAAGATCAAATTTAAAACCAAGAACTAGCTATAGCTGAAATAGAAAATAAATTACAAAAATTAGTCAATACTCGAAGTTAAACATAAATAAATATATAAGCAAAGTACATTTAATCTGAAATCAAGAGATATAATTCAAACAGTAGAGTCTTCTTATAACCTAGAAAGTTTATGCGAAACAATACATCTATTAAATGAAGAACTATTAGAACAACATATTAAAGACAGATTCAAATATATTCATATAGGATTAATACAAGTAACTGTAAAAACTCATGCTCGATTAGGAGCCAATACCCCTATAATGATTTTATTAAGAGATACAAGACTATTAAGACCTAATGACCCAATAATAGGAATATTAGAATCAAATTTACATGATGGTTCTGTATTTTTTAATTGTTATACAAACTTTTCAATGGTATTAACAAATGCTTATACACCAAAATCCTTAGTATTAAACGTCAAAATACCAGAAGGAATATTTGAAGGAGTAATAAAAAATATTTTAATAATATATAGGATTCATTATAAACTTACTACTATAGATTATAACTTTAAAGCATTATATGTATATGTATATACATATATATATATATATACATACATACATACATACATACCTATATGTATATATACATATACATATATATGTATATGTATATATACGTATGTATGTATGTATATACATATATATGTATATGTATATATACATATATGTATATATATACACATACATAACATACATACAGACATACATACATACATATATGTATATATACAATAAACTTAAAACATAGTATAAAATATTAAAATATTATTGAAAGAGAGATCGAAACTTACCGAGAGTTTGATGAAAATTTAGAAAGAGAACGAAGAGCACATTTATTTTATAAAGAATAGAATTTAGAGAGAGAAAGCTACTAAGTGTAGTAAAAGAAGAACCTAGTAGTCAAATAGAATAAGATGCAGTAAAAACATTATTATATACTATTACAAAACATTTTATCGAAGATCTAATAAAACTTTAGCCACGAGTAGGAGATCAGTTAGCAAATCTTTATTGTCCATCTATGTCAGATTATAAATGGTACAAGGATATTGTTTTATCAAAATTATATTTAAGACCAGACGGAGCAGCAGATTATTGGAAAGAACAGTTTTTAGTTGGATTTCCCAAATTATTCGCTGAAAAAGTCGAAACTCATATAGCTCAACAGTTTAATGGATCAATACCTTATAATACATTGACTTTTGGTCAAATTTCTAGCTATATAATAGAAACAGGATTACAAATTTGTACAGGTTTCAAAATACAAAATAAACTTAGGAACAAGCCAAGAGAAAGTAGAAAATAGTTAGGAACATTATGTCAATAATTTGGGATAGGGAGAATTAAAGTCCCTTCAAAAATAATAAAATCAAAACCTCAAAAAATTATCAGAAATAGAAGAAGATTCTGATTTAGAGTTAGAGGTAGTCTATAATCTTCAAGAAAATTCTAATAGCGAGGATAACAACATAGAAGAAGAATGCTTAAGTCCAGAATTTGGTGATTGTTCAAAATGATTAAATTTATAAATGTAATAACTAAAGATCAGGCATCTATATTAATATCAATAATAGAAAAAATGCAAGATTCTAATATAAAACAAGAATTTCTTCAACAATTAAAAACCTTAATAGACGAAGAAGAAATTAGAAAAGATTATATAGATAAAATTGAAATGAAAAATGTTCCAGCAAAATTTAAAACTGTCGAAAGAAAAGCCATTACTTTACAAGATTTACAACAAGAAATTAATAAATTAAAACAAAAAGATATAGAATTAGAATTTAAATATTTAACATTACAGGAAAATCAAATAGTTTTATCACAAACAGAAAAAACAAAACTGCTAGAAGTATCTTCTTCAGATCAAGACTCTTATATAAACTTCTTAAGTCAAGTTATAGTTTATAAATGATGGTGTCCAATAGAATTAGTAATTCAAAAAGAAAGATTTCAATTAATAGCTCTAGTCGATTCTAGAGCCAACATGAATTGCATAAGGGAAGGAAAAGGATTAATTCCTACAATATTATGAAAAAACTAAAAAATCATTAAGTAGTACTAATAGATCAAAATTAATTATTACTTATAAATTATCAAATGCAAAAAATTGTAATTTGCTATAAAACTTCATTCTTAATGGTACAAAATATTTCAGAACAGATAATATTAGGAATCCCTTTTTTAACTTTACTATATCCTTTTTCAGTTAATAATCAAGGATTAGTGTCGACAACTTTAGGAACCAAAGTTTATTTTGAATTCCTTAAGCCACCTCAAATAAAAGAATTAAACTTTGTTTAAAACTCATTGATATCAAAGATAAATATACTCCAGAATAAACAAAAACATTTAAATATGTTAAATAAAGAACTTCAATATCAAAGAATAGAACAACAGTTACAAACTCCAAAAATTAAAGAAAAAATACAAAAAACATATCAAAAATTTGAAAAAGAAATTTGTAGTGAAGTTCCAAAATGCTTTCTGGTTCAAGAAAACAATATACTATAACATTACCTTATGAAAATAATTTTAATGAAAAAGATATTCTAAATCAAAGCTTGACCCATATAATTGAATCAAGAATATTTAGAATATTGTAAGAAAGAAATTCAAGAATATTTAGATAAATGATTAATTAGGCCTAGTAAATCTCTTTAGAGTTGTGCCGCTTTCTATGTTATAAATTCATCAGAATTAGAGAGAGACGCACCAAGATGAGTAATTAATTATAAACTTTTAAATAAAGTATTAAAATGGATAAGATATCCGATCCCATACAAGAGAGATTTAATTAAAAGAGTTCATATTGCTTCAATTTTTTCAAAATTCGATATAAAGTCTGGATATTATCAAATACAAGTTAAACAGATAGACCGTTACAAAATCGCTTTTGTAGTACCCTTCGGACATTATAAATGGAATGTCATGCTGCAAGGTCTCAAGAATGCTCCTAGTGAGTTTCAAAATATTATGAACAATATTTTAAATCCTTATACTAAATTTACTAAAGTATATTTAGATGATATATTAGTATTTTCAAACTCAATACACCAACACATATCTCATTTAGATCAATTTCTAAGCATTATTAAAGAAAATGGCTTAGTAGTATCTGCTAGAAAGATGAAACTGTTCCAAACAAATATTAGATTTCTAGGGTTTGAGATTCACCAAGGAATGATTACCCCCATTAATAGATCAATAGAATTTGCTAATAAATTTCCTGATGAAATCAAAGATAAAACTCAATTATAAAGATTCTTAGGATGTGTAAATTACGTAGCAGATTTTATTCCCAATATAAGAATCTATGTGCTCCATTATATAGGCGACTTAGAAAAAATCCTCCTTAGTGGGATAGTTCCATGACCCATTCTATTATCATAATAAAACATTTAATTAAGAAGCTTCTATGCTTAGGTATTCCAGATCCAGATGCTTCTTTAATAATAGAAACAGATGCCTTAGAGTTAGGATATAGAGGAATATTAAAACAGATCCATAAAGACTCTGCTAGAGAGCAAGTCATTAGGTATTACTCAAAAATCTGGCATCCAGCTCAACAAAAATATAATACTATTTAAAAAAGAAATTTTATCTATAGTAATATGTATTACAAAATTTCAAGATAATTTATTCAACAAAAAATTTCTATTAAAAATTGATTGTAAAGCAGCACTGAGTGTTTCACAAAAAGATGTTCAAAATCTAGTTTCAAAACATATTTTCGTAACATGGCAAGTTTTACTTTCTTGTTTTGATTTTGACATTGTTCATATAAAAGGAAAAAATAATTATCTACCTGATTTTCTTACAAGAGAATTTTTACAGGGAAAGAAACAAGAATCTCCCACTGAGATTCTATGAGTGTAAAGAATAAACCAGTATCAAAAGATCAATACAGCTCTCCCCTGAGGGCTAATGTTGAAGATTCAGGTTCAAAAAGTTTCCTACAATCTGTTCAATAAAACCTAAGTTCAATACGTCCTAAAATAAATTCTACACCTATTTCCAATAGATTTACCCCTCTTACTCCTTCTTCCTCTTTAATAAGACCCTCTTTACCTCCTCTACAAACTCCTTCTTCCGAATCTTAATTATATCATGATAAACAAGACTGTCTACCCATCATGATAATTGAGCCTAAACGGGTTCAAAATAACTCTACACCAAGACAAATTGCCCAAAAGATTTTCCCCTCTTCTTAGCATTATTCCCCTTTAGATCTCAAAAAACTAGACTTTTTCATGAATTCATCCTTGTAAACACCGATTCTATAGAATGAACTCATACCCTAGACAAAAATGATTCATTAAAAATTTTATTTTCAAAAATCAAGATTCTTAAAGTATACTTTCCCTCTGATTGGGCCATCCAAATGTTCACTAAAAGATCCTTTTCAAAATAATTTTCTCCTCAATATTATACCTATCAAGATTATATAAATGCCTTGTACAATCTCTTTTATTACCAACTTTACTCTCATTCTTGGTTTATATGGTTCAAACAAGGAATCTTACTCAACTTTCCAAAATGGTTTATAAAGTAGTTTCATGACTTTGGACCCACTATTCAAATTCTTCCTGACTATGCAATATCTTCCTATTACAAATTCAAAGATCAAATCACCTTTCATACAGGATACAAATTATTATCTTTTATAGCATCAATGAGTATTAGCTGGATTATGATGTGGGACTATGATATAGCCTAACAAGATAAAGAAGTGGACATCAGATGGCTAGTATGGAATATCAATATCAAATAGTGGAATAAATTTGATAAAGAATTATTAGTTGATCAAAAGCTGCAGGACTGGTTTAATAAAAATTCAAAATATCTCAAAAATAGTTCAAGACAGGTCATTTCATCTGAAGCCCTTTTCTTAGCTGAAAAATCAAAAATCATGACAGAATTGACTTCATCCTCATCAAAAGAAGAGTTTTCGAAAAAATTAAAAGATGTATTGTCTCACACCTCTCAAGTACAAGAAGATAATGATGAAGTTGGATCCAGCCAGAGCTACACGCCAATCAATGAGGATGACAACTTTGGCATCAATAATCTGTCTCAGTATGAGTAAAGTCAAGACAGCTTATTACGTCAACCTGCTTTTGGTACAATAAATCAAGATCATTTAAAAACAAATTCCTTTCAGTGACAAACAAAAACAAAAGATGCCCATCAGACTCATTGTTCATTCACATGCCCAACAAAGATCATCAGATTCTTATCAAACTTTAGAAAAGCAAATCTCATTAGTCAAAAGTTGTAAATGATAATGTCAGAATGTATTATTATTGTTACTATTAGGAGATGCTCAGACTCTGTATATAAAGAGTCTTCTCGTTTAACAGAGGGGCATCGAAAAAAATTTAGTAGCTTTCTCTCTCTAAATTCTCTTCTTTGTAAAATAAGTGTGCTCTTCCTTCTCTTTGTAAATTTTCATGAAATCTCTATAAGTTCCGATTTCTCTTTCAATATATATTTAATATTTTATACTCTGTTTTAAGTTTATTTTTCTCTATTTAATTATTTCCTACTTCTATTCTATCATGAGCTGTTGTATTTATTGGTTCTTTTATATTTTGGTTTTCTATTCTTTAGAGATGTTGAGACATAGTATTTAACATTTGGTTGGAATAATTTAATTGTTGATGAACCTTCTGAATATCATGTTTTTCTATGGTTTTATTTATTGAATTCTAAGGAATTTCCTTGAACAGACTAGCTTCTATTTCTATTCCTTCTTTTGTCGGTATCTTTATTGTTTCTAATGAAGGTAAGTTTATTCTATTATTTCAGTATTGACAGTTTTCCAAGGTGTTGAAGTTTTGTTTGTAACTGCTATATTTTATTTTCTTCTACATATGGGTTTCGTATTTTGTTATTGACATAGAATATTTTGAACTAGGCGAAGAAGTACATATTGAACTTCCTCTCCCTCATAGGAAAGAATAAAATTCTTGTAAATAAAAAGAAGTTTGCTCTTTGCTAAAGGTTCAAAAAATATCAATTTCGTTTTTACAGGTTATGAGGAGCCTCAAAATCTCTTCTAATCATGATTTATTTATTTCAAAGGGCTTATTTATTGTAAGCATGTTAATAACTTGTGATCTAGTTGGAGAGTATTGAGGAGAATTAGATTGTTAAGTTTCTTGATATAATGGTTGTGGGACATTTGGTTGAAAATTTACACCTGTTGGAATCTATATTAATCGTAGATCCATCAACAGAAGATCTTGAATGGTTATCTAATAAGATGTAGTGGATTGGTTTTCTTCTATTTTTTGCAAAGTTGATCTCATCATTTCTATTTTAAGATTTTCTCCTTCTTAAACTATAGATTTAATTTTTGTATTTTGAATTTTTGGAACTATCATGATTTCTTCTAATAACCAATTTTTTGGCATTCTATAAATCACTTCTTGATGACTCAATTTTTTGGAAGTTGTTATTGATGGTTTCCTTAATTTTGCTTCCATTATAATAGTTTCATTTTTTAATGAAGATCTTAAAGCTTTAAAATTATTATCTGTAGTAGTAATTTTATAATGAATTGTATAAATTATTGAAATATTTCTATTACTTCCTTGAATATTCCTTCAGATATTTTGACATTTAATACTAAAGATTTTGGAGTATAAGAATTTTTTAATACCATTGAAAAATTTGGATAGCAGTTGAAGAATACAGCACCATCATGTAAGTTTGACTCTAATGTTCTTATTATTGAATCATTAGGTCTTAAAAGTCTTGTATCTCTTAATAAGATCATTATAGGGGCATTGACTCTTAATCAATTATGAGTTTTTGCAGCTACTTGAATTAATCCTATATGGATGTATTTCAATCCATCCTTAACATATTGATCTAATAATTATTCATTTAATAAGTATATTGTTTCACATAATTTTTTTAAGTTATGAGAAGACTCTATAGTTTGTACTATATCTCTTGTCTTGAAATTAAATGTATTGTGTTTATATATTTCTCTATGTTTAACCTCAGGTATTGACTAATTTTGTAGCTTGTTTTTTATTTCAGCTATTACTAATTCTTGGTTTTGGATTTGGTCTTGATCTACAAGCTGAGAAGAAGAAGAAGTAGAAGAAGAAGAAGTTAAAACTATCTTATTATTTCTACCTCTATTGAGCTCACTAAGTGATCTTAATAGCCTAGCCATAATTAATATTGATTAGTTATGCTATTAGACTTATTGGGACTACAGTGTTATCGGTTCAAGACCACCCTATTCTTGGCAAAATTCTGCCTATTTTCGGGCTGACCAACGCACCACTCACGCTACTTAGACAGAACCTTAATTTACCTACCAATGCTAAGTTTTTTAACACTCCTAATCTTGATTAATTTCTAACTAGACAGAACCTAGCGAGGCTCTGATACCATTCTGATCCCTTCATTCTAATCCTTGGCAGCTCATGATAGAATAGAAGTAGGAAATAATAAAATAGCAAAAAATAAACTTAAAACAGAGTATAAAATATTAAAATATTATTGAAAGAGATATCGAAACTTACAGAGAGTTTGACGAATATCTACAAAGAATTAGTATAATATATATATATATATATATATATATATATATATATATATATATATATATATATATATGTATATATATGTAGAATTTGGGATTTTGTTATTAACATAGTACATTTCAAACCTAGATAAAAAAATACATATTGAACTTCGTCTCCCTCAAGAAAGAATAAAATTCTTGTAGGTAGAAAGAAGTTTGTTCTTTATTGAAGTTGTAAAAATACCAGTTTCTTTTTTGAAGATTACGAAGGTCTTCAAATTCAGTTCTAATGTAAGGTTTATCAATTTGAAATGGTTTGTCTAGGGTAAGCATATTAATGACTTGTAACCTAGTTGGGAAGTATTGTGGGGATTCTGGTTGTTGGGTTTCTTGATAAAGGGGTTGTGGAACATTTGGTTGAAAATTTACTCCAGATAAATCTATATTGATGATAGATCCGTCTACCAAAGCTCTTGAAGATTGTTTACTAAATGGTTGAATGTCTTCTTGCCTATGAGAGATTGATCTCATCATTTCTATCCTAAGATCTACTCCACCTTGAATTATTGATTTAATTTTTGTATTTGAAATTTTTGGTACAGTCATAATTTCTTCTAATAACAAACTCTTTGGCATACAAGAAATAACTTCTTGGTGATTTTATTTTTTAGGATTTGTTATTGAAGATTTTTGTAAATTAGCTTCCATTATGATAGTCTCATTTTTTAATGATGATCGTAAATCTTTAAAATTATAATCAGTAGTAGTAATTTTATATTGAATTCTATAAATAATTGAAATATTTTCTATTGCTCCTTCAAATATTCCTTCTAGAACTTTTACATTTAATACTAAGGATTTTGGGGTATAATAATTTTTTAATACCACTGAGAAATTTGGATAACAATTAAAAAATACTGGACCATCATGAAGGTTTGATTCTAAGATTCCTATTATTGAATCATTTGGTCTTAAAAGTATTTTGTCTCTTAATAAAATTATTATAGGGATATTGACTCCAAGACAGTTATGAGATTTTGCCGTTACTTGAATTAATCCTATATGTATATACTTGAACCCATCTTTAACAAGTTGATTTAATAAGTCTTCATTTAGCAAATGTATTGTTTCACATAAATTTTCTATATTATGAGAGAATTATATTGTTTAAATAACATCTCTAGATTTAAGATTGAAAGTACTATTTTTATAAATTTCTTTATGCTCCAATTATGTAAATTTTTTTCGATTTCTGCTATTGCTAATTCTTGATTTTGAACTAAATCTTGATTTATAGGTTGAGAAGAGGAGGACGAAGAAGAAGAAGCTAATATTATTATATTATTTTGTCTTCTGTTGAGCTCACTAAGTGATCTTAATAGCTTAGCCATAATTAATCTTAATTAAGCAAGTTTTCTTTGATTTATCGGAACCACAGTGTTATCGGTTCGAGACCACCCTCTATGGCACTCTCCTGCCTCACACGAGTTGACTAACGCGCCACTCACTGCTACTTAGACCGACTTTCTTCTGCCTACCAATGCTAAGTCCTCAAACACTTCTTAATCTTGATTAATGTTTAACTAAGATAGAACCTCAACGAGACTCTAATACTATTACCATCCCATAGGCAGCTTAAATTAAAGATAAAGATAATAAAATAGTAGGAAAAATACAAGAATAAAGTAGAGATTATAAAATGTGAAAACGGATGTAAAGAATATAAAATAGCAACGAAATAGAAGTAGTATTGAAAATACAATATTATTGATAAAGGATCCAAAACTTACAAGGATTTGATCTGAAAGATTTACAAGCAATAGAAGAGGAGGTTTATAATAAGAGAGAAGTTTATAGAGAGAAATTAGAGGAGAAGTTATTTCGGATGCCCTCTTCCAAGAAAGGGACTCCTTTATATAGAAATGGCCTCGGCTAGTCTGAACATCTGTTAATAGTAGATTACAATAATGAGAGCATCTTGAAAGTGATATTGTGACCGACAGCATCTGAACTTTTAGGTCTCTATTAAAAATTGAATAATGATCTTGACAATAATTCTTTTCGTGAACGAACAATAGCTGGCACGTAGATGAACAATAGTGAACAGTACTCCATGTCGAGTGGCTTTGTTGACTGATTGCACCAAAAGAAAAATTCTTTAATGAAATTATACCAAATTATTAAGGTCGATGCTATAACAATCATCTTCATGGAGTGGAGTATAGATCTGACTTGATCCGATTTCATCTTTATCTTCTTGGTCTTAATTCTGAGAAGAGGTATGAGAAAGCACATCCTTTAGCTTTTTTGAAAATTCTTCTTTTGAAAGAGAAGATGCTTGCTTTTTCATAATTTTTTTATTTTTCTACATTAAAAAGGGTTTCTTTTGAAACTATATCTTTTGTCGCCTTTTTGAGATATTTAAGATTTTTCTGGAACCAATCTTGAAGCTTTTGATCATATAGGAGTTTAGGATCAAATTTATTCTACCACTTGACTTTAATATTACGAGCTAACCATCTGATATCAACATCTTGATTTTGTTGAACAATAGTATAATCCTAGGTCATAATCCAGCTAATCCTCATAGAAACGCAGAAGGGTAATAATTTATATATGGAGAGAAAGGTAGTTTGATCTCTAAATTTATAGTATGAAGATATGGCATAATCTGGAAGAATTTAGACAGTGGGTTTAAAATCATGAAACCATTTAACAAATCATTTTGTCACCTTTTTGAGATATTTAGGATTTTTCTGGAACTAATCTTGAAGCTTTTGATTAGATAGGAGTTCACAATCAAATTTATTACACCACTTCACTTTAATATTACAAGCTAACCATCTGATATCAAAATCTTGATTTTGTTAAACAATAGTATAATCCCAGGTCATAATCCAACTAATACTCATCGAAACACAGAAGGATAATAATTTATATCTGGAGAGAAAGGTAGTTTGATCTTTGAATTTATAGTATGAAGATATGGCATAATCTAGAAGAATTTGGACAGTGGGTCCAAAATCATGAAACCATTTAACCAACCATTTTGAAAAATTTAGGGAAATTTCCTTTTTGAACCAAATGAACCAGGAATGAGAATAGGATTGCTAGTAAAATAAATTGTACTCAGAATTTAGATAGTCTTGATAATTATAATGTTGCGAAGTGAACCTTTTTGAGAAAGTCTAAAGGGTAAATATCTGGGTTGGCCATTCTGAAGGAGAGTATACTTTAAGAATTTTAACTTTTGAAAATCAAATTTTTAATGGATCATTTTTGTCAAAAGTATATGTGAGTTCTATTGAATCGGTATCAATTAGAATAAATTCATGAAAGAGTCAATTTTTATCAAGGTCTTGAAGGAGATATTGCCAAGAGGAAGGAAAAAACTTTTGAGCTATTTGTTTAGGAGTAGAATTATTTTGAATCCATTATGGTTTAATGATTATAATGGGTAAATAATCAGATTTTTCCTAGTGTAATTGAGACTCTTTGAAAGAATTTTGAGTAGGGTTAAAATAAGGTTTTATTGAGCATGAAGGAGTTATAGGAATGAATCTATTTGAAACAAGAATAGGAGTAGCTTGAGGTCCTTTTGAACTGGAATCTTGTTGAACTGTTTGAGCGAAGCTTTTTGAGCTAATCTTTTGTTGAGCCTTGTCTTCCAAAGGAAGACCATATTGATCTTTGGTCACAACTTTACTTTTAGATTCATGGAATCTCAGTGGGAGATTTAGTCTTTCTCTACAAAAATTCTCTTGTAAGAAAGTAGGGTAAATGATTTTTCTCTCTTTTGATATGAACAATGTCAAAGTCAAAGCAAGATAATAAAACTTGCCATCTTGCAAAAATATGTTTAAAAACTAAATTTTGAACATGTTTTTATAAAACACTTAGAACAGCTTTACAATCAGTTCTCAATAAAAATTTTTTATTAAATAAATCATCTTAAAATCTCATGATACATAGCACTATAGATGAGATTTCTTTCTTTATAGTACTGTATTTTTGTTGAGCTGGTTTCCATACTCCTGAATAATACCTAATGAATTGCTTTCTATTAGATTCTTTAATGACCTGCTTTACAATACTTCCATATCCTAATTCTGATACGTCTGTTTCTACTATTAGAGAGGTTTCAGGATCAGGAATACCTAAACAAGTCAGTTTTTTGACCAGGGTTTTAATGGTAATTATAGCTTGAGTCATGGAAGCATCCCATATTGGAGGATTTTTTATAAGTCTTTTGAATAATGGTGTACATATAATTCTAATATTAGGAATAAAATCGGACACATAATTAACGCATTCTAAAAATCGTTGTAATTGACTTTTATCTTTTATTTCATCAGGAAGTTTGTTTGCAAATTTTATTGATCTAGTGATAGGTATAATTATTTCTTGATATATTTCAAATCCTGAAAATCTAATTTTTGTTTGAAAAAGTTTTATTTTTCTTGCAGACACTACTAATCCATTTTCTTTGATAATATTGAAAATGAGCTATGTGTTGTTTAATATTATTTGAGAATACTAAGACATCATCTAAATATACTATAGGGAAGTTTGTATAAGGATTAATAATATTATTCATAATATTTTGAAATTTACTCGAGGCATTTTTTAATCCTTGGGGCATGACATTCCATTCATAATGACCAAAGGGTGCTACAAAGGAAGTTTTGTATATATCTTCTTCTTCAACTTGAATTTGATAATATCCAGATTTCATATCAAATTTTGAAAAGATTAATGCTTGATGAACTCTTTTAATTAGATCTCTTTTGTTGGCAATTGGATATCTCATCCATCTTAAAGCTTTATTGAGAGGATTTATAATTAATTATTAATCTTGGAGCACCTCTTTCTAATTCTGAAGAGTTCATGACATAGAATGTAGTACAACTCCAAGGAGATTTGCTAGATCTTATTGGTCCTTTATCTAAGTATTCTTGATTTTCTATTTTACAATATTCAAAATATTCTTGATTCATTTGAATCGGCCTTGCTTTTGTAGGAATATCATTTTCATTAAAGTTTTCTTCATAAGGCAGAGAAATATTATCAAATTTTCTTTGCCAGAAAGCATTTGGCAACTCATTACAGACTTCTCTTTCGAATCTTTCTTGAATTTTTCTTATTATTTCCTTAACTTGTTGGGTTTGTAATTGTTCCTCTATCCTTTGATATTGGATTTCTTTATTTATCATATTAACTTGTTTTTGTTTATATCTAATTGTATTAAATTTTTGATATTAATGATTCTTGAATTAAGTTTAATTCTTTTATTTGGGGTGGTTTAAAGAATTCAAAACAAATATCAGTTTATAAGACTTTTGTAACTAATCCTTGATTATTGACAGTAAAAGGATATAATAATGCTAAACAGGGGGTTCCTAATATAGCTTATTCAAAAATATTTTTGACCATTAAAAAGGAGGTTTTATAACATATTTTGTTCTTGCAAATTTTTGTGTTTGATAATTTGTAAGAGATGACTAATTTTGAACCATTAGCACTACTTAAAATTCCTTTGTTTTTTTCATAATATTGTATTGGAATTAATCATTCTCTGATACAATTCATATAAGCTCCAGAGTCTACTAAAGCTATTAATTGAAATCTTTCTTCTTTGATTATTAACTCTATTGGGCACCACCATTTATGAACTATAATTTGGCTTAACAAATTTATATAACAGTCTTGATCTATTGAAGACTTCTATTTGTTTTGCCTTTTCTGATTGTGATGATATTATTTGATTTCCTTGCAAAGTTAAAAATTTAAATTCTAATTCAATATCTTTTTATTTTAGTTGATTAATTTCTTGCTTCAATATTTTTATTTCTTGTTGCAAGTCATTCACAGTAATGACCTCTTTTTCTTGGGGTTTTGAACTTTGCTAGTACATTTTTTATTTCAATTTTCTCTACATAATCTTTCCTATGTTCTTCTTCATCTAACAAGATTTTTAACTATTGTAAAAATTCTTGCTTTAAATTCGAGTCTTGCATTTTATCTATTATTGAAATTAATATTGAAGCTTGGTCATTTGTTATTACATTTATTGACTTAGAGCATGTACATCTTGAATAGCCACAAGGCACTGGACCTTGGCAATCTTCCTCTTGACTTATTAGACTTGACTCACTATCACTATTTACTTGAATTTGATAAACTACCTCTAATTCTTGATCAGAACTTTCTTCAGTATCTAAATATTGATCATTAATTAAAATGTTTATTAATCCTTTTTCTAAAGTTTACCCTAGATTTAGCTCTCTAATTTTTTGTTTCATTTTACAATCTCTTTTATAATGTCTAAATTCACCGCACTTATAACATACCACTTCTCCTTTTGATCTTTTATATTTTTTAGAGGCTTTAGGTTTTGAAGTTTTCTTAGATATTATATTTTTCTTTTTTCTTATAAAAGTTTTAATAGGAGTTTTATTTCTTTGCTTTGATCTTTTAGAAGGATTTTTAATTACTTCTTTTCCAAACTGTTGACAGAACGTTCCTAACTCTTTTCTACTTTCTTTGGACTCGTTTCGAAGTTTATTTTGTGTTTTGAAATTTGTACATATTTGAAGTCTAGTTTCTATAACATAACTAGAGAGTTGACTAAATGTTCATAAATTGTAAGGTATTGTACCATTAAATTGTTGAGCTATATGAGTTTTTAACTTTTTTCGGCAAATAACTTGGGAAGTCCAACTAAAAACCTTTCTTTCCAATAATCTGCCGCACTATCAGAACTTAAATCGAGTTTTGATAAAAACATATCTTTATACCACCTATAGTCTGACATAGATGAACAATAAAGATTTACTAATTGATCTTTTACTCTTGATTGAAGTTTTATTAGGTCTCCTCTGAAATGTTTAGTTATAGTCTATAATAAAGTAGTTACTGTGTCTTGCTCTACTTGACCACTAGGTTCTATTTTTACAATATTCAATATTGCATCTGTTTTAGTAGGAAGGAAGACGTTATCACACCATCCTTTTAGCTTACCTGTAAATCCTATAACTAGTAATGTTGTTGTTTTCTTATTAGAATTTCCCCTAATTTTGAAAGCAGTGGCTGCCATAGTCATTTGTTAAACTATGCCTAATCTTTATTGATCACTGGTTCTATCAATATTCCATTCTACAATGGATTCATTGAAGTATGAATTATCTGCAAAATTGGGTCATTCTTCATATTGAACATCAGGAAAAATGGGTCTTGGATAATAATTACAAGTTGTAGGGAAAAAGGCTCTGTTAAATCTCATTTTATTTATTGTAGATTTTTAGGCTTCTAATAATTCTTCTTTGATTTGATCTATTTTAGTTAGAGTATTTATTTTTGAATTATTTCGTAAAGATATTTGTTCTAGTCTTTTTCTAATTTCTTCTATTGATTTATTAGTCTTGCGTCCTAGAGTAATTGAATACAACTCTTTTTCAAGAACATTTATTATTTTATATATTGGCCTAGTAGAATCTACAGTTTTGTTTAAAGATTTTAAGTTGATTTGCTCTTTTATGTTTTGAGTTTCTATTCTTTGTAAATGTCGAGACATTATGTTTAACATCAATTGAATAATTAAGTTGCTGATGAACTTTTTGGAAGTCTATTTTTCTATTTTATATATATATATATATATATATATATATATATATATGTACATATATATAATGTATATATATGTATATATATATATAATGTATATATATATATATATATATTTAAAGCTTTAAAATCCTCATTAAAAAATGAAACTATAATAATGAAAGCAAACTTGCGAAAAGCTTTTATAACAACTCCCAAAAAAATAAGTCATCAAGAAGTTATCTTTAGAATGCCTAAAAGCTGGTTATTAGAAGAGATCATGGCAGTCCCAAAAATTCAAAATACAAAAATTAAGTCTATAGTTCAAGAAGGGAAAATCTTAGAATAGAAATAATGCAATTAAATTCTCATAAAATTGAAGAAAACCAATCCACTACTTCAATTAGACAACTCTAAAGATATTTTGTAAACGGATCTACTATTAACATAGATTTCACAGGAGTAAACTTTCAACCTAATGTCCCGCAACCTTTATATCAAGAACCTCAACAATCAGATTCTCCTCAATACTCTCTAACTAGATCACAAGTTATTAACATGCTTACATTAGATAAGCCCTTTGAGATAAATAAACCATGGATTAGAGCAGATTTTGAAGCTCCTCATAATCTTCAAAAACGAAACTGGTATTTTCTCCTCCTTTGGTAAAGAACAAACTTCTTTCTATTTACAAGAATTTTATTCCTTCCAAAGGGAGAGGAAGTTCAATATGTACTTTTTTGTCTGGTTCGAAATGTACTGTATCAATAATAAAATACTAAATCCATATAGAGAAGAAAATAAAATAGCAGTCATTACCAAAACTTCAACATCCTAGAAAACAATTAATAATGAAATTATGGAATCAACTTACCCCATTAGAAACAATAAAGATACCTACTAAAGAAGGAATAAAAATAGAAGCTAGTCCTTTCAAAATGGTTTCTCAAAATTCCATAAACAAAACTATAGAAAAACACGATATTCAAAAAGTTTATCAGCAATTAAATAATTCTAATCAAATGTTAAATACTATGTCTCAACACCTTCAGAGAATAGAAAATTAAAATATAAAAGAACCAGTAAATTCTAAAAATTTAATCAATAATTTAGATCTAACCAGACCAATATATATAATTGTTAATGTTCTTGAAAAAGAATTAAGCTCGATCACTTTAGGAAATAAGACTGACAATATCTTAGAAGAAATCAAGAAAAAATTAGAATATTTATCATTAGGAAGTACTTCAAAAATAAATACTTTAACAAAATTAGATTAAATAGAAGAAGAATAATTAGAATCACAAAATTCAAAAATAAACAAAATGAAATTTAGTAAAGCTCCACTACCTACTACAAGAAACTATTAACCAGGACATACTTTTCCCGATGTCCAATATGAAGAAAAATCAAATTTTGTACATAGTTCCTACTCTGGTGAGTCCATTGTAGAATGGAATTTCAACAGAGCTAGTGAATAACAAATATTAGATACGATACAACAAATGACTATGGCAACCACAACCTTTAAAACCAAAAGAAATTTTGACAAAAAAACTGCAACCTTATTAGCCATAGGATTCACAGGTCAATTAAAAGGATGGTAGGATAATATCCTTCTTATAACAGAAAGAGAAACAATATTAACATGTCATGAAATAAGAACCTAGTGGACAAATCGATCAAGATGCAGTAACAACATTATTATATACTATTACTAAACATTTTATAGGAGATCCAATAAAACTTCAAGTAAGAGCCAGAGATCAACTAACAAATCTTTACTGTCCATCTATGTTCAGATTACAAGGTGGTATAAAGATATGTTTTTATCAAAATTATGTCTAAGATCAGACGGTGCAGCAGATTACTAGAAAGAACAATTCCTTACTGGACTTCCCAAATTATTTGCTGAAAAAGTCAAAACACATATAGCTCAACAGTTTAATAGATCAATACCCTATAATTCATTAACGTTTGGTCAAATCTCTAGTTATGTTATAGAGACAGGACTTCAGATTTGTACCGATTTCAAAATACAAAATAAACTTAGAAATGAGTCAAGAGAAAGTAAAAAAGGAATTAGGAACATTTTGTCATCAATTTAGAATAGAAGGAAATAAGGAATTAAAGCCCCTTCTAATACAAACTAAATCAAAAACTCCAAACCCTATCACCCAACAATAAAACTCGAGACATTAAAAAATTATAAAAGATCAAAAAATAATGTAGTATGTTATAAATGCGGGCAATTTGGACATTATAAGAAAAACTGTAGAATGAAACAAAAAATTAGAGAATTAAATTTAGGAAAAACCTTTAGAAAAAGGATTAATCAATATTTTGATCAACGATCAATATTTCTTCATCATCAGAAACAGAAAAAGATTTTAATCAAGAATTAGAAGTAGCATATAATATTCAAGAGGAATTTGACAGTGAAAATAATAACACAGAACAAGAATGCTTAGGACCAGAACCTTGCGATTGTTCAAAATGTATAAATTCTAAATTTATAAATGTAATTTCAAAATATCAAGCCTCAACTTCAATATCAATAATAGAAAAAATACAAGACTTGAGTTTAAAACAATAATTTTTATAACAACTAAAAATCCTGTTAGACGAAGAAGAAAATAGAAAAGATTATATATAGAAAAAGTTAAAATGAAAAATGTGCTAGCAAGATTCAAAACTGTCGAAAAAGAAGCCATTACTTTACAAGATTTACAAAAAGAAATAAAAAATTTAAAATAAAAAATTAATCAATTAAAACCAAAAGATATCGAATTAGAATTTAAAATTTTAACATTACAAGGAAATCAAATAATTTCATCTCAAACTAAAAAGGAAAAACAAATAGAAGTTTCTTCTTCAGATCAAGATTCATATATAAATTTGTTAAGCCAAATCATAGTTCATAAATGGTGGTATCCAATAGAATTAGTAATTAAAGAAGAAAGATTCTAATTAGTTGCTCTAATAGATTCTGAAGCAGATATGAGTTGTATAAGAGAAGGATTAATTCTAACAAAATATTATGAAAAAACTAAAACAATTCATTAAGCAGTGCTAATAGATCAAAATTAATTATCACTTATAAATTATCAAATGCCAAGATTTATAAAAATAAAATATGTTGTAAAACCTCATTCTTAATGGTTAAAAACATTTCTGAACAAGTCATACTAGGAACCCCCTTTTTAACTTTATTATATCCTTTTTCTGTTAATAATCAAAGTTTAATATCAAAAGCATTAGTAACTGTAGTCCAATTCAAATTTCTTAAGCCTCCTCAAATAAAAGAACTAAATCTAGTACAAGATTCATTAATATAAAAAATAAACCTACTTCAAAATAAGCAAAAGCAATTCAAAAATGTTAAATAAAGAAATTCAATATCAACAAATAGAACAACAATTACAAACTCCACAAATCGAAGATGTCATACAAAAAATATATCCAAAACTTGAAAAAGAAATTTGTAGCAAAATCTCTAATGCTTTCTGATCAAGAAAACAATACATTATAACACTACCCTATGAAGATCATTTTAATGAAAAAGATATTCCAACAAAAGCCTGACCAATTCAAATGAATAAGGAATATTTAGAATATTACAAAAAAAAAAATTCAAGAATATTTAGATAAAAAATTAATTAGACCCAACAAGTCTCTCCTTGGAGCTATGCTACATTTTAAGTCATGAATTCGTCAAAATTAGAAAGAAGAGTGGCAAGATTAGTAATCAATCACAAACTCCTAAATAAAGTATTAAAATAGATAATATATCCAATTCCCAATAAAAGAGATTTAATTAAAAGAGTTCAAAATGCGTTAATTTTCTCATAATTTGATATGTAATCCTGGATATTATCAAATTCAAGTAAAAGAAGAAGATTGATACAAAACTACTTTTTGTAGTACCCTTTGGTAATTACGAATGTAATGTTATGCCACAAGGACTCAAAAATGTTCCTAATGAATTTTCAAAATATTATGAATAATATTCTTAATCCTTATACAAAATTTACTATAGTATATCTAAATGACATACTAGTATTTTCAAACTCAATAACTCAATATATATCTCATCTAGAATAATTTCTAAATATTATCAAAGAAAATGGGTTAGTAGTATCTGCAAAAAAAATGAAATTTTTTCAAACAAAAATTAGATTTCTAGGATTCGAAATCTATCAAGGAACAATTATCTCTATTACTAGATCAATAAAATTTGCTAATAAATTTTTTAATGAAATAAAAGACAAAACTCAATTACAAAGGTTTTTAGGATGTGTCAATTATGTGTCTGAATTCATCCCTAATATAAGAATTATTTATGCCCCATTATACAAAAGACTTAAAAAAAATCCTTCCTCAATGGGATAGCTATATGACCGAATCTATTATTACAATAAAATATTTAGTCAAAAAAAACTCCCATATCTAGGTATTCCAGACCCCGATGCATCCTTAATAGTAGAAACAGATACTTCAAAACTAGGATACAGAGGTATATTAAAACAAGTTCATAGTGATTCTCCAAAAGAACAAGTCATTAGATATTACTCAGGTATTTGGCAACTAACTTAAATAAAGTATAGTACTGTAAAAAAAGAAATTTTAACCATAGTACTATGTATTGCAAAATTTCAAGATGATTTATTCAATAAAAAACTTTCTATTACGAACTGATTGCAAAGTCACACCAAGTGTTTTACAAAAAGATGTTTAAAATCTAGTTTCTAAACATATTTTTGCAAGATGGCAAGCTTTACTATCCTGTTTCAATTTTGATATTGTTCATATAAAAGGAAAAAATAATTATTTACCTGATTTTCTTACACAAGAATTTTTGCACGAAAAGAAACAAGAATCTTCCACTGAGATCCCATGAATACAAAGAATAAACTAATATCAAAAGATCAATATGGCTCTCCCCTGAGGGCTAGTAATGTTCAAGAATCGAGTTTAAAAAAGTTTCCTACAAACTGTTCAGCAAAGCCAAAATTCAATACGTCCTCAAATAAGTTCTACAACTATTTCCAATAAATTTACCCCTCTTACTCCTTCTTCTTTCTCAATTAGACTTTCTTTACCTCCTACTCAAACTCCTTCTTCCGAGTCTCAATTGAATCATGAAAAATAAGATAGTTTACCACCATGAGTATTGGGCTAGATTGGGTTCAAAATAACTCTACTCCTCATCAAGAACTTCAAAAGAATAGACTTTTTTTTATCAATTCATCCTTGTCGATACAGATTCTATAAAATTGACTCATACCCTAGATAAAAATGATTCATTAAAAATTTTATTTTTAAAAATCATGATTCTCAAAATTTATTCTCCTTCAGATTGGCCTGTTCAAATATTTTCCCTCCGATCCTTTTCGAAACAATTCTCTCCTCAGTATTATAACTATCAAGATTATATAAATGCCTGGTATAATCTTTTTTATTACCAACCTTATTCTCATTCCTGGTTCATAAGGTTCAAACGAAGAATTTCACTAAATTTTTTTCAAAATGATTTATAAAATGGTTCCATTACTTTAGACCTACTGTCCAAATCCTTCCTGATTATGCAATATCCTCCTATTACAAATTCAAGGATCAAACCACTTTTCATACAGGATACAGATTACTATCTTTTGTAGCATCAATGAATATCAACTGGATTATGACGTGGGACTTTGATATAGCCCAACAAGATAAAGAAGTAGATATCATATGGCTAGTATGTAATATCAAGATAAAATGGATAGAATAAATTTGTTTCGTGAATTATTATCCGATTAAAAGTTGCAAGATTGGTTTCACAAAAATCCAAAGTATCTCAAAACAAACTCAAGACAGGTCATTTCATCTGAAGCTCTTTTCTTAGTTGAAAAATCCAAAATTATGGCCGAATTAGCCTCATCCTTCTCGAAAAGAATAGTTTTCAAAAAAAGCTCAATGATGTGCTATCTCACACTTCTCAAGAGCAAGATCAAGAGAATAATGATGATGTAGGGTCAAGCCAGAGCCACACACCACTCAATGAAGACGATTGCTTTGGCATCAATAATTTGTCTCAAATTTGAATAAAGCCAAGACAAGATCATTAAAAGTACTCTCAGTGCATCATATTCTACTCACTGTTCAATCACATGCAGATTACTTTCAGCTACTTTTAGCAAGTACCAAGCAAAAGAAGATCATTGTTCAATCACATGCAAATTACTTTCAGTAACTTTTGACAAAACCGAACAGAAGAAGATCAACTGTTCAACCACATGCTCATCAGTCTTTAGAAGAAAGTCAAAAGTTGTAAATAATGTTGTTGGGTATATCATTATTAGGAACTATTAAGAGATATTGACTAGCCGATACTTTTTCTATATAAGAAAAGGCCTCTCATTCTATAAGGGGCATCAGAAAAAATTAGTATCTTTCTCCCTCTCTAAATTCTCTCTGTAAAAAGTGTGTTTTCGTTGTAAACTTCTTCAATATCTTTCTGTAAGTTCTGATCACTCTTTAATAATATTTTATTTTCAATATATATATATATATATATATATATATATATATATATATATATATATATATATATATATATTTGTGTTAATCTTGTTTTCTGTTTTTATATCTATTTCTTCATTTCATTTTTCTGTTTTTATATATTATTTGATTTCCTTGTAATGTTAAAATTTTAAATTCTAATTTGATATTTTTTTGTTTTAATTGATTAATTTCTTGTTTTAATTTTTTTATTTCTTTTTGTAAATTGTGTAAAGTAATGGCTTCTTTTTTGACCGTTTTGAATCTTGCTAGCACATTTTTCATTTCAACTTTTTCTATATAATCTTTTCTATTTTCTTCTTCTTCTAACAGGATTTTTAGTTGTTGTAAAAATTCTTGTTTTAAACTCGAGTCTTGCATTTTTTCTTTTTTTGATATTAAAGTTGAGGCTTGATCTTTTGTAATTACATTTATAAATTTAGAGTTTATACATTTGGAACAATTGCAAGGTTCTGGTCCTAAGCATTCTTCTTCTGTGTTATTGTTTTCACTGTTAGATTCCTTTTGAATATTATACACTACTTCTAATTCTTGATCAGAATCTTTTTCTGTTTCTGATGATGAAAAATATTGATTATTGATCAAAATATTGATTAATCCTTTTTCTAAAAGTTCTCCTAAATTTAATTATCTAATTTTTTGTTTCAATTCTACAGTTTTTCTTATAATGTCCAAATTGTCTGCATTTATAACATACTACATTATTTTTTGATCTTTTATAATTTTTTAATGTCTTAGTTTTATTATTGGGTGATAGAGTTTTCTTTTGAAATTTATTTTTCTTTTTAAAAGTCCCAATATGGTTAGGAGTTTTTGATTTAATTCGTTTAGAAGGGGCTTTAATTCCTTCAATTCCAAATTGTTGACAGAATGTTCCTAATTCTTTTCTACTTTCTTTTGACTCATTTCTAAGTTTATTTTGTATTTTGAAATTGGTACAAATTTGAAGTCCTGTCTCTATAACATAACTAGAGATTTGACCAAACATTAATAAATTATAGGGTATTGATCCATTAAACTATTGAACTATATGTGTTTTGACTTTTTCAGCAAAATAATTTGGGAAGTCCAGCAAGTAACCGTTCTTTCTAGTAATCTACTGCACCGTCTGGTCTTAGACATAATTTTGATAAAAATATATCTTTATATCATCTGTAATTTGACAGAGATAGACAGTAAAGATTTGCTAGTTGATCGCCAGCTCTTGCTTGAAATTTTATTAGATCTCTTATAAAATATTTAGTAATAGTATATAATAATGTTGTTATTGCATCTTGATCGATTTGTCCACTAGGTTCTTGTTTTATGGCGTTTAATATTGTTTCTCTTTCTGTTGGAAGAAGGACATTATCCCACCATCCTTTTAATTGACCTATGAATCCTATGGCTAATAAGGTTACAGTTTTTTTGTCGGAAGTTCCTCTGGTTTTGAAGGCTGTGGCTGCCATAGTCATTTGTTGAATCGTATCTAATATCTGTTGATCACTAGCTCTGTCAATATTCCATTCTACAATGGACTTGTCAAAATAGGAACTATCCATAAAATTTGATCTTTCTTTGTATTGGACATTCGGGAAAAGTAGGTCTTGGGTAAAAGTTTCTTGCAGTAGGTAGTGGAGCTTTACTAAATTTCATTTTGTTTATTTTTGAATTTTGTGATCCTAATAGTTCTTCTTCTATTTGATCTAATTTTGTTAAAGTATTTATTTTTGAAGTACTTCTTAATGATAAATATTCTAATTTTTTTTAATTTCTTCTAAGGTATTGTCAGTCTTATTTCTTAAAGTAATCGAGCTTAATTCTTTTTCAGGAACATTAATAATTTTATATATTGATCTGGTTGGATCTAAATTATTGTTTAAATTTTTAGAATTTACTGGTTTTTTTATATTTTGATTTTCTATTATTTGAAGGTGTTGAGACATAGTATTTAACATTTGATTAGAATAATTTAATTGTTGTTGAATTTTTTGAATGTCGTGTTTTTCTGTAGTTTTGTTTATGGAATTTTGAGGAACCGTTTTGAAAGGACTAGCTTCTATTTCTATTTCTTTTTTAATAGGTATCTTTATTATTTCTAATGGGGGCTAAGTTGATTCTATAATTTCATTATTAATTATTTTCTAGGGCGTTGAAGTTTTGGTAGTGACTGCTATTTTATTTTCTTTTATTTATAGATTTGGTTTTTTATTATTGATACAGTACATTTCGAACCTGGCAAAAAAGTACATATTGAACTTCCCCTCCCTCAGGAAAGAATAAAATTCTTGTAAATAGAAAGAAGTTTTGTTCTTTACTAAAGGTGGAGAAATACCAGTTTCGTTTTTGAAGATTATAAGGAGCTTCAAAATCTGCTCTAATCCAAGGTTTATCTATCTCAAAGGGCTTATCTAATGTAAGCATGTTAATAACTTGTGATCTAGTTGGAGAGTATCGAGGGGAATCTGATTGTTGAGTTTCTTGCATTAAAGGTTTCAGGACATTAGGTTGAAAGTTTACTCTTGTGAGATCAACATTAATAGTAGATCCAGCTACAGAATCTCTTGAGGGTTGTATAATTGAAGTAGTGGATTGGTTTTCTTCAATTTTATGAGGATTTGATCGTATCATTTCTATTCTAAGATTTTCTCCTTCTTGAACTATAAACTTAATTTTTGTATTTTGAATTTTTGGGACTGTCATGATCTCTTTTAATAACTAGTTTTTGGACATTCTAGAGATGACTTCTTGATGACTTAATTTTTTGAGAGTTGTTATGGAAGATTTTAGTAAGTTTGCTTCCATTATTATAGTTTCATTTTTTAATGAGGATTTTAAAGCTTTAAAGTTATAATGAGTAGTAGTAATTTTACAATCAATCCTGCAAATAATCGAAATATTTTCTATTGCTCCTTCAAATATTCCTTCAGGTATTATGACATTTAATACTAAAGATTTTGGAGTATAAGGGTTTTTTAATACCATTCAAAAATTTGAATAACAGTTGAAAAATATGAGACCATCATGTAGATTTGACTCTAATATTCCTATTATGGAGTGATTTGGTTTTAAAAGTCTTATGTCTCTTAATAAAATCATTATAGGAGTATTGACTCCTAATCGGTTATGAGTCTTGCTGCTACTTGAATTAATCCTATATGAATATATTTGAAATCCATCTTTAACATGTTGATCTAATAAATCTTTATTTAATAAATGTATTGTTTCACATAATCCTTTCATAATATGTGAAGACTCTATAGTTTGAACAACATCTCTTGATTTAAAATTAAATGTATTGTGTTTGTATATTTCTTTATATTTGACCTCTGGTATTGACCAATTTTGAGGTTTATTTTCTATTTCTGTTATTACCAACTCTTGATTTTGTACTTGCTCTTGATCTACAGGCTGAGAAGAAGAAGAAGTTAATACTATCTTATTATTTCTACCTCTACTAAGCTTACTAAGTGATCTTAATAACATAGCCATAATTAATCTTAATTAGTTATACTATCAGACTTATCGGGACCACAATGTTATCGGTTTGGGACCACCCTATTCCAACCAACCCTGCCTATTTTTGGGCTGGCCAACACACCACTCACTGCTACTTAGACAGCAACTTAATCTGCTTACTAACGCTAAGTCTTTTAACACGCCTAATCTTGATTAACTATAACTAAACAGAGTCTCTAAGATATATATGTACATAATGTATATAATGTATATATATATAATGTATGCATATATATACATATATATAATGTATATATATGTATATATACATATATGTAACGTATATAATGTTATATACATATATATATATATATATGTATGTATATAACATCTCAACACTTTTCAAAAATCTGACAACCAGCTCAACAAAAATATAGTACTATTAAGAAAAAATTTATCTATAGTACTATGTGATTTATTCAACAAAAAATTTCTTTTAAAAACTAATTGCAAAGTTGCACCTAGCATCATACAAAAAGATGTTCAAAATCTAGTTTCAAAACAAATCTTTGCAAGATGGCAAGCTTTGCTTTTTTGTTTTGATTTTGATATTGCTCATATAAAAGGAAAAAATAATTATCTGCCCAATTTTCTTATAAGAGAATTTTTATAGGGAAAGAAAGAAGGAATCTCCCACTGAAATTCTATGAGTGTAAAAAGCAAGCCAGTCTCAAAAGATCAATACGGTTCTCCCTTGAGAATCATTAATGTTCAAGAACCAAGCCCAAAGAGTTTCTTACAATCTGTTCAATAAACTCCCAGCTCAATACGACCTCAAATAAACACTACACCTATTACCAATAGGTTCACTCATCTTACTCCTTCTTCCTCTGCCATAAGACCTTCATTACCCCCTCCTCAAAGTCCTCCTTTAGATTCTCAATTATATCAAGATAAACAAGATTGTCTACTCATTATGATTCTTGAGCCAGAATGGATTCAAAATAATTCTACCCCTTGGCAAATTGCTCAAAAAATCTTTCTACCTTTTTGGCATTATCCCCCTCTAGACGTTCAAAAGAATAGACTTTTTCATCAATTCATTCTTGTAAATACTGATTCTATAGAATTAAATCATACTCTAGATAAAAATGATTCATTAAAAATCTTATTTTTAAAAATCAAGATTCTCAAAGTTTATTCCCCTTCAGATTGGCTTGTCTAAATGTTTACCCAAAGATCTTTTTTAAAACACTTTTCCCCTCATTATTACACCTATCAAGATTATATAAACGCCTAGTACAATCTCTTTTATTATCAACTATATTCTCATTCCTGATTTATTTAGTTCAAACGAGGAATTCCCCTTAATTTTCTCAAATGGTTTATCAAATGGTTTCATGACTTTGGACCTACTGTCTAAATTCTGCCTGATTATGCTATATCTTGTTATTATAAATTCAAAGATCAAACTACTTTTTATACTTGCTATCACCTTTTATCCTTTGTAGCTTCCATTGAGTATTAGTTGGATAATGACATGAGATTATGATCTTGCTCAACAAAATAAAGAAGTAGACATAAGATGGTTAGTCTGAAGTATAAAAATCAAGTGGTGGAATAAGTTTGACCGATCATTACTTTTTGATCAAAAATTAAAAGAATGGTTTCAAAATAATTCAAAATATCTCAAAACCAATTCCGTGGGAGATGTTTCATCAAAAGCTTTATTCTTAGCTGAGAAGTCCAAAATTATGGCTGAATTAGCCACCTCTTTATCAAAAGAAGAGTTTTCAAAAAAACTTAAAGATGTGTTGTCACACACCTCTCAAGAACAGGATCAAGAAGATAAAGACGAAGTTGATTCAATCCAAAGTTAATTCAATCCAAAGTTTTACTCCACTCAATGAAGATGACTGCTAAGGTATTACTCAGCTAAGCCATCTCATTAAAGCAATTTACTTTCAGCACAATAATTCCAGTCACATGCAAAATCTGACAAACAAAAGTACAAGATGCCCGCCTGCTATTCATTCACAATGCCTAACCAAGATTATTAGATTCATATTTACTTTTGAAAAGTAAATCTCCTTAGTCAAAAGTTGTAATAGACTATGTCGGCATGAATAATTATAGTCACTGTAAGAAGATGCTCAGGTTCTCTATAAAAGGAGCCTTCTAGTTGGTAAGGGATCATCGAAAAATTTTTTGTATCTATCCCTCTCTCTAAATTCTCTATAAAATAGTGTGTTATGTTCTTCCTTCTCTCTGTGTAAATTTTTATCATTCTCTCTTTGTAAGTACCGATCACTTTTCAATAATATTATATTTTGTTTTATTACACTGTGTTAATTTCTTCCGCCTTTTTATTTTCGTATCTCTATTTTTTATAATTTTTATTTCTACCTATATTATGAGCTGCCAGGGGTCAAATGGGGTCATAATGGTATCAAAGCCTCATTGAGGTTCTATTTAGCTAACATTTAATCAAGATTAGGAGTGTTAAAAGACTTAGCATTGGTAAGGCTCTGTCTAAGTAGTAGTAAGTGATGCGTTGGTCAGCCCAGAAATAGGCAGGATTTTGCCAAAATAGGGTGGTCCTGAACTGATAATACTGTGGTCTCGATAAGTCTGATAGCATAACTAATCAAGATTAATTATGGCTAAGCTATTAAGATCACTTAGTGAGCTCAATAGAGATAGAAATAATAAAATAGTATTAGCTCCCTCTTCTTCAACTTTCTTATTTCTTCTCAACCTGTAGATCAAGATCAAATACAGAACTAAGTGTTAGCTATAGCAGAAATAGAAAATAAGTTACAAAATTGGTCAATACCCGAGTTAAAACATAAAGAAATATATAAACAAAATATAAAATAATTTTAAATCAAGAGATGTTGTTCAAACTATAGAATCCTCTCATAATTTAGAAAAATTATGTGAAACAATATATTTATTAAACGAACATTTATTAGATCAACAAGTTAAAGATGGATTTACATATATTCATATAGGATTAATTCAAAAAGCAGTCAAAACTCATAGTTGATTAGGAGTTAACACTCCTATACTGATTTTATTAAGAGACACAAGACTCTTAAAGACCTAATGATTCAATAATAGGAATATTTGAATCAAACTTTTATGATGGTCCTATATTTTTTAATTGCTACCCAGATTTCTCAATAGTATTAAAAAATTCTTATACTACAAAATCCTTAGTATTAAATGTAAAAATACCAGAACAAATATTTGAAGGGGCAATAGGAAATATCTCAATAATCTATTGAATTCATTATAAAATTACTACCACAGATTATAACTTTAATGCCTTAAGGTCATCATTAAAAAAATGAAACTATTATAATGGAAGCAAATCTACGAACAAGCGTCAATAACAACCCCAAAGAGATTAAGTCATCAAGAAGTAATCCCTAGAATGCCAAAGAACTGGCTATTAGAAGAAATTATATCTGTTCCAAAAATTCAAAATACCAAGATTAAGTCAATAGTGCAAGAAGGAGAAAATCTTAGAATAGAAATGATGCGATTAAATTCTCAAAAATTAGAAGACAACCAAACCCCTGCCAACCTTCAAGAACTTCTGTAAATGGATCTACTATAAACATAGATTTAACAGGAGTAAACTTTCTGCTTAATGTTCTAAAACTATTATATCAAGAAACTCAACAATCAGATTCTCCTCAATACTCTCCAACTAGATTACAAGTTATTAATATGCTTACATTTGAAAAACCTTTTGAAATAGATAAACCCTGGATTAGAGCAGATTTTGAAGCTCCCCATAATCTTCAAAAACGAAATTGGTATTTCTCAACCTTTAGTAAAGAACAAACTTCTTTCTATTTGCAGGAATTTTATTCTTTTTTGAAGGGGAGGAAGTTCAATATGTACTTCTTCACTTAGTTCGAAATGTATTGTATCAATAAAAAAATACCAAACCCATATGTAGAAGAATGTAAAATAGTAGTCACTAATAAGATTTTATCACCCTGGAAAACTGTCAATAATGAAATAATAGAATCAACCTACTCACCATTAGAAACAATAAAGATGCCAACTAAACAAGGAAAATAAATAGAAGCTAGTCTGTTCAAAACAATTCATCAAAATTCCATTAACAAAACTCTAGAAAAACAAGATATTCAAAAAGTTCATCAACAATTAAATTATTCAAATCAAGATGTTAAATACTATATCTCAACATCTCCAGAGAATAGAAAATCAAAATATGAAAGATCCAGTAAATTCAAAGAATTTAAATAATAATTTAGACACTACCAGACCAATATATAAAATTATTAATGTTCTTGAAAAAGAATTAAGCCCAATTACTTTAGGAAATAAAACCGATAACGCCTTAGAAGAAATCAAGAAAAAATTAGAATATTTATCATTGGGAAGTACGTCAAAAATAAATACTCTAACAAAATTAAATCAAATAGAAGAAGAATTATTAGGATCACAAGCAAATAAAATTAAGTTTGGAAAAGCTCCAATACTTACAACTAGAAACTACTATCCAAGACTTACTTTTTCTAATGTACAATACAAAGAAAGATTAAATTTTGTATACAATTCATACTCTGGCGAGTCCACCGTAGAATGGAACATCGACGGAGCTAGTGATCAACAAATACTACATACAATACAACAAATAATTATGACAGTAACAACCTTCAAAATTAGAAGAAATTCTAACAATAAACTGTAACCTTACTAGCAATAGGATTCACCGGTCAACTAAAAGGACGGTGGGATAATATCCTACTTCCTACAAATAGAGAGAAATAATAATAAATGCAATAAAACAAGAGCCTAGTGGTCAAATAGAACAAGATGCAGTAACAACATTATTATACACTATTACAAAATATTTTATAGGAGATCCAATAAAATTACAAGCAAGAGCAGGAGATCAATTAGCAAATATTTATTGTCCATCTATGACAGATTATAGGTGGTATAAAGACATGTTTTTATCAAAATTATGTTTAAAGCTTGACGAAGCAGTAGATTATTAGAAAGAACAGTTTCTAGTCGGACTTCCCAAGTTATTTGCTGAAAAGGTTAAAACACATATAACTAAATAGTTTAATGGAACAATACCTTATAATACATTAACATTTCGTCAAATTTCTAGTTATATTATAGAGACAGGATTACAAATTTGTACTGATTTTAAGATACAAAATAAACTTAGAAATGAATCAAGAGAAAGTAGAAAAGAATTAGGAATATTTTGTCAACAATTTAGGATAGAAGGAATTAAAGCCCCTTCAAAGAGAATAAAGTCAAAACCTCAAAAAAATTGTTAAGACTTTTCACAAAAAGATATAAAATTCAAAAGAAACCTTACTCATCCAATATAAAACCCATGACATCAAAAAATTATAAAAAATCAAAAAATAATTTAGTCTACTATAAATGTGGACAATTAGGATATTATAGAAAAGACTCTAAGATGAAACAAAAAATTATGCGAATTAAATTTAGGAGAACAGTTAGAAAAATGATTAATTAATATTATGATTAATGATTAATATTCTTTAACACCAGAAACAGAAGAAGATTCTGATCAAGAATTAGAAGCAGTAATATAATATTCAAGAAGAATCTGACAGTGAAAATAATAGTACAGAAGATAAATGTTTAGGTCCTGAACCCTGTGATTGTCCTAAATGCATGAACTCTAAATCTATAAACATAATAACTAAAGATCAAGCCTCTATTTTAATTTCAATAATAGATAAAATGCAAGATTCCAATTTAAAGGAAGAATTTCTTCAACAATTAAAATCTTTAATAGATAAAGAAGTAAATAGAATAAGATTATAAAGAAAAAATTGAAATGAAAATTTTTTTTAGCAAGATTTAAGACTGTCGAAAAAGAAGCTATTACTTTACAAGATCTGCAACATGAAATAAAAAATTTAAAACAAGAAATTAATCTATTAAAACAAAAAGATATGGAATTAGAATTCAAATATTTAACATTACCGGAGAAAGTCAAATAATTTCTTCACAGATAGAAAAACAAAACAAATAGAAGTATCCTCTTCAGATCAAGATTTGTATATAAATATATTAAGTCAGATTATAGTCCATAAATGGTGACATCCAATAGAATTAGTAGTTAAAGAAGAAAGTTTTTCAATTAGTTGCTCTGGTAGATTCTGGAGCCGATATGAACTGTATTAGAGAAGGATTAATTCTAAACAAAATACTATGAAAAAACTAAAGAATCATTAAGCAGTTCTAATGGTTCAAAATTAATTATCACTTATAAATTATTAAATGCAAAAATTTGTAAAAATAAAATTTATTACAAAACTTCATTCCTAATAGTCAAAAATATCTCTAAACAAGTCATATTAGGAACTCCTTTCTTAACCTTATTATATCCTTTTTCCCTTAATAATAAAGGATTAATATCAACAGCTTTAGGAACAAAAGTTTAATTCGAATTTCTTAAGCTTCCTTAGATAAAAGAATTAAACCTAGTACCAGACTCCTTAATATCAAAGATAAATATAATTTAAAATAAACAAAAACAACTAAATATGTTCAACAAAGAAATTCAATATCAACAAATAGAACAACAATTACAAGGTTCAAAAATAAAAGATGAAATACAAAAAATATATAAAAGAATTGAAAAAAGAAATTTGTAGTGAAGTTCCTAAATGCTTTCTGGATCAAGAAAATAATATACTATAACACTACCATATGAAGACAATTTTAATAAAAAAGAAATCCCAACAAAAGCTAGACCAATTCAAATGAACCAAAAATATTGAGAATATTATAAAAAAGAAATTCAAGAATATTTAAATAAAGGATTAATTAGGCCTAGCAAATCTCCTAGGAGTTGTGCCACTTTCTATGTTATGAATTCATCAGAATTAGAACAAGGTGCACCAAGATTAGTAATTAATTATAAACCTTTAAATTAAGAATTAAAATGGATAAGATATCCAATTCCCAATAAAACAAGATATAATTAAAAGAGTACAAAATGCTTTAATTTTTTCGAAATTCGATATGAAATCCGAATAATATCAAATTTAAGTCGATGAAAGAGATAGATATAAAACTGCCTTTGTAGTACCCTTTGGTCATTACGAATGGAATGTACCATGCCACAAGGTCTCAAAAATGCCCCTAGTGAGTTTCAAAATATTATGAACAATATTCTAAACCCTTATACAAAACTCACCATCGTATCCTTAGATGATATCTTAGTATTTTCATACTCATTATCTAGAACAATTTTTTAATATTATTAGAGAAGATGGTCTAGTAGTATCTGCCAGAAAGATGAAACTTTTTCAAACAAAAGTCAGATTTTTAGGATTTGAAATTTATCAATGAATGATTACTCCTATTAATAGATCAATAGAATTTTGCAGACAAATTTTTTGATGAAATTAGAAACAAAAATCAATTACAAAGATTCTTAGGATGTGTAAATTATGTAACAGATTTCATTCCCAATATGAGAATCATTTGTGCCCCATTATACAAACGACTTAGAGAAAACTCTCCTCAGTGGGATAGTTCCATGATCGATTCCATTATCACAATAAAACTATTAGTTAAGAAACTTCATATTTAGGTATTCTAGACCCAGATGCTTCTTTAATAGTAGAAACAGATGCCTCAAAATTAGGATATGAAGGAAAACTAAAACAGGTTCATAAAAATTCTTCAAAAGAGCAAGTCATTAGATATTACTCAGGAATCTAGCAACCAATTCAACAAAAATATAGTACTATTAAAAAAGAATTATTGGATTTCATCTCTCAATCCTTCATCCAATAATTTAGATCATGCATATATGTTGCCTAACATGTAGCAAACATTAAAATACTATTAATGAATCAAGAAACATCAATCTACCATTGATAAAACTAGATCCAATCAATCCATAACAAAAGGAAAAGTTACATCCCTATCTTAGAAGGAAGAATTCTAGCCACTCATGTTCTCAATACAATCCAAATCAATCAAAGAAATAAGGGAAAACATAGAATCTAATCTAAAACAAAGAGAGGGAGATAGAGAATCTAGATCATCTCTTATGAAGAAAAGTTTCTTAGACTCCTTCTTGTGTTTGACGGCTTGCCTCTATGTTTTCTAAGTCCAAGCCGTTTTATCCTTCTTCCAAATAGGTCTTTTGGGCCTTTGAAGTCTTTTTGTTCCTTTAGAATTCTAATTTTAAAACGTATTTTGTGCGTTAGGAAATCAGTGTTACACGCCCATGTAGTTCTCTGTTTTAATATTTTATGAGTAACAACGTCACACTGCCATGTATATTAGACGAACACAGGTCGTGTACCTCTCTGACTTGAGTATTTTGAATTTATGAGTGCTCCAGCTTGACATGGCCCTATGAATTACATAGGCATAAGCCATGTAATGCTTTGTTTTGTCATTTTCTTTAATTTCTTGCACACGCGAGCCATGCGATATATTAAAAGCACCAAATACTTAATCTAAATTCCTGAAATTGCATCAAAACACAAAGAAAACCCATAAAACTCAAGAGGAAGATTAATTATCAAAAATCTAATGAAAAATCATTGATAAAATGAAAAGCTAAACTAAAAACTTATTAAAACAAGCCTAAGATGTGTGCAATTTTTTCACACATCAAGCATGTGAGATGCTTTTAGGAAGACATGC
This sequence comes from Castanospermum australe, assembly GCA_019955255.1. NCBI lineage: Eukaryota > Viridiplantae > Streptophyta > Magnoliopsida > Fabales > Fabaceae > Castanospermum > Castanospermum australe. The sequence goes on along the minus strand of NSJW01000129.1, from coordinate 11,359 downwards.
TTTAAGAGATAAAGTAATGTGAACACAAGACAAACTTTTGATATAAAAAAAAGAGAAACTCATGTGGAAGATTAAGGGAAGAGTATTAGTCTTCCAAGCTAACATTAGTCCAAGATAAGACTCATTAATAAGATGTAATAATGGTGAAACAAACTAGAAAGCAAGAAAACTAGTTGAAACCCAATGGAAAAGTTAGAAAGTAACTAAGTCCACCAAGCTAACCAATTAGTCAAAAAGGAAATCTAGTTAGAAAACAACCAAACTAAACTAATTAAGTTACTAAAAGTAACTAGGTAATGATGGATTTAAAGATAAGAAACTATGTGTAATCATCCTAGTAAGCCAAGTGGAAAGGAAACATTAAATAACTTAAGGCCACATGATCTTAACCTAGAAGCAACTTCCCCCTTCCCCTAAGCAAGACACCCACGACCATGCACTCCCCTAAACCCCTATAAATACCCCAATGCATGTGTTCCCATGCACACACCACACCAAAACAAGAAAGAAACCTTTGACTAAGAAAAGCCCTAGAGCATGTGAACACAAGGAGGAAACTCTTGAAGTTTTGAAATAGCAAGTGTAGGAAATATCAACCCTTCTCCGTAAACCTCTCTATTTATTGTGTTCTTGCTACTATTCTTGGACTATGGTAACATTTCCTCCTTCTTCTACTTCAATATTCTCCATGATCTAGTGAAGAGATGCTTTATTTTTTTATGCACTCTTTATGTTTTAAGTTTAACTTGGATTGTATCATGGTTGCATCAAGACAATGAGACATTATGTTATATTACAAATTAGCTATAAATGATTCTCAAGAGGAGGTGATATAGAATTATTATTTTGAGATGTGATCCTCAAGCCCATGCTATGGATGTGAGCTCACTAAGTCTAGAAATGACCCTCAAGAGGAAGTGATCCCGCATGATTAGGCCGCTTCGGTGGTAGAGACGAGAGGATGCCCTTGCAAGTGGAAAAAGCTCCTATCCTAAGTTTTAATCATGGTGTAAGCTCTCAAAAATGCAAATTGAAAGAATTGGTAATCTAGCATAAGAGAAAAGAACTTATTAAACAAGAGAGAATTCAAGAGGAAAAGCATTTTATGTATATAGTATAGCTGAAAACATTGAATGCTTTTTAACTACATTGTTGATATTTCCTATTAAGATTATGTCTCACTTTTGTTTGTGATGTTTTCAGATCAATCAAGATGTCGTATGTTACTATCGTCGTAGAGATAGAAATTATATGGGTCGACATGCCAGGTGTTCCCGTACATGTCATACAAGACATACGAGTTACTCACCTTGATAATCAAGGAGGTGGAGTGGTTTAAGATGAAAAAAGCTAGGATATAGTCTAATGTAACCTTGAAGTATCACCATAAGGGGTTGTTGTAAAATAGCACTAATCAAACCCCTACGTTTTGATTGTAAAATAGTTTTAGGTGATAGTAAATGGAAACCCTAGCTTTTTGAATGACATGATATATAAATAGTTTGTTATGATGATTTGATATGGTGCTGATATCTTTTTAGTCAATCATTATAACTTCAATACTAAGTGATAGTTAAACTCATCAAACCCTAAATAAACTTAAGTGGAAATATGTTATTTGAAGTTATAACAAAGTAACTTAAACAATCAAAAGCTTAGAAGAGAAGAAAAACGAAGATGCAATTTTCTGCCAACTGGGTGCCTAGGCGCCAGCCTTTGGGCACCTAGGTGGTGCAACATTATGTGCTTTGGGCGCTTAGGTGCAAAATCTGGGCACTTGAACGGTGGACCAGCACCTGAGTGGTGAGTGTTGGGCCCTTGAGCGGTAACTAGTCCGAAAACTAAGTATTTTCTAGAGTCTGGGCGCTTAAGCGGTGGAACCTTAGCGTTTAGGCAGTGGCAGGGCAAAAAACTTGTGTCTCTCTCATATTAAATTGAACAAACTTTGAGTATTTTAATTAAGTTTTAATGAATCCCAAATTAAGCTAAACTCTAAGGCTTATAGAACTCAAACCCTAATAGAGTTTTAGAGAACCTTAACAAGCAATCAAGAATGTGAAGTTAGCTTTGAATTCTAGTTACATTCAACCATCTCTATGGGGGTTTGTAATTGAACACACCAAGCAAAGGATGGAAAGCATATTATTAGATAATTTAGCTTTACTTCATAATCTACCATACATAAACTAATAATAATTTAATATAAGAGCAATTAACTCAAAAGGCATGTGACACAAAACCTCTAAGGTAGGGTGTTACATGTAATACCCCTAATTTACATATATATATATACATACATACATATATATATATGTGTGTGTGTGTGTGTGTGTGTGTGTGTGTGTGTGTGTGTGTGTGTCAATTAAATTAATTATGTGTCACCTCTAATCTATAGTTATCAAGTAGATTAATTAGGTGTCACAAAACTTAAACTCAATTTATTTATAGATTCATCTATTTACTTGCTTACATTTAAATTTATGATCTAAGACAAGGGTACAATTTTATTAAGATATAAACTCATATTGCTTATATTTGGATTTACTAGATAAATATGTAATTATATGATAATTACAAAGAAAAACTAATTTAATCTGACTATTTATTTTTAATCACTACTAATTAAATCCCAAATTCATGAGCTGCCACGGTAAAACTATCCAAGTACCCATTAATCAACACATAAAACCACTTTCCACTAAGGATTCATGATTCAACACCACAAACTCCAATTGCTGCCACGGCAAATTCACACAGAGAATGTAGTTTGATGCCACTAACCAAGCTCAATGAGCAGATAACCAACACGTAAAAACTTGCCACTAATCACCATCCAAAATTTGATTACTCACCTAGCACTGCCACCGTAAGACACCATTACACCCCACGTAATGCAGTTCATTTAATGCAATGGAACTCCTATAAAAATCCCCACATATCTTCTTCACTCTTACACTCACCAAAAATCGTATAGCAACAACCTGAGAAGGAGAAGAGAATTGGTTGTGTTCTGTTTATTTTCTGCAAAAAAGAGGTAGAAACTGTAAGTAATTATCTTGTACAAACTCACATTCTTTTTCACTGCTGCATTGAAATTTCTTTCCTCCTTTAATTCTATTTAAAACATTTAGATTCTCAAGGAATTCCTTTGTTTTTCTTTTCCTACACTGCTACTACTGAGAGTCATATAAATGTGTGAGCAATCTATTTTATCATTAGTTATAATTGTTGAAAGAGTTCTAATGTAGTTCTATTTCTGGTTTAAACCGTGAGCAAGTACTGAATCATAGGAGTGCGTAAGTTGTTGGTATCCATCAAAAATTGGTCTATTTGTGATAATTGTTTGGCACTAAAGTTTTGCCTAGTTTCTGGTTTGGTTAGAAGCCACAAGTGTGAGATGAAACTCAAGTTTAATGGTTGACCGTAGATGAAAGAATAGTGTTCTGTTTTCTTTTGTTATAAGCGATAAACAAAGGCATCCATTCTTTAGCATTTGTGATAAACCGTAACTGCATAATGTTACTGCAATATCCTTTTCAACCTCCTCTCTTCCGTAGATATTTTGACTACATTCTTTATAAACTTGAGGCCAAGAAGATAAAGGATTTGATACTAAAAGGAAATTTAGTAACTCATTTAGTATAAAACTAAGAATCTGAAAACTAGGCTTGTGTAGTAGATGTTATAAAACTTTTGATATGTATATATAAGAATTCTGAGCTAAGATCTATCAAGATTAAGTTTTGTTTTGAGTATTAAACTTATTAAATTCAGTAGGTGAGTTGTTGAGACTTGCTGAGACTTGCTGAGATATTAGCATAAAACCGTGACCCTATTTTTACAAATTTTAAATTCCTGAATTCCAAAACAACTTGATAATGTTCTATTGATAAGTTCTTTCAATTGTGACTTTATCTTCTGGCTCATATGAACACTAAGTTTCTGTTCTTGTTCTGTGAACTGCTATGAGACAAACATAAGTAATTCAGTTGTTGATCGTAGCTTTTGAGAATTCAATTTCGGTTATGTTTTGGTAACAGTGGACAATATCTAGTTTATGTAAAGATAGGTAGTCAAGTGATAGTTATATTTTGCTGTTGGACGGTTCATTTAGGTGCAGAAACTTTAAAGTTCTGTTTGATATATTAGTACTTGATTATTGAGTAAAATTATGAAGTTATGTGGATAGTAAAGACTGCAGCTCTAATATCTATCATTTCATGAGGTAAGGTAAGAATTTTGAGTCATCTTCTTTTTTAAAAATTTATTTCTTTGTTTTTGCTGTGGTATGGAAACAAATTCTCCCTTCTTATTCTACCCAAAAACGTGTATTCATGTGGGAATTAAGTCTCTTTGTTTATATCTCTGTTAAGTACCGAGGAGCCTCTACTTAGTTTTCAATCTATCCTATGGGGATTAAGCTTCCTTGTTTCTTGCTTTGTTGAATGTTGTGAAGTATATATTTAGTTTTCATTCCATTATTCTGGTTTTTAGGTGTCGAGAGTAGCTCTTTGTTGAATTTCATTTTTTTGGTTTGAGTTGATAACCGTAGTTAAATTATAGTTCATGTTACAGATTATTGACAATATTCCATTCTGGTTTTTGATGGTGGAAGTAGCTATGTGCAGATTTTATCTATTAATTTTTTGGTTTGTAGTGAGAACAGAAGCCAAATTCTGGTTTTTAAGTCACGGGTTTTGGTTATTGACAGCAGAAGAAATCTTGTTTTGGTTCTGTTTTTAGACTATTAAGATAGTTAATTTAACCCAATTGTGATGAAACCATTATTACATTATGAAAGATTTCAACTTGTATAGTTAAATTAGCTTTCTTTTGTGAGTAAATGAGGAAGAGTAACCATTGGTAAATTTTTAATCATGAATTGGAAACCAAGAAACAGATTTGGAACTGTGAAGGCTCAATGAAATTTCTTAAAGTTCTTAGTTCGTGAATCATGGTGACCAATTTACTGAACCATGGTTATATTACATTGACTAGGATTTATATGTACCGGAACTTGATTGTCTTTTTCTAAATCTTGGTTATAGTTATCTACAGAGTTTTTATATACTAACTTGCAGAATCCATAACCAAGAAAGATTAATATGGATAGTTAAATTGGAAACATGTTCATGTTGTAGCTACTAAGTTATAGTGTGTGTTTGATTTCAAGTTTGATTACTGTATGGTGAATGAAATATATGATGTTATGAGTTTGCATAACGCCTTGTACATAATTCTGTATGAGAAATTGTATGTTACGTGTCTAAGTATGTGCAGCTGACTTGAAGTAAAATATCATGCATATTTTTTTTAAGTGTATAGTTAGATACTATTATAATTTAATCCATATAGCTATTGGTCTATAAGTAAATGTGTAGATAAGCTTATATATAATAGATTTGATTTCAAAACCAGAAAATGGGAATTTGTACAGATACTGGACTGAGTTTCAGAGCAAATTGGTGTTGTACAAAATGTCCAAAAATCCTAATATTTTGGTCCCTTTTAGTTCTGTATGTTAGCTTTCAAATGAAACAAACCGCATCAAATTTGGATTTCTAGAAATGAAGTTATGCAACTAAACATAAAGGTTGTCAGGAAACTAGATTCCGCAGAAACTGGCTCTATTTGCATATGAAACTGGCATTTTTGTAGAAGTGCTGTGTTAGACCCCCCATTAGGAAGGTATATCATAGAAAACAGATTCAGGGGGAAAATCAGTGAAATCCACGAAGGAAATGGGGAGGAGAGAGGAGATATGAGGGGAAGGGTCAGCATGCAATCCCAACAGAATAGCAGTATGGAAGATTCTGCTGGATGTGGGCTGCCTAACAGAAAGCTGACGTGGAGGGAGGAGAGAGAAGCAGTGGAAGACGCCAGCCAGGGGGACAAAACACGGACTGCATAACCAACTGCTGAGCTGGCCAGGAGAGAGAGAAGGGAAGGCGGCAGAAAGGAATCTGGCAACAGATTATATATACCTGCAGGCAGCCAAGAGGGAGAGGGGAGGGAAAAAACAGTGGGCAGAGGGAGAGACCAAGCCTCTCGAAAGCTTGGATTTTCATTTCAGTTTTCTGTGAATTTTCATCTTTTTTCCAGTTTTACATAGATGTGAGTCAAGAATGATCCCTGTAAATCCAGTTCTGGATTCTTGTTCAGAGAAATAGAAACAGTTTTCCTATCAAAGTGGTATCAGAGCTCCCGATCCTGGGAGCTGTGAATGGTGAAACCTAAGATGGAGACTAGGGTGGAGACGCTGGAGAAAGGAATGGAGCAGCTGAGGCATGACGTTGAGAGGATGAGAATGGAAAGTCAGCAAGAAAGAATGGAGGCCCGGCAGGATAGGGAAGAAAGAGGGGCCCAAATCAGCAGAATGGAACAGATGCAGCAGCAAATGCTGCAGTGGATGAAAGGAAAGGAGACCATGCCAACCAGAAGGCTGGCAGGGCTGATGACGGAAGAAGATGAGGAGTTACAGGGAAGGGCAGGCTCCAGTGGGACTATCACTGGACCTACTCGAAACACAGCCTTGGGAGAAAGAGGGAGGAAGTTAGAAATACCACTCTTCTCAGGGGATGATGCCTTTGGGTGGGTAAATAGGATAGAGAGGTATTTCCAAGTAAATGCCCTGGAGGATCATGAGAAACTCGATGCAGTAATGGTAGCATTGGAAGGGAGAGCCCTGAACTGGTTCTCTTGGTGGGAAACCCGCAGCCCACAGGCGAGCTGGACCGAGTTTAAAGCGGCGGTGATAAGGCGGTTCCAGCCCTCTTTAGCTCAGAACCCATATGAGCTACTGCTGGGACTTTACCAATCAAATTCAGTCATGGAATATAGGGAGCAGTTTGAGTTGCTCACGGTGCCATTAGCAGTAGCTGATGAAAGCATGCTAAAGGGGATATTCCTCAATGGCCTGAAGGAGGAGGTGAGAGCTGAAATGAAGCTTCACAAGGTGGAAACTCTGGTAGAACTGATGGACCTAGCACTGCTGGTGGAAGAAAGAGACTGGGCCATAGGGAGAGGAAAAGGAGGAACAAGCTCAAAGGGTCTAAACCGACCCTATTCCTCCAACAGATCAGCTGCTGTGGAAGTGGGAACGAAACTCCACTCCAGTTATGATTCAGCTTCCAGAAGCCATTCTGGACTCACCACTACATCCAAAGCTGGATTCGCAGGGCAGAAAGCTGCAGAAACCGTATCAGCAGAAGGGAAGCAGTCTCCCGAAGAAAGCCACTGGTTTCAAAAGGCTGACAGAAGCAGAAATGTGGGATAAGAGAAAGAAGGGGTTATGTTTCAAGTGTGATGAAAAGTTTGGGCCCAGAGCATGTTTGTAAGTACAAACAGCTAAATGTATTACTGATGGGGACAGAGGAGGAGCTGACAGCACTAGGGGAGGTTCCGGAGGAGGAAGCTGAAGAAGAAAGGGCAGTACGGGAAGGAGATCAGGAGCTGCAGCTATCAATTAATAGTATAATGGGACTAACCTCCAAGAAATCGCTTCAAGCTGTGGGGTGAGATACAAGGGAGAAAAGTAGTGGTGCTAGTGGATTGTGGGGCTTCCAGCAATTTTATTGACAAAAAGATAGTGGAAGAACTGGGGCTGCACGCTACAGAGACACCAGAATATACAGTGGAGGTGGGGGACGGCCATAAAATTAGATGCCAAGGGGTATGCAAAGGGGGTAAATATGTTGGTGCAGGGGTTCAACATCACAGCTGATTATTACCTGTTTGAATTAGGAGGGGCTGATGTTGTCCTCGGATTGGAATGGCTGGAAGGGCTGGGCGAGATCAAGGCCAATTTTAAAGAGCTCACAATGAAATTCTCATCAAAGGGAGAGTTAGTCACGTTACAAGGGGACTCCTCATTATCCCGGTCGGCTGCATCCTTGAAAGCTATGATGAAAGCTTTACATAACGAAGGGGAGGGGTTCTACATAGAAATGTCCCCCCGGGAGGACCAGAAACCAGCAGACGAAGATGACTGGGAGGAAATGCAGCATATCCTGGAAATATTTCAGGACCTCTTCAAGGAGCCATCTGGTCTACCCCCTTCTAGGATGCAGGACCACGCTATCCGACTGAAAGAAGGAGCTCAAGTGCCCAACATAAGACCCTATAGGTATACCCCCATTATCAGAAAAATGAGATCGAAAAAGTGGTAGCTGAGATGCTAGCAGCTGGAGTAATAAGGCATAGCACAAGTCCATTTTCTAGTCCTATTATATTGGTCAAGAAGAAAGACGGAGGGTGGCGTTTCTGTGTAGACTACCGAGCCTTGAACAAGGCCATTGTGCCAGATAAGTTTCCCATCCCTGCCATAGATGAGCTGCTGGATGAGTTAGGAGGAGCGGTGGTTTTTTCCAAGCTTGGATCTAAAGTCGGGGTATCACCAAATCCGCATGAAAGAGGAGGATGTTTTCAAGACAGCATTCCGAACTCATGAAGGACATTACGAATTCTTGGTGATGCCATTCGGTTTGACCAACGCACCATCCACATTCCAGGCACTAATGAATGAGGTATTTCGGCCCTACCTAAGGAAGTTCGTACTGGTTTTTTTTTTGATGACATACTAGTGTATAGTGGCAGCAAACAAGAACATTTGCAGCACGTGAAGCTAGTCTTGCAGCAGATAAGAGAACATCAACTGCTGTTAAACAGAAAGAAGTGCAGTTTCGGGCAGCCAAAGCTGGAATATCTAGGCCACATCATTTCAGCTAAAGGAGTCCAAGCCGACCCTGCAAAGGTCGAAGGAATGACCGGCTGGCCAATACCACGAGATGTAAAAGGGCTAAGGGGGTTCTTAGGACTGACAGGGTACTACAGGAGATTTGTCAAGGATTACGGCAAGATAGCTAAGCCCCTAACGCAGCTACTGAAGAAGGATGCTTTCAAATGGAATGAGGAAGCACAGCGGGCTTTTGAACTGTTAAAAGCAGCAATGGTAACCCTACCAGTATTAGTAGTACCCGATTTCTCCAAAACATTTGTGGTGGAGACAGATGCCTCAGGGAAGGGGTTGGGAGCTGTTCTCATGCAGGAGGGAAGACCCGTCGCCTATCTCAGCCAAGGACTATCGTGCAGAGCACAACAAAAGTCGGTATATGAAAGGGAGTTGATGGCTGTGGTACTGGCAGTGAAGAAGTGGCGGCACTACTTAATGGGGAGGCATTTCGTGATCAGAACGGATCAAAAAAGCTTGAAATACCTGACTGAACAGAGGCTAATGGGAGAAGAGCAGCAGAAATGGACCTCCAAGCTAATGGGATTGGATTTTGAGGTGCAGTACAGGCCCGGAGGAGAGAATAAAGCTGCAGATGCTTTATCCAGGAGGGAAGAGTTCTGTGCCATCTCCACTTTTCACGTGGCAGATTCTGAACATTGTGCAGAAGAGCTGCAGCAGGACAGCAAGTTGAAAACCATCATACAAGACTTGTTGACAGACAAGGAGGCACACCCAGGGTACATGATGAAAGGGAGCTGTCTGTACTACAAAGGACGATTAGTATTGTCAAGAAATTCGGCAAGGATACCCTCCATCTTGCATGAGTTCCACGCTACCCCTTTTGGGGGTCATTCGGGTTTTTTCAGGACATACAAGAGGATATCCGGATTGCTGTATTGGGAGGGCATGAAGGGAGATATCAAAAGTTTTGTGGCAGCTTGCGATATATGTCAGCGAAACAAATACCAGGCTTTATCTCCGGCCGGGTTGCTACAACCGTTACCAATCCCAACCCAAGTGTGGAGCGACATCTCAATGGATTTTGTAGGGGGTTTGCCAAAGGCACAGGGAGTAGACACTATCATGGTGGTCGTAGATAGACTCACTAAATACGCCCACTTCATTCCTCTGTGTCACCCATTTTCGGCCAAAGATGTAGCTGAGATGTTTGTAAGGGAGATAGTGAAGCTACACGGGTTCCCGACCTCAATAGTCTCAGATAGAGACCGAGTATTCATCAGCCAGTTTTGGACAGACTTATTCAAACTATCTGGGACAACCCTCAAACTCAGCTCCGCCTATCACCCTCAATCAGACGGTCAAACGGAGGTGGTGAATAGGTGTCTCGAAACCTACCTCCGATGTTTCGTGGGGAACAAACCTAAGCAGTGGCCTAAATGGCTAAGTTGGGCAGAATTCTGGTTCAACACGAACTACAACAGTTCCGCCAAAATGTCCCCTTTTAAAGCCTTATATGGGAGGGAGCCTCCGGTTTTACTAAGGCACCCTGAGGATTGCATCCATGGTTGAAGAAGTCAATCAGCTGGTAGCAGACAGAAATAAGGTCCTTGGACGAGCTCAGGGATAATCTGCTGACAGCACAAAACAAAATGAAGTCGCAGGCGGACAAGAAAAGAAGGGATGTTAGTTATCAAAAAGGCGATTTGGTATATTTGAAAGTTCGACCCTACCGGTTCAAGTCACTAGCCAGGAAAACTAATGAGAAATTGAGCCCAAGATTTTATGGTCCTTACGAGGTAATGGAGAGAGTAGGGCAAGTCGCCTATAGGCTGAAGCTACCAGACTACACACGAATCCACCCAATTTTCCATGTATCCTTATTAAAGAAATCAGCAGCAGGAATGGTTAGCCAGCAACCATTGCCCAAAAGCTTAACAGAAGAATGGGAGCTGAAAGTGCAACCTGCAGCAGTGCTCAATGTCAGAACAGCTACAAATGGGGAACTGGAGGTGCTGATTAGATGGGAAGACTTGCCAGAATTTGAAAACACATGGGAGCCCTTCGTCACTATTCAAGAAAACTTCCCTGAATTTCACCTTGAGGACAAGGTGAAGCTTTTGGGGGGGAGTATTGTTAGACCCCCATTAGGAAGGTATATCATAGAAACAGATTCAGGGGGAAAATCAGTGAAATCCACGAAGGAAATGGAGAGGAGAGAGGAGATGTGAGGGGAAAGGGTCAGCATGCAATCCCAACAGAATAGCAGTATGGAAGATTCTGCTGGATGTGGGCTGCCTAACAGAAAGCTGACGTGGAGGGAGGAGAGAGAAGCAGTGGAGGACGCCAGCAAGGGGGACAAAACACGGACTGCATAACCAACTGCTGAGCTGGCCAGGAGAGAGAGAAGGGAGCGGCAGAAAGGAATCTGGCAACAGATTATATATACCTGCAGGCAGCCAAGAGGAGAGGGAGGAGAAAAACAGTGGGCAGAGGGAGAGACCAAGCCTCTCGAAAGCTTGGATTTTCATTTCAGTTTTCTGTGAATTTTCATCTTTTTTCCAGTTTTACATATCTGTGAGTCAAGAGTCATCCCTGTAAATCCAGTTCTGGATTCTTGTTCAGAGAAATAGAAACAGTTTCCTATCATGCTGACATGCTGAGATTTTT
>NSJW01000128.1:0-30776 GCA_019955255.1 Castanospermum australe | reverse complement strand
TTTTAAAAAAATATTATTAAACTTTATAGCGAGCATATTGTAGTACAGTTTTAAAATTTTAATAAAATAAAAATAAAATAATAATAATTAAATAAAATAATAACTAATTCTATTATTTTATTTTTGACCTGAATGGTTATAAGCTAATTAAACCTTTGGTCAAACGTAAACTCTATATAGGCAGAAGAATAATTTGTATAATTTACTCGTAAATTACTTTATAAATACAAATAAATTAAGATATATTAACTTACCAAAGAAAAAGTAAAATCTATTATTGCTTAAATAATGTGTATAAATAGTGTATTTGTGTGGAAAATTATTTTGCTCACAATCTTTCTTAATAATTGGACAGAGAATACAATTTACAGATGACATATAAATTCTATCTAAGATGCCAAGTAATTTGGATTTTCCTTCTTTATGTTTTACAAAATATCAATTTTTTCTTTATATAAAGATGGGGCGAGAGCCCACCAAATAGCACACAAAGTGGGAATAGCTACTCCGACCCAATCAGTATGAAGAACAAACTAAACAAGACACAATCATTCTACATAACTGAATAGTCGTTACTATACACATTCAAACCTGAACAAGTTCATAACATGATTACATCTTTAGCGTTATAAAACATAATCTTAAATTTGATCATTCATATTCTAACATTTTAAGTAAAATATACTAGGAAGGACGAAAGAGATAGACACATTTGAATATTATATAGAATCACAAATGAATGAAGTTACTGGTGTCCTTTGTCAAGTAGTATTCTCTAGTAAAGGATCAGTCGCAATTTCCCCAGCAGGATAACTAGCAGAACTAATGGAGTTGCTTGATAATGTTTGGTCAGAGTTGACTGCATCATCCCTTACTAACGTTTCTTGTGGATATAAAGAAGGCTTTGGAGGCATTTCTAGGCATTCAACTTCTCCTTGCAAGCATCTCCACTACTTTGCTCATTGATGGACGATCACGGGGATTCAATTGAATACACCAAAGTGCCACTATAATCATCTTCTTTGCTATTTTCTTTTCCTCCTCCGTGACATCTTCCAATCTTATATCTTTATCTTCATTGAATTGATCATAAATCCAAAAGGGAAAGTAAAGTTGGCTTGAATGCTCTACATGTGGATTTAAGTTCTTCCTCCTGCTTGCCATCTCCATCAAAAGCATTCCAAAACTATAAACATCAGCTTTATAGGACACTCCCCCAATATTTTTGTAGAACAATTCTGGAGCCATGTAGCCAATTGTTCCTCTTGCTGCAGTCAAAGTGACAATGCTGTCATCCACAGGATATAACTTTGCGAGTCCAAAGTCCGAGACCTTTGCAGTGAAGTTTTCATCAAGAAGGATATTATGAGGTTTGATATCAAAATGCAAAATTTGCATGTCACAACCTTTATGGAGATAATCAATTCCATGAGCCACTCCAAGTGATATCTCATATATTTTATCATAACTCAAGGGAATACTTCCTTCTTTGGAGAAGATATATTTATCAAGAGAGCCATTTGGCATGAATTCATATATTAGAGCACGTTTTGATCCTTCAACACAAAACCCAATTAATTGCACCACATTTAGATGGTGTATCCTTCCAATGGTTGCCACTTCACTAATAAACTCCTGCCCATTAGTCTTAGATTTACCCAACATCTTTATTGCTGCAAAGGATCCACTGCGTAACTTTCCTTTGTATACAGAGCCATAGCCTCCTTGGCCCAACTTGTCCCTGAAACCTCTGGTCATGCTCTTGATTTCTCTGTACGAGTACCTTATGGGCATGAGGTTGTAACCTTGCAGAAACATCTCAATATTTTGATATTCCGAAAAATGTCTTCTTCGCCACTTATAGATCAATACCACAAACAGAAATATGGCCCCCAACAGTAACCGCAATGCCATGTATGGTACAATAAATCGACCGGTCACTATTCCTCCTACGTAGAAGTCGTCTGCAATATCAGGGTAGGGAGAGACTGATATTGAATGAGGAGTTAATATTCCATTCAGTCCTGGGTGTATCACAAAAATGATGGTGAGAAATATAAATATTGCACATTACTGTTGATGATGGCAAAGGAAGAAGATTGAGCAGAAAGAAAATAAATCACATCTATATCTACAAAAAATATGCGGGAAAGTACAGGATCTTACCTTCAAGAAAACCATACTTGTATTCTGCAATAAATATTACAAAAGTCAACGGATTACAACAAAGGTACACACACACACACACACAATGTTAAGGTGTGAAATTGGTTTTACCCACAAAATTTCAACACTCCTAAATAAAATACTCCCCTAGCTAGTTTTATTGGTGTGATGACTTGAATCTAATTAGTAATCAGGACCTTTGTCAAAATCTCTATCCTCCTAGCCGATTCAGCTAATTAAGCACAGGTGGCTAGATGGTGTTCTAATCATCTTTTGGAACACATCCATTTAATATTTTTTATATTTCATACTCCTTGCACTTATATCTTCAACTTAAAAAATTATAAATTCTCTTAATAAATTAATTTAATAATCCTCTTCATTATTTAAAAAATTAAATACTTTTTAAGTTTTTAAAATATAAAAAAATTATTAAACTTATTATTTAAAAGTATATAACGTTATTCTTTCAATTTACAGTAGTTCACTTACTAAAAGAAAAAAACTTGCAGGGGGACGATATATAGTCATACCTGTGGCAAGCTCACTCAATAGTGACCACAATCCTAAATTACACAAAAATGGAAAACAATATAAGCTAATTAACAAGGATATCAAAATAAATATTTATTTATGTATTTTTGTACTGAATTTTCTACATTATAAAAGTTTAACCTACTAAATATTGAACCTGCAACATTTAAGATTATCTCATTTCAAATTCAGATATTGTGTTTGGATTGGACTCACCACACGCGTATGTTGTTGGTTCTTCCCAAAATATGGCATCTCCGCAGTGTCGAGCATTGAACTTCTTCAGTGGTATAGTTGAGGGAGCAGCCCGGGACTATCGGTCTGCAATGATCTTCACAAACGCGATGCAACCAGGAAACCTCAAATCCATAGGCCAGCACCCTGTGAATATCAGCGTAGGAATAGCTTTTGTTGTCCATATCCCAACTCATGGCAATGGCAGCAACCAGTTTCACGCGGCAACCATCTTTGAATCTCCCAGCCAGCAAATCCCCAGCGATTGCGTAGATATGCCCACCGAATTGGGAGTGCCGATTAACGCAGGGAGCAGTATCCACGTACTGAGGGTCATCCTTCACTGGATTGGTACAGTTCAAGTAAACTACGTGCTGAAATATTGACTGATGAAATAATCGTTGTTGGGTAGTACGGTATAAACCCTCGGCTTCGCTGAAATTGGACTGGTACAAGAAATAGCGGGGAATGGAGGAGCAATCGTCCTCGTCAATGCCTGGATCGACCAGTCGGATTGTGAAGTTGTTGTAGTTGATTGCCTGCACATGGTATATTCCCGAGTACAAATGTAAGACTGTGACGTTGTTCTTGCAAGCCAACTCGTACCCCTGGTCTCCGCAGTGTTCTGGGATCGGCCTGTAATCGAAATGGATGACTTATGTTGGAGATTTTGCCGCACGAAGAAGGGGCACAAGGTTGCTGCTGTAGGCCAGAGGTTACGACAGTGAGAAGAAGGAACGATACCCACAATCCCGCATAGTGGCAGGACCGGGCTTTCTCTCTGCTCATGAGCCTGAAATTCTTTTTCCTCTTTGGAAGGATTTACCACAATTGCAGAACATCAAGACGGGGTATGCTTGCGGGTAGCTATTGCCTGTATCTTCCCGTCACCCTACTTTTTGTGACCATTTTTTTTTTTTTGGGGTACATGTGCAAGGGCAGGGAAAAGAAAAAGTGGTAAAGTGGAAAATTCAACTTCAAACATCGTTCTCAACACTCTTTTTTATTTTTTTAATTTTTTTTACTTCAATTCTGGAATTTCATTCAACTGGAATCGTTCTCACCCTCCTAAGTCTTATATTTAAACTTTAAAGTCATCACAAGAAAAAAAAAAAGGTCTTATTTTTAAAGTTCCGTACAACTTGTTTGCCATTTTTTTCTTTTTCTTTTTAATTTTCGTTTACTGTCGGCGTCGATTGCAAGAACCCTTCCTTTATTGAATAAGAAAAACCTTCCTTTGAATAATAACTAGTAGACTTGGAAGTCTTCTATTTTTATTTTTTTTTCGTTAATTACACGAGACACTCTCTGTCCTAAGCGAAGACCAGTACTTTGCTTAAGAATACGGTTCATCTTTTGTGTAACCCTGCGTGAGAGACTTCGGAGTTTAGACTCTGGGCAGCAGATTCGAGTGTGTCCATCACAGTCCACGATGATTTGCTGTGGCAGTTGTTCCTTGTTGATCATGGTATTGGTATTCCTGCTGCTTATGAATGTAGCTGTAGGCACCGGTGAGAATGAGTGCAGGGAAGCGTATTGCGGGCCTGAATGGCCCGCCTATTCGATTTCCCTTCCAACTTATAAACGGCATGAACAGTCACAGAGGCATTCCTGGGTTTGGCGTATCTTGTACAGAAAAACATGAGACCCTGCTTGAGCTGCCTGCTGTTCCCTTTCCAGTAAAACTCCTCGTCCAGCACATAGATTACCAGTATCAGAGAATCAGCTTATCTGACCCCCAAAATTGCCTTTCAAAACAGTTTCTAAAACTCAACCATTCCTCTCTCTCTCCTTTCCAACTTGGATCATCTGAACTAGACCAAGCACATCCTATCCCTTTCTTCAATTGTTCTTCAGTAGCGCAACCGACACCCGTACGGCTTGGAAGGTACAACGAATATGTTCTCCTGCCCCATTTTCGCTGCCGGTTTACGATGAGAGCGTCGTCGATTTGGACCTTGTGTTCTGCACCAAGATGTTCGACGTCTTTTCCCCAGTGCACGCGCAGTTGCTGCAGGGGAACATTTTGATTTTAAGATGGTCGAAACCGAACTGCAACAAGTGCGAAGCGAAAGGTAAGAGATGCAAACTGAAGAACAACGACAGTGAAGACGGGATTGAATGTTGTGACGGCGAACATAAACTAAAGAAGAAGATGCCTACATCAACTATTTTAGCTGCTACAGGTAAGAGTGAGACACATCACATCACACATCATTAATTGTCTTTTTCCATTCCATTTTCAAAACAGAAGGTTCAATTCAATGTGCAGGAGTAACAGTTGGTTCGATTTTGTTGGTGCCGGTGTTGGCTGCATTCTTTAAACTCTATCGCTATTTTAGAATGAAAGGAGAGGATCAGGCCAGGCTCGAAAAGTTTTTGGAGGATTACAAGGTACTCAAGCCCTCTAGATTCTCTTATGCTGATATCAAGAAGATAACAAATCATTTTAAGGATAAGCTAGGTGAAGGAGCTCATGGGACAAGTTTTCAAAGGGAAACTCTCCACTGAAATTCTTGTTGCCGTGAAGATGCTCAGTAACACAGAGGGAGATGGGGAGGAGTTTATAAATGAAGTGAGAACCATGGGCAAAATCCACCATGTCAACGTGGTTCGTTTGCTTGGTTTTTGTGCTGATGGGTTCCGCCGTGCTTTGGTCTATGATTTCTTCCCAAATGGTTCGTTACAAAAGTTCATATCTCCACCAGACAATGAGGATGTTTTCCTTGGATGGGAAAATTTGCAGCAAGTTGCTCTCGGCATAGCCAAAGGGATTGAGTATCTTCACCAAGGTTGTCTTCAACGAATTCTTCACTTTGACATCAATCCTCACAATGTGTTACTAGATGACAACTTCACTCCAAAAATAACTGATTTTGGTCTAGCCAAATTGTGTCCTAAAAATCAGAGTACAGTGTCACTGAGTGCAGCCAGAGGAACTTTAGGCTACATTGCACCTGAAGTTTTCTCGCGAAACTTTGGAAATGTGTCCTACAAGTCTGATATTTACAGCTATGGAATGTTGTTGTTAGAAATGGTCGGAGGAAGGAAGAACATAGGCATGTCATCTGAGGAAAGTCTCCAAGTTCTATACCCAGAATGGATTCATAATATACTTGAGGGAGAAAACATTCATATCGATATTGAGGATGACATAGATACTATTAAAATTGCCAAGAAACTTGCCATAGTAGGACTTTGGTGCATTCAGTGGCATCCTGCGGACCGTCCATGCATTAAAACCGTGGTACAAATGCTGGAAGGAGAAGGGAGACAGGTTAATTGTGCTCCCCAAGTCCTTTTGATTCAACAACTTCAAGAAATAGAAATATTGTTATTCCCTCAAGACGTCTGAATTTAGAGCTAGAAGTGATACAAGAATGACGTGAAGATAGTTAATTCTAAACGAGTAATACAAGTATGTACCCAAAAAAAAACACAGCAATGGCAAGTTTGGCAATTTTCCACCTTCAAAAAAGACAATTATATTTTTGTGTCATTATTTTATGATATTTTTGGTCAAATTATGACACAAAACAAGAGTTATTGTACTTTATATTTTTTTGTCTTTGACTTGAATATCTCCTATAGTTCACAAGTATTATTGTGAGACTAATTTTTTCAAGTATCAGTTCGTAATTAGATCTTTGACTAATAGACTTTTCCTAATAAATATTTATTTTAAAGGTTTAAACTTTAATCTTTTCTTTAAAAAGTGTATACTTTATATTGTCACAATATTGTGGCATGAGTTTCTTCTTTTTTCTTTTAATATTTATTAAATATAATAATTTTATTGAATAGGTACATTATATTTATATGATGTTAGTGTATTAGTTTCTTTATATGGGTAGCATGTCAAAATGCGATATAGATGGGTAATATGTTTCAAACGCACTCTATTCTAGTACTTTGCTTGGAAAAATGCGCCGTTTGGGTAGAAACCCTTATGTGTAATCACGAGATTTTTACTACAGTGCAAAGAAAATTTTAATTTTTACCAAGAAGTGCTGAGAAGTATAGAATTTTAGGGCATGTTCATTTTTGCTTTTTAGAATAGATTTTTTTTTTTAAAAACTCAAACATGTTTAAAAGAGTGTTTTCTAGTTATAATTTTTAAAAACAATAAACAATAAGGTATGTGTTGTTCAAGATCCTTAGATCAAGTGACACCAAATCTCTTTGGAGTTTGGAGATTGTTTGATCTGGGGTTCAAATCCCATTGAAATTCATTTTGCCTCCACTTTAGCTTGTTCTTCCCTCTCCTCACACAAAGTCATAAACCTTCTTTATAACAAAAAAAAAGTCGAGTCAATTTTTGGATTAATCTAAACTGAGTTTTCTCTTTAAGTGATCTTAAAAATGTATCCCTACAATAACTCATTTGCTCTTACTTTAACTTACTCCTTTTCACATAATAGGTTGTAAACCTCTTTTGTATAAAAAAAAAGTAAATGTGTTTTTTTTTTCCATACATTAAGATGACTCTTAAGTCGACTTTCGCAAGAAGTACTTCCATATTCACTATGTCAACTTTATTGAGTTAAATAATGCATGTGTTTCAAAAATAAGAAAATAAGAACAATTTAAATATATTTTTTGAATATTATTGTTTTTTGAAAACAAAAAATAACATGTAGAATATTGAGTCAAACGATAATTTTGTAATTAGAATAATGATTGGTCTTAGAACAATTTTGAGAACAAATTATCCCAACAATATTTCTTTCATTTTTTATTCTTCAAAATTGTTTCCGAATCTTATTTAACGTATATAATTAATTTTGAAAACAATAATTGATATTATGATAAAATCTATATTAATCCACTATCAATGTATTGGAATGGTATTCTGAAGCTCGAACATATCTAGTTTTCAATTTGACAATTTTAAAAGGAATTCAATTTTAAAACTAAAGCTATTAGGCCTTATTGTGTGGTATTTTAAATTATATTTTCTTGAGATATATAATGATTTTTAATTAGAAGTTGTAAATATTTAAATTAATTAATATAGCATAAATATTACTTTGAGCAAAAAAGTTACATGATTAAATTATAACTTCTAAAAATAGATAACTATTAGGAATAAGCTGAGGCTATATAAAAGAAGATATAAATACATATCTCTTTTTAAAAAATTAATTGTACATGTTAAATGTTAATTTAAGTTTTCATATAAAGACTTGTTTATCTAAATTTTTTTACTCTCGTTATCATTAATTATTATTAAGGACATCATTTATAAATTTTTTTGTATATACTAAACCTTATAATAAAAAAAAATTACACATTATTAAAAAAATATTAATAACGTGTCAATTTTTTATTAATTTAATTTATACAAATTATATATACTAACTCTATTGAAAAATCTCTCCACCGTCAAAGGGGAAAGCAGTGCGCTGGACTTCATCTTCCGCTGAATTTTCAACAAACAAGCGTGCTTTAGCCTTTCGTGACATTATATATATAGTAATAAGCTGAAAATTATTAAAAGAGAAAACTTAGGTAAAGTTCCATAGGTGCTTGAGGTGGTGTTCTCTAATTAAAATATAACGTGTATTATTTTATACATTTCATTGCTAGCTCATCCTTCCTTATAACGTTAGTTAACTTTCCCCGTTACTGCTGCCAACCAAATTCTTCATCTTCCTTTTAGCATTTGCCCAGAGAATAGCGTATCATGCATTCTCTCTGCTTTGGCTGTTCTAACTTTTGATGTTTGCTTTGCTTCCATTCTCTCAGCGCCACTCATATACTTTGCAGGTGCATTCCCTTGTTTGCAACAAGAAGATTCTGACCAAGTTATCACAAACTGATCAATGCTTCCTCTCATGGTTGTCCTAGCCATATTATCACAAGTCTCCTTTCTATGCCCATAACCCACCCTAGGACTACCTCAGCGCTCACAACAGAACCCGTTCCCAAGTTAGGGTTGGGCCTATGAGATGGGTGACACTGTTACTTCTTATGCACAAAACTATGTGAACAAACTTACGGTTTAGGATCCCACCACCACCCCGGACCCAAAAAAAAAAAAATGAAACAAACTCAGGCAATTGACAGTTAACAGTATTAGTCAAGAGTCCAATATAGAAGGAGAAATTGTTGAACGATCCTCGAGCGCTGCAGAATTTATTTTATTTATTTATTTATATTTTTATATCTTTATATTAAATAATTAAAATATATAATTTTTTTAAGATAAAATAAATAAAAAAGTATATATTTTCTTTAAAATATATTTTTAATCATTTAATACTAACATATCAAAATATAAATAATACAATCCTACATAATACTTATTTCTTATACAGAATAGTAGTTAAGCATAAATGTTCGTATTTTACAATGACTCAAATTTATTGATGCTTAACAGTATTAATCAATAAATCCAGTTAAAAAAAAATCGACAAATAATTATAAAACAAAGGTATCCAACCTTAGTTTCATGAGCCAGAAACGAAACGGTACTTGTTAAATGAGCTGTTAAAACCCTGGGTACAAGTTAGGATGTCCACAAAAATTTTAAATAAACGTATCATATTAAAAATTACTTTTTTTATTTATTTTTAATCTGTTATTTAAGGTAATTATATTCAAATTAAAAAATTTATTAAATAATTTTAATTATAAAAAAATATAATTTAATATGATAAATTATTCTTTCACTTATTTCATTACTTTTTTTTTTTAATTTTATTTATTTCACTAATTCTCTTAATTAAAAGATAAAAATAAAATTAATATTTCTTTAATATTTATAAATGATAGATATTTTTAGACCAAAAGAATTTTTTAACATAACAAATAAAAATAAACAGACAAAATATAACAAATATGTATATTACTGCAATGCCAAGAATTTACAAAATCGTAACACACTTTTTTTTATAAAAAAATCACATTCAACTTTTTTTTTCTTTTTATAGATTAACAATAAACGAGTCTAAAACTCTTGTTAAAAAGTCATCAAATAAATATAAACAACACACACACACACACACACACACACACATATATATATATATATATTTGAAAGCTGAAAGATAAAATTAAAATTAATCAATTTTTTAGTTTGGATCACTATAGTTCAGTTACGAACACTCCTAATTATATCATTTAAAAATATAATCACAAAGCCACTCTAATTTTGATCAAGTTAGAGTATTTACCAAATTTACACAAAAAAATAATAACAATGAGTGAAATTATTTTTGGTTTATATTAATTTGGCTTTATTTTAAACTATTTAAATTACCTAAATTAGGTAATTTTCTAAACAATCAAATTTATAATAACATTTTTAACACTAACATATTTTTTCTTAATGTGAAACTCGCAGTTTATCACTCTACTAAATCTAGATGTAAATTAAAAAATTCTGAAATTACATAAAGTGAGTTTTATCATATTACAAAAGCTTGATTTTAGATAATTTCCTATGAGTTTTGTAACATGATACTCATCTATGTTTTCAATGGTTAAGCATAATCATTGTTTGATAACACCTAATATTACGTGGTGTTATATGACTTATAAGAATCTTTTATGGTTAAGGTCATTGTCATAAACTAAATTTTTTAAAAATTTTAGTTGTTAAATTGAAACATATAAATAATTTTATATCTCTAACAATTATGTCAACACATGATATTATATAACATTACATATCTTGCATAAATCACTTAATGAGGCTACGTTAGTATATGAGATAACGTGATACTATATGATAGTATAACATGACTCATTATATTAGTATTTAGCCAATTTGCTACTAAAATAGATTAAAGTTAATTTTGATCGAGTTTTATTCACTTAAATTCAATTTCCCAATCTAATTCATTTTTTTTTACATGATTTGGTTAGTTTGATCAGGTCATCAAGTCCAATCGACCATTGAATACCCCTAAACTAATGTTTCATATGCAAGAAAAAATAAAGAGAATAAAAAATTTTGAAACTTTCTTTTGTTTGGTAGAAAAAAAGTATAGAAAGAAAGTTTTAAAAAAGACAAAATGTTCTCTTCAACGTTTGTTTTCACTTCAATAAACAATTAACTGTATAATAATTTATAATATTAGTTGTGATTTTTTATATTATTTTTATTGTTGAGTAACATATTTTTCTGAAGTAAACCTTGCAATTTTGGGATCTGATACACTCTTGTGGAGGCATATAGACATTTGGTTATGCGGTCCTGCTCCCAAGAGTAAACTCAGTAAAGTCCAGATGGTGGCTTACTCCTTCTTTTTTTTTTTCTTTTTTTTTTTTTGGTTAAAATGATGGTGGCTTACATTAAGAAATCATATTTTATTTGAAAATTATAAGCTTGTACCAAAAATTATAAGCTGCTATTCATTAATAGTTGTCAAATAATGGCCAAAATAAATTAATACTCTTCAAATCATAACCTTTAATTGGTTAATTAAAATATTTCCTTAAAATTTTAGTATATTTTTCGTTAATTTGTCTAAAAGGAACGAGAAAAAAGAGTCAATGTCTGAATACTTTAGAATGATGAACCTTATTTACATTTTTTTTAAAAAGTTAATTTTCATTCAATCAATTATCCAATACAGCACAAATGCTTCAATGAGTGCTCCCTCGAAGTGAAATCTAGACAATCTAGCTTTGACTATTTATGCAAAAATAAATAAAAAAAAAAATCAAAAAAAAAAAAGAGTCCAACGCTTTAAACAAAATGGCAGTGCAAAGAACTCTGAACCCAACAACATATACCTAAGGCTATCCAAGCTAGATGCAGATGATGTGAGATCGTCACAGGACCGAAAGGATATCAGATTGACTCCTTAGAATCACTTAATGATATCTCAGAGGATGGTCTTGAACTCGCATGATCTCTAACATCTTTTGCTGGTAGATCTTGTGGATATAGGTAAGGCTTACGAGGCATTTCTATGTCTTTATCTTCTTCAAGCATCTCCACAACTTTATCCATGGAAGGACGATCGCTAGGCTTTGTTTGTATACACCACAATGCCACAATCATCATTTTCTTTGCCAATTCAATCTCCTCATCTGTGTCATTCACAATTGTAATTTCTTCTCCATCATGTAACCGATCATAAACCCAGAAAGGGAAATAAATTTGGCTGGATTGCTCAGCCAACGCATTCAAATTCTTCCTTCTGGTGGCTATCTCCATTAGTAACATCCCAAAGCTATAGACATCAGCTTTGTAGGAGATTGCTCCGACATTTCTGTAGAAGAGCTCAGGAGCCATGTATCCTATGGTTCCTCTTGCTGCAGTCAAAGACACAATGCTATTATCTGTGGGATAAAGTCTTGCAAGTCCAAAATCAGACACTTTCGGATTGAAATTTTCATCAAGAAGGATGTTATGAGGCTTGATGTCAAAGTGAAGAATTTTCATGTTGCACCCATTATGTAGGTATTCAATACCACGTGCTATTCCAAGAGAAATGGCGTACAATTTTTCACAACTTAAGGAAGAGCTCTCTTCATGAGAAAAAATGTACTTTCGAGAGATCCATTTTCCATGAATTCGTATATAAGAGCACGTTTTGATCCTTCCACACAGAAACCAATGAGCTGCACCACGTTAACATGGTGAATCCTACCAACAGTCGCAACTTCATTGATGAAATCCTGACCATTGTTGGATTTGGCTTTATCCAATATTTTGACAGCTACAAGACGGCCTACTTCGAAGTTTTCCTCTGAAGACAGAGCCATAGCCTCCATTCCCAAGTTTTATCTTGAAGCCTCCTGTTATCCTCTTGATGTCTTTGTAAGAGTACCTTATCGGCATGATGTTATTGTCACTTCGCAGAAAATCTTCAATGGTGTCATACATGGATAAATGCCTCCGTCGCCATTTATAGATAAGTAAAATAATGACAAATGGACCTCCAATTACAAATTTGGCGGCAGAGAACAAAACTGTAATGAAGATATGGCAAGAGAAAACAAATCATAAAGATATAG
This sequence comes from Castanospermum australe, assembly GCA_019955255.1. NCBI lineage: Eukaryota > Viridiplantae > Streptophyta > Magnoliopsida > Fabales > Fabaceae > Castanospermum > Castanospermum australe. The sequence goes on along the minus strand of NSJW01000128.1, from coordinate 17,867 downwards.
TCTATGAGTTCAGTTTGATATTCTCTTCAAGTTAAATGTGAAACATTTGACAATTTCTTATATATTTTTTCATATAAAAAATTTCGATCCTAAATTCTTAAGCCCAATTTTTAAGAGTACACCCAACGTAGCTTCTTTTCTTCTTTCTCAATTCTTCTGGTGTTCTTCTATTTCATGAGGACATCTTCCACTCGTATACTGTCAGAATCAAATCAGTATGGAAGGATTTTTGAAGATTATTAAAAAAATTGAATTTTTTTTATTTTATATAAAATTTTTAAATAAAAAAGAGACTTATAATAAATCTCTCTCTTCTCTTATTTATCTATTCTTAATACTCTATCCAAATATAGAATAAGAAAAAAATGAGCTTACTCATATATGTGGCCAGGCAAATAGCAGTGAAGCCAGCGAGAAACATACAGGGAACAACGAAAATGGTTAACAAATAAGTGAAATAAGCAACTTTATTTTTAATAGCTGCATCGCATTATGTTGAAAAGACATGACACCTATTCCTAGATTAGCTGCCAATTCGTCTAGTAGAAGAGGAAAAAAACAAAATTCAGAGAGGAAAAGAGCACAATTCAAACAGTATCTTGTTCTCGTATTTTGAATTTTTTTTTTCTCGGTTATATATAAGAAAACATTTTTATATACATACAAAAATTTATACTTATTTCAATACTAATACACTTAATTTTGGATCTGTGTAGCGTCATATATATCAAAAACTTTTCGTACAAATTTAAATGTAATTTAATAACTATACACAATTATTATCTTTTTTTTTGTAAGCATATTTTCTCTCTCTTTAAATATTATACAGAGAATAATATCATTTTTCCTCATATATAAGATGCAATTTTTGAAAAGTTTTTTGAATTGTAATTTTACATAACTTTGTGTCTTTCCATAAATTAAGAGTTAAAGAAAAGTTCCATAGACAATACTGTACTATATATATATAAAACACCAAAAAAAAAGATAATACTATATATATAGGTTACTCTTTGACTGACTGATTTATCTTACCCTTTTTTTGAAAGAAAGAAATCCTTAATTCCTTCTTTTCTTTTCATATTCCTTCTGAAACACCTTAAAATGTTTTGTATATGTACTTCTGACAAATTTCTTCGCACGTGAAGTGAAGAGTGGTCGGTGTGAAGGGAAAAAAAATCAAAAAGAAAGAAAATAATACATGTAATAGTCTCAAATTCCTTGTGAATTCAAGTATAGTAGTAATTTATGCTGTAACTGCTTCATAAATGTTGTAATAATATCAAGAGAGTAACAGAATAATATAAATGATAGAATGAGATGAGATTGCTTACCATAACTAGAATTGGCAAATCCTGCATTTGAGAAACAATTGCACAAGTTCTTAATATAATTGGCAAAGATGTTCACAAATATGAATATGTGAAAAAAAAAAACCTTCTTTTTAAGTGTAGGATGTTGAATAATACATGATAATCTTCTTTTAAAAAAATTATTATGTGTTTAAATTAACTTTTTATGTTTTAAAGTAATTTATAATCAAAACTTTATTAAAAGAATTTTTTTAAAAAGAAAGGCGATTTTTTCCTCATATAACTCTTAATGTAGATATTAAATGTTAAATACATTGTAGGAATGTGAATCGGTTAGCAAACATACCTCGGAAACAATAAGGATTGTTATGGTCATCGAGGCAGACATCGTACGTACGATCCGGACAAAAACTAATCAGCCAGGAAAGTTCAAACCCATAAAGCAGCATACTATGGATGTCTGTGCAGGAAATGTTGCTGCGATTGTTTTGGAGCAGGCCACGATGTCAGATACATCAACTCTATACGACAGGAGTCTCCCAGCCCCAAATCCGAAAGAAATGTGCTATCATCAACAACTTTGACATAGAAAGGAGTCCCGAGCGCAATATGAAGTATTGATGCAAGTTGCAGTGTCATCAACGTACAGATCAGAGGAATCCACCGGATATGGACACCTTAAATACATCATAAGCTTTGTCAATGATCTCACTGTATCATAATCATCCCAAAACGCTGAAATTGTAGGCGGCTAAAGAATGACGAGGGAGGGAGGAGTAATCATGCGGGTGAATATTGGAATCAACTAGTCGGATTGTGTAGTTGCTGTGATTAATTGACTGCACATAGTATTTTCCTGATTCCCCCTATACAGAACCAATTGGTTGTCCTCGCAGAATAGGGTGGCTTATGTCATTTAGGGCGACTTACTTCTGAACTAGATGTAAAAAAAATTTAACAATTCTGTTAGAAAGTTGTCTTAGATCAACTTGGTTAGAAATTGTTTTTTTTTTAATTTTTTGACAACAAATTTGGATGACGATTTTTGAATTAATTATGAAAAAAAATTAATGTAGGTTAGAAGCCATCCTGAATCAAAACAATTTTTGACCTTGACAAATTTTAATGTATTTTGATAAATAATATTTAAAAAGTAAATTATAATAAATAAAAAACATTTATATTTAAATAAAAAAGCCATTAAATTATCCTTTTAGCATTTTTTTATAAATATACAAAAAATGAAATTTAATATTAATTAATACATAATTAAATAATAATATAAAATAATTTAAACTACAAATATATTAAAATTAAACTCCAAACAATTTTTTCGTTTTTGGAGCTGAACTCCAAACAAAACTACATACGTCAACCAGCGATTCTCATTTTCTATCTACTTATTCTTCGTGTCGTGGCCCAACTAACTGTTGGGCTGCTACGGAAAGGTTGGGCTTCGAATTTGTTTATGATATGGACAATGAAGTTGACTCTGGCACTTGCCACTTCAATCCTTTTTCCTTAAAAAGAAAAAAAACTGCAATCTTATTTTTTATTATTTTTTTATATTTTTTCAGAAAAAACAATTATCATTACTTCACAACTACAAAGTTGGAAAAAAATTCCAGAACTAAAAAATATTAAAATAAAAAAGAGACATGTAGAGAAACTTAAAAAATTTAATGAGAGTGACTTCCTACTTTGTTTAAAAAAAAAAACATTAACTTTATAGTGAGCATATTGTAGTACAATTTTAAAATTTTAATAAAATAAAAATAAAATAACAATATTTAAATAAAATATAACGAATCTTATCATTTTATTTTTGACCTAATAGGAATGATTATGAGCTAACAAGGCCTTTAGTTAGACGTAAATTCCATACAAGCAGAAGAATACTTTATATAAGTCACTTGTAAATCACTTTATAAACACAAATAAACTAAGATATATTAGCTTACCAAAGAAAAATTAAGATCTATTATTGCTTAAATAATGTGTATAAATAGTGTATTTGTTTAGGGAATTATTTTGCCCGTGATCTTTCTTAATCATTGGAGAAAGAATACAATTTATTGATGAAATATAAATTCCATCTAAGATGCTAAGTAATTTGGATTTTCCTTCTTTATGTTTTGCAAAATATTAATTTTTTCTTGATATAAAGATAGGGCGAGAGCCCAACCAAATAGCACACAAACTGAGAATAGCTACCCCGACCCTATCAGTATGAAGAACAAATTAAACAAGACACAATCATTCTACATAACTGAATAGTTGTTACTATACACATTCACACTGAACAAGTTCATAACATGATTACATCTTTAGCATTATAAAACATAATTTTAAATTTCATCATTCATATTCTAACATTTTAAGTAAAATATACTAGGAAAGACGAAAGAGATAGACAATATTATATAGAATCACAAATGAATGAAGTTACTAGTGTACTTTGTCAAGTAGTATTCTCTAATAAAGGATCAGTACGCAATTTCCCCAGCATGATAACTAGCAGAACTAATGGAGTCGCTTGATAATGTTTGGTCAGAGTTGACTCCATCATCCCTTACTAACGTTTCTTGTGGATATAATGAAGGCTTTGGAGGCATTTCTAGGCATTCAACTTCTCCTTCAAGCATCTCCACTACTTTGCTCATTGATGGACGATCACGGGGATTCAATTGAATACACCAAAGTGCCACTATAATCATCTTCTTTGCTATTTTCTTTTCCTCCTCCGTGACATCTTCCAATCTTATATCTTTATCTTCATTGAATTGATCATAAATCCAAAAGGGAAAGTAAAGTTGGCTTGAATGCTCCACATGTGGATTTAAGTTCTTCCTCCTGCTTGCCATCTCCATCAAAAGCATTCCAAAACTATAGACATCAGCTTTACAGGACACTCCCCCAATATTTTTGTAGAACAATTCTGGAGCCATGTAGCCAATTGTTCCTCTTGCTGCAGTCAAAGTGACAATGCTGTCATCCACAGGATATAACTTTGCGAGTCCAAAGTCCGAGACCTTTGCAGTGAAGTTTTCATCAAGAAGGATATTATGAGGTTTGATATCAAAATGCAAAATTTGCATGTCACAACCTTTATGGAGATAATCAATTCCATGAGCCACTCCAAGTGATATCTCATATATTTTATCATAACTCAAGGGAATACTTCCTTCTTTGGAGAAGATATATTTATCAAGAGAGCCATTTGGCATGAATTCATATATTAGAGCACGTTTTGATCCTTCAACACAAAACCCAGTTAATTGCACCACATTTAGATGGTGTATCCTTCCAATGGTTGCCACTTCACTAATAAACTCCTGCCCATTAGTCTTAGATTTATCCAACATCTTTATTGCTGCAAAGGATCCACTGCGTAACTTTCCTTTGTATACAGAGCCATAGCCTCCTTGGCCCAACTTGTCCCTGAAACCTCTGGTCATGCCCTTGATTTCTCTGTACGAGTACCTTATGGGCATGAGGTTGTAACCTTGCAGAAACATCTCAATATTTTGATATTCCGAAAAATGTCTTCTTCGCCACTTATAGATCAATACCACAAACAGAAATATGGCCCCCAGCAGTAACCGCAATGCCATGTATGGTACAATAAATCGACCGGTCACTATTCCTCCTACGTAGAAGCCGTATGTAATACCATGGCGGGGAGAGACTGATATTGAATGACCAGTTAATATTCCAGTCAGTCCTGGGTGTATCACAAAAATGATGGTGAGAAATATAAATATTGCACATTACCGTTGATGATGGCAAAGGAAGAAGATTGAGCACAAAGAAAATAAATCACATCTGTATCTACAAAAAATATGCGGGAAAGGTACAGGACCTTACCATCAAGAAAACCAATCTCGTATTCTGCAATAAAATATTACAAAAGTCAGCGGATTACAACAAGAGATACATATATATATATATATATATATATATATATAAAAAGAAGATTGAGCAGAAAGAAAATAAATCACATCTATATCTACAAAAAATATGCCGGAAAGGTACAGGACCTTACCTGCAAGAAAACTAACCTCGTATTCTGCAATAAAATATTACAAAAGTCAGCGGATTACAACAAGAGATACATACATATACATATACATACATACATACATACATACATATATATATTATATATATATATATATATATATATATATAATGTTAAGGTGTGAAATTGATTTTACCCACAAAATTTCAACACTCTAAATAAAATACTCTCCTAGCTAGTTTTATTGGTGTGATGACTTGAATCTAATTAGTAATTAGGACCATTGTCAAAATCTCTATCCTCCTAGCCGATTCAGCTAATTAAGCACAGGGGGCTAGATGGGGTTCTAATCATCTTTTGGAACGCATACATTTAATATTTTTTATATTTCATACTCCTTGCACTTATATCTTCAACTTAAAAAATTCTTAATTCTCTTAATAAATTAATTTAATAATCCTCTTCATTATTTAAAAAATTAAATACTTTTTAAAATTTTAAAATATTAAAAAATTATTAAACTTATTATTTAAGAGTATATAAAATTATTCTTTCAATTTACAGTAGTTCACTTATTAAAAGAAAAAACTTGCACGGGGGCGATATATATTCATAACTGTGGCGAGCTCACTCAATTGTGACCACAATCCTAAATTACACAAAAATGGAAAACAATATAAGCTAATTAACAAGGATATCAATACAGAGAGTAATATTATTTTTCCTCATATATAAGATGCAATTTTTGAAAATTTTTTTGAATTGCAATTTTACATAACTTTGCGTCCTTCCATAAATTAAGAGTTAAAGAAAAGTTCCCATAGATAATACTGTACTGATATATATAAAACACCGAAAAGAAAAAAAGATAATACTGTATATGTAGGTTGGTCCATGACTGAATGATTTCTCTTACCCTTTTTTTTTAAAGAAAGAAACCCTTAATTCCTTCTTTTCTTTTCATATTCCTTCTCAAACACCTTAAAATGTTTTGTATATGTACTTGTGACAAATTTCTTGCATGTGAAGTGAAGAGTGATCTGTGTGAAGGGAAAAAATCAAAAAGAAAAAAAAATACACGTAATAGTCTCAAACTCCTTATGAGTTCAAGTATAGTAGTAGTTTATACTGTAACTGCTTTACAAATTTTAGAGTAATATCAAGAGAGTAACATAATAATATAAATGATAGAATGAGATGAGATTGCTTACCATAAATATAATTGGCATAGATCCTGCAACTGAGAAACAATTGCACAAGCTCTTAATATAATTGGCAAAGATGTTCACAAATATGAATATGTGAAAAAAAAAACCCCCCTCTTTTAAAGTGTAGGATGTTGAATGATACATGATAATCTTCTTTAAAAAAAAAATTAATGTGTGTTTAAATTAGTTTTTTATGTTTCAAAGTAGTTTAAAATTAAAATTTTATTAAAATAATTTTTTTTTAAAAAAGGCGATTTTTTTCCTCATATAACTTATCTTAACGTGGATATTAAATGTTAAATATATTGTAGGAATGTGAATCGGTTAGCAAACATACGTTGGACACATTGAGGATTGTTATGGTCATCGAGGTAGACATCGTACGTACTATCCGGACAAAAAGCTAATCAGCCAGGAAAGTTCAAACCCATAAAGCAGCATACTATGGATGTCTGTGCAGGAAATGTTGCTGCGATTGTTTGGAGCAGGCCACGATGTCAGATACATCAACTCTATACGACAGGAGTCTCCCAGCCCCAAATCCGAAAGAAATGTGTATCATCAACAACAACTTTGACATAGAAAGGAGTCCCGAGCGCAAATGAAGTATTGATGCAAGTTGCAGTGTCATCAGAGGAATCCACCGGATATGGACACCTTAAATACATCATAAGCTTTGTCAATGATCTCACTGTATCATAATCATCCCATAAGCTGAAATTGTAGGCGGCTAAAGAATGACGAGGGAGGGAGGAGTAATCATGCGGGTGAATATTGGAATCAACTAGTCGGATTGTGTAGTTGTTGTGATTAATTGACTGCACATAGTATTTTCCTGATTTCCAATACAGAACCAATTGGTTGTCCTCGCAAGATAGGTTGTACCTCACATCACCACAGTGGTGTGGATCGTCTTTTAGCCGGAAAGGGTGGCTTATGTTATGGATCCCACACCAACCAGAACACTGATCAGCATCCGTTGCCCTGCAGCAAGTACTTGCAGAGAATAGGAACACCAGCAAAAGGGGTATCAGTAATGCAGAGGATGGCATTTCTATGGTCATGGAGAGAGCAAGTGGCAAACCTGACTGAAGGCATATAAAAAGAAAACAAAGATATCAAAACTTAATTTACTGGCACATAATGACATAAAGCAAAGTCGAAGTTGCCCAGCAAGTCTTTGACGCTGAGAGGACTCGGAACTGTCACCACACGATGGAAATTAATATTTACAATTCACTCTTGACGTAAGCACCTATGTCATATGAGGAAATTATTGGGAAGCTACCGCGAGATAGAAAATTCTTTTAAACCAAGAAGGGTAGGGGAATAAGGAATTGCTTCATGTGTTCATAACCTGCTCACAGCCAATGGCTCAAGATATGGGTACTTCTTTGGTAATCATCTTCTTTTCCATTGGTTTGTTTTTCATGGTTAATGTAGAGCTTGCAGTTGGCTTTGATAACTGTCCAGATATATCTTGCGGAAATCAGGTCATCCGATTCCCTTTCCGAATCAAAGGCCACCAACCAGAACACTGGTTATCCCGGGTTTGATTTAGAATGCTCCCCTGGTAACGCGATAGTGCTCGAGATCCCTGAGTCAGTGAAGCTCAATGTCAAAAATATTGACTACAAACAGCAAACAGTCGAATTGTCTGATCCATATGGCTGCCTTTCAAGGCACCTCCATAACTTCAGTCTATCAGCTTCCCATCTCCAGTTCGAAGTTGACTCTTTTTCTGGTGAATACTACTTTTTCAATTGTTCACTAAGAGAGAGAGGTTTGGACTACTATATGGTTCCATGCCTAAGCACCTCAAGCTCTCAAGTATACGCCATTCCATCTGGTAGAACGATCAAGGACCTGCCCTTGTCATTTTGCACCAAGATGTTTAATTTTTCATCCTTCCCTTCAGACTTTCTTAATAAGCACAATATTCTTCATTTGACATGGACTAAGCCAATGTGTAAACCTTGCGAATCAAAAGGGAACAGATGTGGGTGGAAGAATAATGGTACCAAGAATGAAATCGATTGTTTCGTCAATCCCAAAGGTAACCTCTTGATTCCGTCGCATCTAAAAATACTACTAGCTAGTTGTCTCCAAGGGGACACCCAATGGTTAAGCATTGAGTATCCCATCTTGGAGGTTCCATGTTCAAATCATATAGATGCAATCTTGGAAATCACAAGGCTAATTGAAGCAATTAGATGAAGACACTAACCTGCCAAAGTAATCGACCTGACCATGATTTCTAGCTAGCCATACGCAGCTTAACTTTTAAGATATTAATTTATACTTATTTCAAATACATGGCAATGCTCAGTCAACCGCAATTGATCGCATGTGCAGTGTTTACCTCTTCTATTAGATTGGTATCATTCTGAGCATTCAATTAAGAGAAATTTATAAGACATGTCATGCCTTTTTGGAGCGATTACATAAACTGAGTCATGTTTGTGTCTTTTGCAGGTCCATCAACAGCTCTAGTGACCACAGGTCAGCTTTCAAGTGATAATTCTGCCTTCTGGATATTAACCTGCAAGGAAATGATCATTTTCTTAAAATGTTGTTTTTATAAATTGCAGGATCAGTACTAGGATCGTTTCTTCTTATCCTAGTGACTAGTGCAATTTATCATATCTATGACTCTTACATGCTGCGAAAATTAAAACAAGCAATTATTGAAAAATTTCTGGAAGACTATGGAGCTCTTAAGCCCACCAGGTACTCTTACGCTGAAATCAAGAGAATCATCAATAATTTTGAGGACAAGTTAGGACAAGGAGCTTATGGAACTGTGTTCAAAGGAAGCATTTCAAAAGAATTTGTTGTTGCTGTGAAAATTCTGAATAATTCTCAAGGAAATGGAGGAAGAGTTCATTAATGAAGTTGGGACAATGGGTAGAATCCACCACGTTAACATCGTTCGCCTGGTCGGCTTCTGTGCTGATGGCTTTAGAAGGAGCTCTTATTTACGAGTTCTTACCAAATGGTTCACTGCAGAATTTCATAAATTCACCAGACAACAGGGAAAACTTCCTTGGTTGGAAAAAGCTGCAGGAAATTGCTCTAGGCATAGCCAAAGGAATTGAGTATCTTCACCAAGGTTGTGATCAACGCATTCTCCGTTTTGATATCAAACCTCAAAATGTTTTACTAGATCAAAACTTTCACTCCAAAAATCTGTGATTTTGGTCTAGCCAAATTGTGTTCCAAGGATCAGAGCATAGTTTCAATGACTACAGCTAGAGGAACTCTGGGCTACATTGCACCCGAAGTTTTCTCAAGAAACTTCGGAAAAGCATCTTACAAGTCAGATGTTTATAGTTATGGAATGCTGCTGCTTGAAACAATAGGAGGGAGGAAGATCACAGAGGACATTGTGGAAAACGCTGCCCATGTTTACTACCCAGAATGGATTTATAATCTTATAGAAGAAAGGGAGGAAATGAGGATTCATATTGATGATGAAGGGGATACTGAAATTGCAAAGAAACTTGCAATTGTGGGACTTGGGTGCATCCAGTGGCATGCCGTGGATCGACCATCAATGCAAATGGTGGTTCAAATGTTGGAGGGAGATGGAGACAGATTACCAATGCCTCCTAATCCTTTTGCTTCTGCAGGTCCAACAAGAAAAAGGTGCAGGTGTGGGTGTGGCTTCTAGACAACTGACCCAAGATTTGGAAGTAATCCAAGAGTTAGAGTGACTTATGATAGGTCTGTAATTTTTTCTTTAGGTTACTTGGTTATCCCATTAAAAAGGAGGTGAAATTTTCTAAATATTACTTTTGCATAAATATTTTTGTAAAATTAGTATGTGAGTTCTTCATGTCCAGTTTGAAAGATAATAAATTTAACCTTTGTGTGAGCATTTCTATCATTTTTTATGTTAGTAAATTAGAGCACTAGAGACTGAATAGAAAATAGTAATAATACTCTGACACTATATAAGTGATGTACATTTTACACTTTATTTTATAATTTGTTTGATAGTAATTTGTTCTTCTGTGTATCAACAATCTATCTTTTAAATAGTTATAAATACAGATGAAAATTTATAAACAAAAATAATAAAGTGCGAACAAGCAAAATGGATGTAACTTTATAAACATAATATATCACTTGTCTACGTCAAAATGACCAAAAAAAAATATACAAAATATTTAATAAAAACAAAAAGAGCAATAACTATGTAGAGTTATAAAATAGGATATAAATTAATATAATCTGATATTATATAAATTTAAAATTAATAATCAAAATAAATATTTTTTTTACGTAAATAAAATATCATTCATATAACATCTAAAGAAGTTACGCATCTCACAAGTCACAAATACTACCAAACTATAAATAATATTCTAGCACCAAGTAAAAGCAAAAACACAAGTTAATAAGAACTCAATTATAATTACAAGTGTACAAAATTGAGAGCAAAAATAAGGAGAAAGAAAAAGGTACTAGCACTATGGTCATGCTGCAGATGAAACGCAACATCCCAAGGAAGCAGAACATAGTGGTACTACTACCCCCGTGACTTATAGGCTACACAGCTATAGCGTAACTTAACACAGTTGCACCCCGGGAAATCCCTGCCAGTAGTAAAATTGAACTGCAATTCATTTCCAAGATGCAGTAAAAACGGAAGGGGTCCAATGGCACTACTCTCATTTGCCTGTCTTAAAAAACATTTTTAGCTTAGTTTTGAAAGTGAGGTTGCAGCATACTTGGATTGGAATTTGGATCACATTCACATAGTATTAATTTAGTCCATGCTTAAGTTGGAGGTTGCAGTTCACCTCCTTGCAATTTTTTTTTTGGGGGTTAGTACACAACATTGCAATTTAAGTGCAAGGTCAATGGCTAATTGCTTTGCAGACGGCCAAATTAACTTGCATAACCGTGACAAATTTCTGCACCCACGCTTGAATGAATATATGTTGTCACTATCATTACTAACATGACATGATTTATTATTTAAGTCCAAGTAATTTTGTGATAACTTTCTCCTTAAAAAAAACAAAAAATCTTTGTAATAAGATAGTTTGGCCCCGTATGTAGGATGGTGAATTAGATTGAGGGACATTTCTTTTTTCTTTTTGAATAAACTTCAACAAATATTTTTTTGTCGTTTTCGATTTGTTTACATCGAGAAAGAAAACGACGTCATTTGTATACAAAGGACACATAATTTAGAAATATCCACAACCAGGATATTTATTTCCACTATGAGTCCAATAGTCTCCTTTATCCAAACATTTTGGATTAGTTCATCTAAGAAATGGGATTAAAAAGTTAAGGAAAATCAAAGTGAATGGTCTAATAAAAACTCTATACATAGGTAATGAATGAAGAAATTTTGAGGGTGCATGGAATGAGGAAGCAGTACTAGCAAGTAGCAAGTATTTGCTTATAAAACAGGCAACTTCACCGTGCTAACAAATTGCAAACGAGAACAAGTACACAAACACCCTCGGAGAAGATGTAGCAAAAACGGTGTACTTGGAATCACTAAAACAGGCAATGGGGTTATACAGACACTTGAGGTACTCCAATTTCAAGGAGCAGTTAAAGAAAGTGAATTCTTGGTGATGAAAGGCATCAAATGGAGATCTAGAGAGGATGAGGGAAAGAATAAGTTATGGGAGGCAGTTGTTAGGGTCATTCACTCATAATTGCTGTGTGGCATAGTCTATTCCTTGGATACTGAATTCTCTGGAGTAAGGCAGCTAGAGCAGTGTTTGGCCCTGCTCACCGCAGGATACTCTCAAGCCCGGGCATCCACATGTGTTTGGCTGCCAGCCATCTATCCGGAGCAGGAATCGGATTACTGGTTCCTTGATCCGACAAACAGTATCCAAGCATGTTTCAATACTAGCGATTAGGTATGTTAGAGAAGGAAGGATTAAGAAGAGGAAGAGGAAGGAAAGAGTGAGTATGGGAATGTTCGTGTTGATAAAAACGGTATCGAGTTTGGGTAAATTTTGGTATTGCCACTAATGTTAGAGCATATGATGATGGTGGACTCTATGCTATATTCTTAATTTATAGACCAATATAAGTCTCTTTTTATTTTATTGTTTTTTAACTAAACAAGAGCTATTGTATATTATATTTTTTTATCTTTGACTTGAATATCTTCATAGTTCACAAGTATTGCTGTGAGACTAATTTTTCAGGCATGGTCGCAACTGATCTTTGACTAATAGACATTCCTAACAAATATTTGTTTTAAGATTTAAATTTTGATCATTTCCTTAAAAGTGTATACTTTATATTATCACAATATTGTGGCATGAGTTTCTCTTTTTTTCTTTTAATATTTATCAAATATAATAAGTTTATTGAATAGGTACATATATTTATATGATGTTCGTGTATTAGTTTCTTAATATGGGTAGCATGTCAAAATGCGGCATAGATGAATATGTTTTAAACGCACTCTATTCTAGTACTTTGCTTGGAAAAATGCCCTGTTTGGGTAGAAACCCTTATGTGTAATCACGAGATTTTCATTACAGTGCAAAGAAAATTTTAATTTTTACCATGAAGTGCTGAGAAATATAGAATTTTAGGGCATGTTCATTTTTGCTTTTTAGAATAGATTTTTTTTTTTAAACTCAAACACGATTAAGAGAGTGTTTTCTAGTTATAATTTTTAAAAACAATAAAAATAAGGTATGTGTTGTTCAAGATCCTTTGATCCAGTGACGCCAAATCTCTTTGGAGTTTGGAGATTGTTTGATTTGGGGATCAAATCCCATTGAAGTTATTTTGCCTCCACTTTAGCTTGTTCTCTCTCCCTCCGAGAGTCGTAAACCTCCTTTATAACAAAAAAAAGTCGAGTCAACTTTTGTATTAATCTAAATTGAGTTTTTCTTTAAGTGATCTTAAATGTGTATCCCTACATTGATTCATTTGCTCTTACTTTAACTTATCTCTCTTTGCATAAAAGGTTGTAGACCTTTTTTGTATAAAAAAAAAAGGCAAATGTTTTTTTTCCATACATTAAGATTACTTTCAAGTCGACTTTGATAAGAAGCACCTCCATATTCACTATGTCAACTTTATTGAGTTAAACAATGCATGTGTTTCAAAAACAAGAAAATAAGAACAATTTAAATATATTTTTGAATATTATTGTTTTTTGAAAACAAAAAATAACATGGAGAATATTGAGTCAAACGATAATTTTGTGAATAGAATAATGACTGGTCTTAGAACAATTTTGAGAACAAATTATCCCAAAAAAATTTCTTTCATTTTTTATTCTTCAAAATTGTTTCCGAATCTTATTTAACATATATAATTAATTTTGAAAACAATAATTGATAACTTGTTAAAATCTATATTAATCTACTATCAATGTATTGGAATGATATTCTGAAGCTCGAACATATCTAGTTTTCAATTTGACAATTTTAAAAGGAATTTGATTTTAAAACTAAAGTTATTAGGCTTTATTGTGTAGTATTTTAAATTATATTTTCTTGAGATATATAATGATTTTTAAGTAGAAGTTGTAAATATTTAAATTAATTAATATAGCATAAATATTACTTTGAGTAAAAAAGTTACATGATTAAATTATAACTTCTAAAAATAGATAACTATTAGGAATTAGCTGAGGCTATATAAAAGAAGATATAAATACATATCTTTTTTTTAAAAATTAATTATACATGTTAAATGTTAATTTAAATATTTATATAAAAACATGTCTATTTGAAATTTTTCACTCTCGTTATCATTAATTATTATGAAGGACATTATTTATAAAATTTTTTGTATATATTAAACCTTATAATAAAATATTCACACATTATTAAAAAAATATTAATAACGTGTCAATTTTTTATTAATTTAATTTATACAAATTATATATACTAACTCTATTGAAAAATTTCTCCACCGTCAAAGGAGAAAGCGGTGCGCTGGACTTCATCTTCCATTGAATTTTCAACAAACAAGCGTGCTTTAGCCTTTCGTAATATATATATATATAGTACTAAGCTGAAAATTATTAAAAGAGAAAACTTAGGTTAAGTTCCATAGGTGCTTGAGGTGGTGTTCTCTAATTAAAATATAACGTGTATTATTTTTTACATTTCATTGCTAGCTCATCCTTCCTTATTACGTTCGTTAACTTTCCCCGTTACTGCTGCCAACCAAATTCTTCATCTTCCTTTTAGCATTTGCCCAGAGAATAGCGTATCATGCATTCTCTCTGCTTTGGCTGTTCTAACTTTTGATGTTTGCTTTGCTTCCATTCTCTCAGCGCCACTCATATACTTTGCAGGTGCATTCCCTTGTTTGCAACAAGAAGATTCTGACCAAGTTATCACAAACTGATCAATGCTTCCTCTCATGGTTGTCCTAACCATATTATCACAAGTCTCCTTTGTATGCCCATAACCCACCCTAGGACTACCTCAGCGCTCACGGAGCCCGTTCCCAAGTTAGGGTTGGGCCTATGAGACGGGTGACACTGTTGCTTCTTATGCACAAAACTATGTGAACAAACTCAGTGTTTAGGATCCCACCCCCACCCCTGACCAAAAGAAAAAAAAAAAACTCAGGCAATTGATGGAAACAAAAAAAAAACTAAGGGCAATTGCAACATGTTGCACTCCAATGGTCCTTATGGCGAGAACCTTGCAGAGAAATATAGTAATAAAAGAAAGAGAATGTTTGAGCTTTGGACTTACATCCCAAACTTGACAGGGTATCTGTACTTGTGTAGAAAGCTAAAGTCAGAGTCTCCTTGCATATTCATATTTTTCTTTTCTTTCTGTTGAGATTTTGGATTTTTAGAGGTGAATAAATTAACTTCGGAATAGCCAAATTGACGCAACTATGAACTTTCTCTTTATTTTGTGGGCAGATGCTAAAAATATGAAGAGTTAGGTTGGCAATAGTAATGGACAAAGTTAATTTAACGTTGAGAACATTAAAAAGGAGAATTTAACGTTGAGAACATTAAAAAGGAGAATGAGGTAGTAATTGGATATAAAAAATAATATACATGTTATATTTTAATTAGAGAATAGCGTTACAAGCACTCAAGAAATTTTATTTAAAATTTTTCCATTATTGAAAAGACACAAAGTCAATAGTCAGAGACCGAATGAGTAGTTAACAATAAATGTTCATGGTCCACAATGACTAAAATTTTTTTATATTCCATTATATTTGTCAATATATAATCCAAGAAGAAGAATAGTCAGCATAAATGTTCATGGTCCATAATGACTCAAAAAGTCTTGAATCTATTGACATTTAACAGCATTAGTCAAGAGTCCATTATAGAAGGAGAAATTCTTGAACGATCCTCGAGCGCTGCAGACTTTATTTTATTTATTTATTTATATTTTGTTATTTTAATATTAAATAATTAAATTATACAATTTTTAAGATAAAATAAATAAAAAAACATATAATTTTTAAAATATATTTTTAATCATTTAATACTGATATATCAAAATATAAATAAACATAATACAATCCTACATAATATTTATGTCTTATACAGGATAGTAGTTAAGCATAAATGTTCAATGACTCAAAGTTATTGATGCTTAACAGTATTAATCAATAAATCCAGTTAAAAAAATCAACAAATAATTATAAAACAAAGGTACCCAACCTTAGTTTCATGAGCCAGGAACGAAACGGTACTTGTTAAATGAGCTGTTAAAACCCTGTTTACAAGTTAGGATGTCCACAAAATTTTTAAAAATTTCCAAAAAAAAAAAACATATTATATTAAAAATTATTTCTTCCAACCACTTTTATTTGTCATTTAAAGTAATTATACTAAAATAAAAAAAATTATTAAATAGTTTTAATTATAGATAAATATAATTCAATATGATAAATTATCCTTTCACTTATTTCATTACTCCTTTCTCATTTTTTAATTTTATTTACTTTACTAATTCTCTCAATTAAAAGATAAGAATAAAATTAAAAAAATTAATTAATACTTTTTTAATATTCTTAAATTATAAATATTTTTAAACTAAAAAAATTCCCTAACATAACAAATAAAAATGAACGAACGGAATATAACAAATATGTATATTACAGCAATGCCAAGAATTCACAAAATTGTAACACATTTTTTAAAAAAAAAAAAATCACATTCAACTTTTGTTTTTTTTTATAGATTAACTAACGATAAATTAGTCTAAAACTCTTGATAAAAAGTCATCAAATAAATATAAACAACATATATATATATATATATATATATATATATATTAAAGCTGAAAAATACAAATAAAATTAATTGATGTTTTAGTTTGCATCACTATAGTTCAGTTACAGACACTCCTAAGTATATCATTTAAAAATGTAATCACAAAGCCACTATAATTTTGATCAAGTTAGAGTATTTACCAAATTTAAACAAAAAATCAATAATAGTGAGTGAAATTGTTTTAGGTTTATATTAATTTGACTTTATTTTAAACTTTTTTAATTACCTAAATTAGGTAATTCTCTAAACAATCAAATTTATAATAACATTTTAACACTAACATATTTTTTTCTTAATGTGAAACTTGCAGTTCATTACTCTACTAAAATCTAGATGTAAACTAAAAATTTTGAAATTACAGAAAGCGAGTTTTATCATATTACAAAAGCTTGACTTTAGACAATTTCCTATGAGTTTCGTAATGGGATACTCATCTATGTTTTCAATGGTTAAGCATTATCATTGTTTGATAACACGAATATGACTTATAAAAATCTTTTTGGTTATGTCATTGTCATGAATTAACTTTTTCAAAATTTTAGTGATTAAATTGAGACATATGAATAATTTTATATTTCTATAATTAAATGTCAACACATGACATTATATAATATTACATGTCTTGCATAAATCACTAAATAAGGCTACGTTAGTATATAAGATAATGTGACGATGCTATATGACAGTGTGACATGGCTTAAAAGAGTTTTAGAAAATGTCATGTCAATATATAATATGATGTAATCAATACTTAAGATGACATATCACTATATAACACGGAGGAATCTATTTTAATATATTATATATTGAATATGCACAATTTGAGAACTAGTCATTGCTTCTGTTTTGAGTAGGTAGAAGAGGACTTCATAAATTGAAACCCATTTCCCATTCAATTAATCAAGGTAATGCATGTTAGGGGAGGCATTTGCATAACTTAAACAAATTTTTGAAAGTTTAAAAGGGTTTTGACTCATTTTTATTTATTTATTTTAGTATTTATAAAGTTTTTAATATATTTATTGATATTATAAAGTCTAATATAATCCAAAATA